>CM038679.1:668271013-668641717 GCA_021605205.1 Aegilops longissima | reverse complement strand
CCCGAACCCGTAGGGTCTACACACTTAAGGTTCGATGACGCTAGGGTTATAAAGGAAGTTTGTATGTGGTTACCGAATGTTGTTCGGAGTCCCGGATGATATCCCGGACGTCACGAGGAGTTCCGTAATGGTCCAGAGGTAAAGATTTATATATGGGAAGTCCTGTTTTGGTCACCGGAAAAGTTTCGGGTTTTTCCGGTAACGTACCGGGACCACCGGGAGGGTCCCGGGGGTCCACCAAGTGGGGCCACCAACCACAGAAGGCTGTGTGGGCCAAGTGTGGGAGAGAACCAGCCCCAAGGGGGCTGGTGCGCCCCCCACAAGAGGCCCAAGGCGCAAGGGAGAGTGGGAGGGGGCAAACCCTAGGGCAGATGGGCCCTAAGGCCCATCTAGTGGGCGCCTCCCTCTCCCTCCCCTCTTGGCCGCCTCCCCAAGCCCCATCTAGGCCTGGCCGCACCCCTTGGGTGTGGAAACACTAGATGGGGGCGCAGCCCTCCCCCTCCCCTATATATACTTGAGTTTTGGGGCTGCCCAACACACATGAGTTTTTCCCCTCTTGGTGCAGCCTTGCCTCTCCTCCTCCTCCTCTCCCTTGGTGCTTGGCGAAGCCCTGCGGGATTGCCACGCTCCTCCACCACCACCACGCCGTTGTGCTGCTGCTGGATGGAGTCTTCCTCAACCTCTCCCTCTCTCCTTGCTGGATCAAGGCATGGGAGACATCACCGGGCTGTACGTGTGTTGAACGCGGAGGTGCCGTCCATTCAGCACTAGGATCTCCGGTGATTTGGATCACGACGAGTACGACTCCTTCAACCCCGTTCTCATGAACGCTTCCGCTTAGCGATCTACAAGGGTATGTAGATGCACTCTCCTTCCCTCGTTGCTAGTTTCTCCATAGATAGATCTTGGTGACACGTGGGAAAATTTTGAATTTCTGCTCGTTCCCCAACAAAGGGCATCATGAGCTAGGTCTATTGCGTAGATTCTTTGCACGAGTAGAACACAAAATAGTTGTGGGCGTTGATGTTGTTCAATATGCTTACCGTTACTAGTCCAATCTTGTTTCGACGGTATTGTGGGATGAAGCGCCCGGACCGTCCTTACACGCATTTCACGTGAGACAGGTTCCACCGATCGACATGCACTTGGTGCATAAGGTGGCTAGCGGTGCCGCCTCTCCACTTTAGTCGGAACGGATTCGATGAAAAGGGTCCTTATGAAGGGTAAATAGCAATTGGCATATCACGTTGTGGTTTTGCGTAGGTAAGAAACGTTCTTGCTAGAAACCCATAGCAGCCACGTAAAACATGCAAACAACAATTAGAGGACGTCTAACTTGTTTTTGCAGGGTATGTTATGTGATGTGATATGGCCAAGAAGAATGTGATGAATGATATGTGATGTATGAGATTGATCATGTTCTTGTAATAGGATTGACGACTTGCATGTCGATGAGTATGACAACCGGCAGGAGCCATAGGAGTTGTCTTTATTTATTGTATGACTTGCGTGTCATTAAACAACGCCATGTAATTACTTTACTTTATTGCTAACCGGTAGCCATAGTAGTAGAAGTAATAGTTGGCGAGACAACTTCATGAAGACACGATGATGGAGATCATGATGATGGAGATCATGGTGTCATGCCGGTGACGATGATGATCATGGATCCCCGAAGATGGAGATCAATGGAGCTATATGATATTGGCCATATCATGTCACTAATATATAATTGCATGTGATGTTTATTATGTTTATTCACCTTGTTTACTTAGAACGACGGTAGTAAATAAGATGATCCCTTACAACAATTTCAAGAAGTGTTCTCCCCTAACTGTGCACCGTTGCTAAAGTTCGTCGCTTCTAAGCACCACGTGATGATCGGGTGTGATGGATTCTTACGTTCACATACAACGGGTGTTGACGAGCCTAGCATGTACATACATGGCCTCGGAACACACGCAATACACTTAGGGTTAACTAGACGAGCCTAGCATGTAGAGACATGGCCTCGGAACACAGAGACCGAAAGGTCGAGCATGAGTCGTATAGTAGATACGATCAACATGAAGATGTTCACCGATGATGACTAGTCCGTCTCACGTGATGATCGGACACGGCCTAGTTGACTCGGATCATGTAATCACTTAGATGACCAGAGGGATGTCTATCTGAGTGGGAGTTCATAAGATGAACTTAATTATCCTGAACATAGTCAAAAGATCTTTTGCAAATTATGTCGTAAGCTCGTGCTTTAGTTCCACTGTTTAGATATGTTCCTAGAGAAAATATAGTTGAAAGTTGATGAGCGATTATGCGGACAGTAGAAAGCTTATGTCCTTAATGCACCGCTCAGTGTGCTGAACCCCAAACGCCGCTTGTGGATGTTACGAACATCGGACATACACGCTTTGATAACTACGTGATAGTTCAGTTAAGCGGTTTAGAGTTGAGGCACCAAAGACGTTTTTGAAACATCGCGAACATATGAGATGTTTCAAGGGCTGAAATTGGGATTTCAGGCTCGTGCCCACGCCAAGAGGTATAAGACCTCCGACGATTTTCTTAGCCTGCAAACTAAGGGAGAAAAGCTCAATCGTTGAGCTTGTGCTCAGATTGTCCGAGTGCAACAATCACTTGAATCGAGGGAGTTGATCTTCCGATGAGATAGTGATGTTTCTCCAAAGTCATTGCCACCAAGCTGCTAGAGCTTCGTGATGAACTATAACATGTCGTGGATAGAGATGATGATCCTTGAGGTATTCGCGTTGTTTGACATCGCGAAAGTAAAAATCAAGAAGGAGCATCAATTGTTGATGGTTGGTGAAACCACTAGTTTCAAGAAGGGCAAGGGCAAGAAGGGACACTTCATGAAACGGCAAATCAGTTGCTGCTCCAAAGAAGAAACCCAAGGTTGAACCCAAACCCGAGACTAAGTGCTTCGCAATAAGGGAACAGCCATCGAGCAGAATTACCCTATATACTTGGTAGATGAGAAGGCTGGCAAGGTCGATAGAAGTATATTGGATATACATTATGTTAATGTGTACTTTACTAGTACTCCTAGTATCACCAGGGTATTAAGATACCGGTTCGGTTGCTAAGTGTTAGTAACTCGAAATAAAAGAGCTACGGAATAAATGGAGACTAGCTAAAGGTGAGCTGACGATACGTGTTGGAAGTGTTTCCAAGGTTGATATGATCAAGCATCGCACGCTCCCTCTACCACCGAGATTGGTGTTTGCGTTGAGCATAGACATGATTGGATTATGTCTATCGCAATACGGTTATTCATTTAAAGAGAATAATGGTTGCTCTATTTATTTGAATAATACCTTCAATGGTCTTGCACCTAAAGGAATGGTTTATTGAATCTCGATCGTAGTGATACACATTTTCATGCCAAAAGATATAAGATAGTAATGATAGTACCACTTACTTACGGCACTGCCATGTAAGTCATATTGGTGTAAAACGCATGAAGAAGATCCATGTTGATGGATCTTTGGACTCACTCGTTTTTGAAAAGTTTGAGACATGCGAAACATGTCTATTGGTGTATACGCATGATGAAACTCCATGCAGATGGATCGTTTGGACTCACTTGATTTTGAATCACTTGAGATATGCAAATCATACCACATGGGCAAGATGACTGAAAAGCCTCGGTTTCAGTAAGATGGAACAAGATAGCAACTTGTTGGAAGTAACACATTTTGATGTGTGCAGTCCAATGAGTGCTGAGGCATGCAGTGAATATCGTTATGCTCTTACTTCACGGATGATTTAAGTAGATACTGAGTGTATTTACTTGATAAAACGTAAGTCTGAATTATTGAATGGTTCAAGTGATTTCAGAGTGAAGTTGAAGATCATCGTGACAAGAGGATAAAATCTCTATGATATGATCAAAGAGATGAGTATCTGAGTTACGAGCTTTGGCACGCAATTAAGACACTGTGGAAATTTTTTCACAATTAATACCGCCTGGAACACCATAGTGTGATGGTGTGTCCGAACATCATAGTTGCACCCTATTGGATATGGTGCGTACCATGATGTCTCTTATCAAATTACCACTATCGTTCATGGGTTAGGCATTAGAGACAACCGCACTCACTTTAATAGGGCACCACGTAATTCCGTTGAGACGACACCGTTTGGAGAAACCTAAGTTGTCGTTTCTTGAAAGTTTGGGGCTGCGACGCTTATGTGAAAAAGTTTCAGGTTGATAAGCTCGAACCCAAAGCGGATAAAATGCATCTTCATAGGACACCCAAAACAGTTGGGTATACCTCCTAATTCAGATCCGAAAGCAATAGGGATTGTTTCTTGAATCGGGTCCTTTCTCGAGGAAAAGTTTGTCTCGAAAAGTTGAGTGGGAGACTTGATGAGGTTACTGAACCGTCACTTCAACTAGTGTGTAGCAGGGCACAGGAAGTTGTTCCCGTGGCATATACACCAATTGAAGTAGAATCTTATGATAGTGATCATGAAGTTTCAGATCAAGTCACTAATATACCTCGTAGGGTGACAAGGATGCGTACTACTTCAGAGTGGTACACAATCCTGTCTTGAAGGTCATGTTGCTAGACAACAATGAACCTACGAGATATGGAGAAGCGATGGTGGGCCCATATTCCGACAAATGGTTAGAAGCCATGAAATCCGAGATAGGATCCATGTATCAGAACAAAGCATGGACTTTGGTGGACTTGCCCGATGATCGGCAAGCCATTGAGATGAATGGATCTTTAAGAAGAAGACGGACGTGGACGGTGATATCACCGTCTATGAAGCTCGACTTGTGGCAAAGAGTTTTCACAAGTTCAAGGAGTTGACTACGATGAGATTTTCTCATCCGTAGCGATGCTTAAGTCCGTCGGAATCATGTTAGCATAAGCTGGATTTATGAAATCTGGCAGATGGATGTCAAAACGAGTTTCCTTACCAGTTTTCGTAAGGAAAGGTTGTATGTGATACAATCAGAAAGTTTTGTCGATCCTAAGGATGCTAAAAGGTATGCTGGCTCCAGCGATCCTTTCTAAGGACTGGAGTAAGCATCTCGGAGTTGGAATGTGCACTTTGATGAGATGATCAAAGATTTTAGGTTTATACAAAGTTTATGAGAAACTTGTATTTCCAAAGAAGTGAGTGGGAGCACTATAGAATTTCTGATGAGTATGTGTCGTTGACATATTGATGATCAGAAATGATGTAGAATTTTCTGTAAAGCATATAGGGTTGTTTGAAAAGTGTTTTTCGAGTGAAAACCTGGATTAAGCTACTTGAACATTGAGCATCAAGATCTATGAGGATAGATCAAAAACCGCTCAATAGTACTTTCAAATGAGCACATACCTTGACATGATCTTGAAGGTGTTCAAGATGGATCAGCCAAAGAAGGAGTTCTTGCCTGAGATGTAAGGTATGAAGTTAAGAGTTAAAGCTCAACCACGGCAGAAAAGAGAGAAAGGATTTAAGGTCGCCCCTATGCTTCGTACATAGGCTCTATAGTATGCTATGCTGTGTACCGCACCGAAGTGTGCCTTGCCATGAGTCACCAAGGGTACAAGAATGATCCAGAATGGGGATCATTGGACAGCGGTCAAAAAAATTGTCCTTGGAGTAAATAAGGACATGTTTCTCGATTATGGAAGTGATAAAGAGTTCGGCGTAAAGGGTTACGTCGATGCAAGCTTTAACACCTATCCGAGTGACTCTGAGTAGCAAACCGGATACGTATAGTGGAGAAACCATTTGGAATAGCTCCAAGTGGAGCGTAGAAGCAGCATTTACAATATGTCATAGAGAATTGCGAAGTACATACGGATCTGAATGTTGCAGACCCGTTGACTAAAACCTCTCTCACAAGCAAAACATGATACAAACCCAGAACTCATTGAGTCTTAATCACATGATGATGTGAACTAGTTTAATGACACTAGTAAACTCTTTGGATGTTGGTCACATGGCGATGTGACCTGTGAGTGTTAATCACATGGCGATGTGAACTAGATTATTGACTCTAGTGCAAGTGGGAGACTGTTGGAAATATGCCCTAGAGGCAATAATAAATTAGTTATTATTATATTTCCTTGTTCATGATAATCGTTTATTATCCATGCTATAATTGTATTGATAGGAAACTCAGATACATGTGTGGGTATATAGACAACACCATGTCCCTAGTAAGCCTCTAGTTGACTAGCTCGTTGATCAATAGATGGTTACGGTTTCGACCATGGACATTGGATGTCGTTGATAACGGGATCACATCATTAGCAGAATGATGTGATGGACAAGACCCAATCCTAAGCCTAGCACAAAGATCGTAGTTTGTATGCTAAAGATTTTCTAATGTCAAGTATCTTTTCCTTAGACCATGAGATTGTGCAACTCCCGGATACCGTAGGAATGCTTTGGGTGTACCAAACGTCACAACGTAACTCGGTGACTATAAAGGTGCACTACAGGTATCTCCGAAAGTGTCTGTTGGGTTGGCACGAATCGAGACTGGGATTTGTCACTCCGTGTGACGGAGAGGTATCTCTGGGCTCACTCGGTAGGACATCATCATAATGTGCACAATGTGACCAAGGGGTTGATCACGGGATGATGTGTTACGGAACGAGTAAAGAGACTTGCCGGTAACGAGATTGAACAAGGTATCGGGATACCGACGATCGAATCTCGGGCAAGTACAATACCGCTAGACAAAGGGAATTGTATACGGGATCGATTGAGTCCTTGACATCGTGGTTCATCCGATGAGATCATCGTGGAACATGTGGGAGCCAACATGGCTATCCAGATCCCGCTGTTGGTTATTGACCGGAGAACGTCTCGGTCATGTCTACATGTCTCCCGAACCCGTAGGGTCTACAAACTTAAGGTTCGATGACGCTAGGGTTATAAAGGAAGTTTGTATGTGGTTACCGAATGTTTTCGAAGTCCCGGATGAGATCCCGGATGTCACGAGGAGTTCCGGAATGGTCCGGAGGTAAAGATTTATATATGGGAAGTCCTTGTTTTGGTCACTGGAAAAGTTTCGTGGTTTTCGGTAGCGCACTGGGACCACCGGAGGGTCCTGGGTCCACCAAGTGGGGCCACCAACCCCGAGAGGGCTCGTGGGCCAAGTGTGGGAGGAACCAGTCCCAAGGGGCTGGTGCCCCACAAGAGGCCCAAGCGCAAGGGAGAGTGGGAGGGGCAAACCCTAGGGCAGATGGGCCCTAAGGCCCATCTAGTGGGCGCCTCCTCTCCCTCCCTCTTGGCCGCCTCCCAAGCCCCATCTAGGGCTGGCCGCACCCCTGGGTGTGGAAACCCTAGATGGGGCGCAGCCTCCCCTCCCTATATATACTTGAGTTTTGGGGCTGCCCAACACACATGAGTTTTTCCCCTCTTGGTGCAGCCTTGCCTCTCCTCCTGCTCCTCTCCCTTGGTGCTTGGCGAAGCCCTGCGGGATTGCCACGCTCCTCCACCACCACCACGCCGTTGTGCTGCTGCTGGATGGAGTCTTCCTCAACCTCTCCCTCTCTCCTTGCTGGATCAAGGCATGGGAGACGTCACCGGGCTGTACGTGTGTTGAACGCGGAGGTGCCGTCCGTTCAGCACTAGGATCTCCGGTGATTTGGATCACGACGAGTACGACTCCTTCAACCACGTTCTCATGAACGCTTCCGCTTAGCGATCTACAAGGGTATGTAGATGCACTCTCCTTCCCTCGTTGCTAGTTTCTCCATAGATAGATCTTGGTGACACGTAGGAAAATTTTGTATTTCTGCTACTTCCCCAACAATGTCGACACAAAAGTTCGGAGAAGAAGGTAGGAAGGAAGGCCTGAACTTCCTTGAGCTGGATTTTGATTTCTATGTAGGTGATTTCCTGCTACATGCGGAGCGTTGAACTGGGGTTTGTTTTCCAGACAAAAGATCTGAGCTATAAACATTCATGTGTCCTTGTAGGAGACCCTGATACCATCCAGACCCTGATAAAATCTGATCTACTTTCTTATTGAATCAAACTATTTGTATATAGGACTTGTAGTCTTCCAAAGAAGACTTAATTCTTCTTGTGTTTTCCTGTTGATTGTAGAAATCATTGTGTAGTCCTTTTACTTTGCATAAAAGGGTAGAGGTCGCTACTTATTTTACATCACTGAAAACAAAAGAAGTGATCTAGACACTCTCATGTTTGTTTACAAATAGGACTTCTGTTTAATGGTCAGTATATTCCTAAAAAAATCTCTAGATAATTTGACTACAGAGGTAGCTCTAGATTAATTCAAGCTAGCTTAAAAGTAACTAAGTACAGTTATGAAATAACTCCGCGAACAGGGTGGGCGAAGTACCATAATTAGTGTTGTGGGTACCTAACCATTGACGCTATACGTTACACAAACACGGTTCATAGTTAGTTGAATGAGGTTATAAAGCAAGTATATGTGAATTTTATTATATTCTAGAGCTCGTGCAGCACTGTATTAGTAGTCTCTGTTTATTTTGTTCCTTTTTGTTCGCAGAGAGGCGTGAACTGTGGAGTCGTCGAATGGGTTGACCGCCCATGGCCTGTCATTATGCAGAGGTGCCTACTCAAGCTCTAGGGAATGTTGAAAGCAAAGGATGAAGAGATAAGCAAGCTTAAAATGGATATTGAACAAGTGAACCTTAAGCTCGAGAATCGTGTTGCAGCTGTGGAAAGAAGTAATGTAACTACCATGAAGATTGACAGGCAGAAGAAGCAGATGGGTAACTTTGATAAAGATGTCAAGCGCATTCAGAGGTCTCTCACAAGTGCCATTCATAATCTTAAGGACGACAAGGGTGATATTAAGTTGGACAAGGATTTTCTGAAGGAGGAGGTGCATAAGCTGAAGGAGAATAGAAGCAAGATGCAAAGCATCATCTGTGATCTTTTGGGGCAAGGGTTTGCGAACAGTGATGACCTCCTGATGATCAAGGCAATCCTCGAAGAATGATCATTAACAGTTGCCTTCTTCCGAAACATTGCAAGGGATACTCGTCTAGTATAATTTTATGCTTGGACATGGTTACTTGACTAAAGGCATGTATCTCATTTTTTGCAATCTCTCAGAGGGTGTGTGACGATCTACGCACATCAAATATTGATCTCCTGAATATTTTATATTTCAAAGAAACGTGCTGCTAGCGAGGCGCATCCAACAATATTTCGTCTTGCATCCTTCAATGAGGCATGGGTTACTGTAATTTGGCAAGGCACATATGTCGCTTTGGCATGGGGAACCATGCCTCTGATAACCTGGCACTGACTTGTCAAAGGCACAGTCCTATGTGCCTCTGATAACCTGGCACTGACTTGTCAAAGGCACAGTCCTATGTGAGACAGAAGCACCGCACTTGCGCTGACACACATAAAATCTACAATCCACAGAGTCCTGCTTACTCCTGATGCAGACGCACATGTGTGCCTCCGTGACTCGATAGTTTGTACTCAGACATAAACTCATTCACGGACATGCATTTACACGAAAGGCACGTACAGTCTGAGGTCGCTGGGAGCATGTTTTGAGATTAAGCAGAGTCACGGCCATGTGCGCGTACAGTCTGCCACGAAAGAAGGCAGTGTCGTCCGGTCACTGCAGACGCACTGGCTCTCATGCACTAGACGCACGCTCCCTGCAGAACAGCCAAGGTAGTGCCTCTTCTCTTCCAAATGTTTTTGTTCCTTTGATGACTACCGCACACGAATGTTTTTGTAGCATCATGATAGAATGAAAAAAACTATCAAATTATCAGAACAGCAGGTGCATAACACAAAAGCATTGTTATAACAAGCTTACAAAACGGTGCAAAAGGTGAATGGATTGTTTGGCCATGTTTAGACATAACACAGCTTCGGATTGGCGCAACAACATCTAACTGCACTAGTGAACGGATCTGACAAATTAGGAACTAACTAACTACAGCCATGTGCCCAACAGGCACAAGTGAACGGATCTGACAAATCGAGGCATTCAACACGCCTTTGTTTCAAATCCAAAGCACAGATGATTGCAGCGTGCTGATAAGTTGAGACGGGCGTGTTTGGAAGCTTTATTCTCCCACATGAACAACTTCTGTTGTTGTTCGTAAAATTCTTGCGTGAAGTCTTAGGGAAAGCGAAACTTAATCCTCATAGTGTCTAGCTCCGTTGCATTCAGAATAAAGAACCTCACAAACTCAGTGTTCTTCCCGCTTTTTTCATAATCTTCCAGCGATACTTTCTTTAAATGAATGATGTGTTCTTTGAGAAACACACGGTGCTTGCGACGCCAAAAATTTCTTGCAACACCTAGAGCGTTTCCTCCCTGAAAACGCATAAAGGTTGGAAGATACTCAAGATCTATTGAACGACAAAATGAACGATAAATTCCATGACCCCGCCCCAATCAGTTCGTCAAACATTTCCCTAAATACGGATATATGTATAATAATAATAATAAAACATGCCTAGGCATAGGGTGTATCCATTGCAAACAAAATGTAAGACAAGATTTTTGAGATGCAAGGAGTGTTGCACTATGTACGATAAGAGCTTTTCATTGGGCGTGAGAATCATCACCTCAACAAACAAGTTCTCCAGATTTGGAAGGCACTTAAGCAAGTGAACGACCCAGTCTACGTCATAAGGCATGCCCAAAAACAAGGTTTTGACAGATTGCCACATTGTAGATAATCTGTTCGTCGCCAAATCCTTCACATAACATAGAAAATAAAACATAAAATTATTACAAAAAAGGTCGGGTGACATGAAAATACTTTCTTAAGGAAATGCAGCTAGAATTATTGTGAAATGTCAGTACCATAAGACCTGTGGAGCCATGTGAGATCCTGAATTTGCCCAATGTCTTCAGTTTAGGTGCAGAGACGATGAATGCCCGCATGTTATTGCTCTGGAGATCGTGGATCAACCTTTGAAGCAAGGGGGCATCCTCGATGATGAATTCTCCTATCTCACCACGGATGCCGATGCTTACAAGGTTAGGGGAATTTATAGTGATCTGATGCCTTTCTCTATTGCAAACAAGCAGCAGGCACTCGAGTGCAGGGCAACTAGAGTTGATTATGCTTTGATATGTATCAACCTCAACAAGCGAAAGTCTCTTGACCAGTGGTAGTTCAAGCACCTCTACATAATGGTATAGTATTTGGCAACACGCGAAGCTGACAGTGCGCAGAGAATAGGAAAAGCGAAAGATGGACTTCGGTAGTGAAGGCATAGATGAAGAGCATGTGTGGTATAGTTTGACAGTTTTTCCCCGAATCATGGAAACAGGTAGTAAAACTCAAGCACCTGGAGATTGTTCAATCTGGGGACTCAAGCCAGGCGTGGATAGTAGACGGTCTGCATTGGAGGTAGCATGCTAGTATACAAAGGCGAAGAACTGTGCCCACATGGCTGGAGAAGATGGACTCTGGAAGGGACGAACCATGAACTGTTTCTAAGGGCGTAAAAAGACGAGCAAGCTCCTCACTATAGGCAGAGGCCGTACTGATGATTTCGACATGAACTGTTTCTAAGGGCTTAAAAAGACGAGCGACAGGGATCTCACGACAGACCAGATTCAGAGGAACGGTGGGCCAAATAGGGCGCCACCGACGTGCAATGATTTGAGTACGAACGCCTTCCTTAGTGGACAGACGGGAGATGATCTCACCGAGGACACCGTCCGTGAGGTCGCTGATCCGGTCTGAACCAGACTGCTCTTCTTGATCCTCGGATCCAGTAGGCGCACCCTCGGCGCTTCCAGTCGCTACCGCCAAACCACCATATGAAGGCGTCGCCGGTGGCGCGAGCCTCGCCCTCTTGGTGCTGGGGGCACCGGTGTAGACCTCCATCTCCGTCTCCATTGCTGGGATCGCGCCGCCTCCGAGCGCCGCTATATGTGGCGTGGATCTCGAGAAATGGACTACAGCCTGTCAATCCACGAAACGACTTAAATAGCCACGACGGGGAGCGGAGGGGTCTAGATTAATTACTTTTTCTGTTTTTTATTTTAAAGGTACGAAATGCACTGTTGCACATGCAGACCAGGCACGGGCGTGCCCCTCAGTGCTTTAATTATTTGTGGCACACATTCGATACAAGAATCTTTTCAACGACAAAAGCACGGTGTACTCGGTAGGAAATATAGGCACGCACATGGCGCTCACGAAGGCATGGGCTAGCACTCTCTACAGCCACGGTTATGTACATTTCTGACTCTCTGTGTTTCAGTCATTAGGGTCACAGGCACAGGCGTCAAATCCACAAAGGCATCGTGTGGTATTATATAGAGTCATGTTCGCTTGTGTTTGTGTTCCGAATGATTTAGTCGACTCGTTTAGATGGAGAGGCACGGACGAGAAGCCCATGGAGGCATACTTTAGTATTAGGCAGGGTCACAATCATGTGTTTATTATGCATGTTCGATGGTATTACATAGAGTTATGCTCGCCTGTGAGACTCGACCGGACGGTGATGCACGGGCGTCTAGCCCACGGAACTGAACCTTTGTCTTAGGCACAGCAACGGGCGTTTACTCTGTGAGGCACATAATTGCCTATATGAGGGACGCTGTTTTTTAAAGCTTATTTCATTGTATTTAAAAGCACAGGCGTGAAGTCCACACAAACACGGTTCAGTACCGAGTTGCGTCATGCTTCTTTCTTGATAAAGGCGTCGACGCACGTGGCTATCTGTGTTTCAGTGTCCAGGGTCACAAGCACGGGCATACAGTCCGCAAAGGCATGCCATGCTATTTTATAGAGTCACGCATAAAGGTTCTCTGATTGTATTCCGAATCAGTCGGTGCGCTCGGTCAAAAGGAGAGGCATGGACGTCAAGCCCACAGAGGCATAGTCTGTTCTTACTCGGAGTCGTGTTTGTGCATTTATTACGGAAACCTAATAGAATCGGGTGACTGTCCTTGTTACAATTGTTTTCGTTGTAAAATTTTACCTCAAATGCACGAAGGCGACTTTATATGTTTAGCATTGTCAATGTCCTTGACGCATGAAGACGACTTTATGTGTGTCAGAGTTTCAGGTCACAGGCACGGTTGTCAAGCCCACAAACGCATGACCTGTAATTATCCAGAGTCACCTTCGTGTCTCTTTGTGTTCCAAATGCATCCGTTGACTATATTACCAGGATAGGCACGGTCGAGACGCTGAGGGAGGCACACTTGTGTTTAACGCGGAGCCACGTTCGTGCGTTGATTGCGGAAAACCAATGTTTCGACGGGCGTCTCCACCTACTCGGGTGTGAACGCCACGTGGCGCCACCACGGAAACCCAAGGGTCCGACGGACATCCCCTCCGGTAACGCCGGTCTGGCTCATTGCCCGAGGCCAGGCTCCGGCTATTTAAGGCGGACGAACGGAGTCTCAAAACCCTAGCCACACACTCTTCCCCCCTCTGCCCACCGCCAGGCCATCCACTCCTCTTGCTGATCTCTATCCTGACACTCTCCGCCATGGCTGGTCAGGAGGAGACTACTGCGGAACCCAGTGTCCAGACACTGCAGGAGATCTCGGCCGGCGAGGATTCCTCATCTGTAAGTTCTCTCTGCTTCGGCTTCATTCGTTTTTCCTTTCCTTTGGCTACTTGATTTGGTTGTGAAACGTGAATAAGCTAGACGGAGTCTCGAAACCCTAGTCATCTTGCTGTTCTCTATCCTGACACTATCGGGCATTGTTGTGCGTATGAGACTTCTCCAGAGCACCGTGTCCAACAAGCAAAGACGAGATCTCGGCCGGCGAGGGTTCCTCATCTGTAAGTTCACTCTGCTTCGGCTTCATTTGTTTTTCCTTTCCTTCGGCTACTTGATTTGGTTGTGAAACGTGAATAAGCCAGACGGAGTCTCGAAACCCTAGTCATCTTGCTGTTCTCTATCCTGACACTATCAGCCACTGCTTTGCAGAAGGAGACTTCTCCAGAGCGCCGTGTCCAGTCGCAGAACGAGATCTCGGCCGGCGAGGGTTCCTCATCTGTAAGTTCGCTCTGCTTCGGCTTCAATGGCTTTTCCTTTCCTTTGGCTACTTGATTAGTAGTGAAACGTGAATAAGCCAGACGGAGTCTCGAAACCCAATTCATCTTGTTGTTCTCTATACTAACACTCTCAGCCACTGCTGTGCAGAAGGAGACTACTCCAGAGCACCGTGTCCAGTCGCGGCAGGAGATCTCGGCTGGCGAGGGTTCCTCATCTGTAAGTTCAATCTGCTTCGGCTTCATTTGTTTGTTCTTTCTGTCGGCTACTTGATTTAGTTGTGAAACATGGATCATTGTGGTGAGCTTCATCCTAATGTAGATGACGGTGCATCAACCTGACATCTTCTCCTTTGACCAGCTGAATAACCTGTTCAAAACTGTGGAAGACTTCATCAAGACATCCGCGAAGTTGGACGACGAGAACAGAGCCACCATTGCACGTCTTATGAATGAGAAGGCGCAGCTCAAAATTCAGCACGATAAGCTGAAGCTGGAATCATACGTTATCAAGAAACAGATCGAGGAACTTCGCGCCGAGCAACCAAAAAAGAAGTCTCGCCGCACTAAGTAGACAGCAACAACTCTGATCCTCGTATCTGAAGCTATTAAGCAGTGCACTAAAAGTTTCTTATTTTTTCTTGCATTACCTCGTGTGGTCAATAACTTTGATAACAAATGTGTTTTGCTTTCCTGGGTCATGTTCATTCCAAGTTTATGGGTTCAGATGAACATTAGCATAATGGCCAGTTCTAGAGATGCTGTTTTTAAAAGCACAGACGTGAAATCTCTGCAGTGATAAGGCATCGGCATGGTATTATATAGAGTCATGTTCGCCGTGTTTGTTCTCCGGTGATTCCGCCGACTGCTTAGATGGAGAGGCACGGACGAGAAGCCCATGGAGGCATACTTCAAGATTAGGCACACCACGCTCGAGCTGCTTACGCACAAACCGGACACGAGATTGACACTTAGGTTAGGCCTTCACTGGGCACGTACAAAAAACACAAGATCTTAACAAAGGAGGGGGAGAAGATCTCACAAAAAAAGCGAGGATGAGGCACAGTGCAAGGAAATAATTCCAGATGTCACCACTGGCGCATGTTTTTCAAAAGCACGGGCTAGCACTCCCTGCAGCCACGGTTATGTACGCTTGTGACTCTCTGTATCACCATTAGGTTCACAAATACAAAGCGCCAAATCAACAAAGGCATCGTGTGGTATTATATAGAGTCATGTTTGGTTGTGTTTGTGTTCTGAATGATTCAGTCGACTCATTCAGACAGAGAGGCACGGACGAGAAGCCCATGGAGGCATACTTTAGTATTAGACAGGGTCATAATCACGCGTTTATTACGCATGGTCGATTGTATTACATAGAGTCATGCTGGCCTGTGAGACTCGACCAGGCGGAGGTGCACGGGCGTTTACTCTACAAGGCACGGAATTGCCTATACAAAAGACACTGTTTTTTAAAGCGTGTATCCGTGTATTTAAGAGCACACACGTGAAGTCCATACAGACACGGTTCGGTATCAAGTTGCGTCACGCTTCTTTCTTGATAAAAGGCGTCGACGTTCAAGGCTATCTCTGTTTCAGCGTCAAGGGTCACAAGCACGGGCATACAGCCCTCAAAGGCATGGCGTGGTATTATATAGTCACGCTCCAAGGTTTTCTGATTGTATTCCGAATGAGTCGGTGGACTCGGTCAAAAGCAGAGGCACGGGCGTCCAGTCCACTGAGGCATGGTTTTTTTACACAGAGCCACATTAGTGCTGCCGCTATTCGGGTCTGGATGCCACGTGCCGCCGCTACGGAAACCCAAGGGTCCGACGGATGTCTCCTCCGCTGACGCCGGTCTGGCTCGTCGCCCGAGGTCCAGGCTCCGGCTATTTAATGCGGCCGAGGGGGTCTCGAAACCCTAGCCACACCCTCTTTTCTGGACTGTCCAGACCCACGCCACATAAGGCGGCTGTCGGTGTCAAAACCGGCGGATCTCGGGTAGGGGGTCCCGAACTGTGCGTCTAGGCGGATGGTAACAGGAAACAAGGGACACGATGTTTTACCCAGTGTTCGCCCTCTTGATGGAGGTAAAACCCTACGCCCCGCTAATTAATATTGATGATGTGTTACAAGAGTGGATCTACCACGAGATCAAGGAGGCTAAACCCTAGAAGCTAGCCTATGGTCTGATTGTTGTTCGTCCCCACGGACTAAAACCTCCGTTTATATAGACATCGGATAGGGTTAGGTTACACAGAGTCGGTTAAAATGGTAGGAGATCTACATATCCAGACGCCAAGCTTGCCTTCCACGCCAAGGAAAGTCCCATCCGGACACGGGACGAAGTCTTCAATCTTGTATCTTCATAGTCTTGGAGTCCGCCGATGATGATAGTTCGCTATCCGACACCCCTAGTCCGAACTCCTCAAGAGTCTCTCGAACCAGGCTTCAATGACGACGAGTCCGCGCGCATGTTGTCTTCGCATTGCAAGGCGTTTTTCCTCCAATAATTCATAGAAGATTGTGAACACCAGGATTGTGTCCGCTCGCAAAAATAAATTCCACATACCACCGTAGAGAGAATAATATTACACAAGATCAATCACGACGATTTTGTAGCATGACGCCGCACCACTACCAAGCCTTTATTCAAATTGTTTTTATTGCTCCACCTCAGCGCGCTTAGCTAAGCGGTTTCTTTGGCACGCCTTGTCGGCAGTAGATCGTGTTCCCTTATTCCGGGATTCCCATCAATACGACATGGGTAACCCAACCGCGCCATTGATTGTGACGCTTGGGAGATAAGCTAGTTTTACTGTGCCGCTGGGGACACATGTTTTGCCCGCCCACATAAGGGATAAGGATGCACCCCTTTCACCTACACCTTCTTCCTCCTTAGCTCATCCATTCCTGCACTCGAGCTCTAGCGCCCAAGTCCGACTTTCCTCCTCAACCTCCTCCAACCATGTCGAGCGGAGGCAGATGGATGGCCTCCTCCGCCACGGAGGGGCACATCACAAGATCTGGGAGGCCGGATACTTGTCCGGGCGACATCACAAGACAAAGCTGCCCGACGCGGGCAGCTTATTCCAACCCCACCCCCATGAGAGGGTGGTATTTCTCCCACTTCCTCCGGGACTAGGTTTTCCACTTCACCCATTTGTCCGGGGCTCATGTTCTACTACGGCCTGACTTCCATGACCTGGCCCCAATTTCGCCCTCAACGCCTCGGCGCTTATCGTCAGGTGCGTAGGCCTTCCTCTCGCATCCAGCCCCACTTTGGCTTGTGGCTCAAGACTTTCAAAGGTCGTCAAGGTTGTGAAGGGCAGCCAAGCGGAGGCGGAGGCGCCATGGTCGGCAAGATGGCCAAAGTCCTATGGCTCGAGGGATCCTTTGTGGAGACTATAAAGGGGTGGCAATCGGGTGGTTCTACATCACCGAGCCACGCGACCCTGAATGGGTGGCGCCCCAATTCAGATCTGATTCACCACACGGCTCTCGCCATGGAAAGAGACGGGCCTGAAGTGGGGGATTCAGACGAGCTATCCGACTCCAAACACGGTCCGAACTCGGTGGACAAGAATCGCAGGCTTTTCGACGAATCCAGTGATGCTCATCCGCCGGATTCTCCCATGCCAACAACGGACTTCAATTTGTGGAGTTCGATCCGCACAACACCAATTCTTGAGCCGCTCTTCGATACCACGCACGAAGATGCCCGGAAGGTGCTGTTCATGGCGCCAACCCCGCATCTTCTAACCAAGATCGCGGATACAGCTCGCGCGCCAAGCCGGCGAGGTAAGTTATTTTACCTTTACGGACTCTTTTTCCGTAGATTGACTCTACGGGATCTAAAACTCCCTATTCTTTGATGTGTCCGGCTGAAGACGCCCGGACAGATTAACTCGCCCGTTCTTTGCCGAAGATCCAGCCGACGCCTGATTGACGGATTGCATTCGCACCACATGTGGTGCCGAGAAGAAGGCTAAGAAGGAGGCCACGGAACCCAAGGAGCTCCCGACGCCAGTGATGTCGGATTCTGAAGCGTAATCTTCTCTCAAGATGAGGAGGAAGAAGAAGCTTCTCCCCGCCGGGAGGAGAGGAAAGGAGGGCCGCCTAACCGGGAGGCCGGAGGGTCCAAGAAGGAAGAACCTTCCTCCGGATTTCTCCACCAACGCCGACGACGACGAGGAGATTGGCCTACAAGGGCCAAGCCTCGGCGAGATCGTAAGTGTCCGGATACCCATGGCTTTTTATTATTGCAGAGTGTTCTCTCGATGTCGAACAATCGTGCAGCCCGCCCAAAGGCGAAGCTCATCGATTCATCGAGCGGGTCCCCGGGCTCGCCGGAAATGGAGAGTATTTCGCTCGTCCGCCTCCTCGCCTCATGTCATGGAAAACGCCACAAGGGGCTCCAAAGGGGATTGGTCACGAGGAGGTGGCGCGGAGGTGCCACAAGGAAACCTCCCGGACTCCAGCGTGGGGGGCAAGACCCCTGTGGGCTCTAAGCTCGACCCTTGTCCGACTCCATGCCGAACCTTCAAGGTTTGGGAGTCCGTAAGCGATCCTTCGCAAGAAGGGTAAGACGCCGTGTCCTTCATCCAACCGAGGCACCGGATAGCCATCGGAGGCGCCAACGCGCCCATCGAGGAGGAGCACCGACTGCTATGAGTGCGTGATCCGACAGTTCAGTCCGCCAAGAGCGGGCTGACTGGCCAGCAGAGCCTTCTAACAGTGCTTTGAGGTAAGAAATTTCGATATATGTAAAATGGTACCGCATAGACAGTAGCCCCGATGCTCGGTTCGTGTTCGGAAAGAAAAGCCGGACCGAGGATCTTTAGAAAGATAAAAGCAGGAGTCATATAAAGGATATGTCAATATGGGATTGCAGGTCAGGTGTGCCGACCTCCGCCAAGACCGATCAAGGGAGGTCAATACTTTGAAGGGAAATCTCGAGCGGTCCGAGGACGAGCTCGGCCATGCCAAGAAGCAGCTCGAGGAAAAGAAGGTGAGTAATACCTTATAAAAATTGTACCTTGTAAAAGGATTTGGTTGCTAGAAAAATGACAAGGATAACGTGGTGTTGTAGGGGCCACTAACGAGGTGGCAACCTCAAGGAGGCGGTGGTCATGGCCGAACGCAATGCGGCCATGAGCGCACCGAGCGAGAGAAGCAGGAGGTGCGAGTGGCGGAGGTACAACAAGAGCTCCAGATCTCGTGAAAAACATGAGAGCTTGAGCGTGACTCAAGACTCGAGAGTCCGAGCTTGCAACGGCTCTTGAGAGTGCTAAAGCCGCTAAGGCCGGGTTTATAAGGCCCTCCAGAGATTGAGGCGTGAAGAAAATAGCAGCGGTAAGGCATTTTTCATGCAGAGTAAGCATGTGAGTGTTAATTACCTGTTGCTTACCCGAATTCGAGCTCTCTGTATGCTTCGCAGATCTTCCTCGCAGCGTGTCCGATGCTGCCGATTCTACCGGCCGAGGAGGGAGCTCGACGGAGAAGGTCTTCGTCTCAAGATGTCGAGGCCGGATATCCGTGCCTTTAGCCACCAGTCAAGCAGCTGGTTGAGCTCCACAAGGTGGCCGAACAGGCCATGAAGGGCCTCATAGTTCGGCTGTGGCTCAAGGAGGCCATGCCTGGGAGCTACTTCCCCTGTGCGGCGGCCGATGGATGCGTCTGGTTGAAGTGATCAAGCATTCCGCTTGTATTGAGGGTGCCTGCCGGGCCCTTGCCCGCAAAGGTGCACTGGGCAAGATGGATGCCTGTAAGCTTGTGACGGACCCGCCACCAGAGGGCAAGGAGCATCGCATGCCCGAGATGTATTATAAGAGTGTGTCAGAGGGCGCCTGATTATTGCGGGTGAGTTCTCCAAAGATGTAATATTTGAGTAGACTCGCATTTTGTTATCCCGCGCTGAAAACTTAGTTCATAAGCGCTTAAGCAACGCTTGTTAATTTAAAATATTACCTTATGTGCGGCTGTTTATCAAATCTGAGAGATGGCAAGTCGTCGGCTTCAGCCCCCATGCCACGAAAGTGGGGTGTTCGATAAACTTGAGCGCCTTGTTCGCATTTTTGGGTCCATCTAGGAGGCGCCAACACAGCGTAACAAGGCAACCGGACTTATAATGCTTGAACACTCTCACTTAGCCATAGAATTTATAATTTTAAATTTCGCGAAGCCCTAGTCTTCGGAAGGTCAATTTGGGGCGCTTATCCACGCCTTTGGCCGGACAAGATCCGCCTCGCCTAAGCGGCATAAGTCTTTAAGGACTAGCAAAAACCTCTCGAACAGCAAACGGTCTCGCCTCATCATGACGGCCAGTTTTAGCTTTCCATCGAGGCGTTAACTCAGCCGAATCGGGCGGAATCGCAGTGGTTCTCCGGTGCTACCTTAGCCGATATAACGGAACGTAAGGTACTAAAACACGGAGCCGGCAAACCCGACTATTGACCCAAGACATGATTCGAGCCGATGCATATAGTGCTATAAGTTCGGGTGCCGACTTGTGAAAGTGTTCTTACTCATCACACCAATCGCGGGAAACATAAGCCCTCGTGTATATTAGCTGCATCAAGTGTACGGATGCAACATGTCGTGAATGAACATATGTATGAAAAAGAAATGCAATTATAAGCAAAAGGTGATGCATTGTTTTAGTCAATAAGTGCTGCTATGAATGCGAACGATACAAATAGTGCGATAAGCAAGGTAGGAGACTGTTAAACATGTCCTCTCCGTGGGTAGGCTGCAGATTGGTGTATGAAAATGCTCAGAATGGAGACCACCAGATATTCATGTAGCCTTTATCCTTCCCCGGCTGTTGCATCGTGAGTTCGCAGGTCTGCCGCCGACAGGCTTCGACAAACGGAGTCATGTGGGTAAAAAGTAAAAGGTAAAAAAGAAAAGAAAAGGAACGACACACGGAGAGCCCCGTGTGGTTGAGCCGCAGATGGGTTTATCGTGGTCGTGCCCTCTCCCCATGCACATGGTATCTTCAGAGCGAAATGGTGTAATGCTGGGACCTGCTTTGACGCTTCGCAGGGCTGGGTTAGCCGCATCGCTACGCTGCGTTCGAACGTGCTGTGGTCTTGTTGTAAGTTACCCGGCGCTTAGTTGTGTCCGCCGCTTAACGGCCGGACTCAAGAATTGCCTTAAGAGGTTGCATTGCACTTCGCCGCGAGAGCAGCCAGATGTTCCTCCGCGCGGAGAGAACGCTCGTTTCCGCTGACCGTAATGACTCGAGGGCCTCGCATCTTGAGCTTGAGGTATGCGAGGCGGCACCGAAGTTGAACTTTGCAAACGCTGCACGCCCGAGCAAGGCATGATAGCCGCCGCGAACGGGACTATGTCAAGATTAACTCTCGCTTCGAAGTTATCCAGGATCCAAGACCACTTCCAGTAATTGAGCCTGCATAATTGGCTTTACACCTGGTATGACGCCTTTAAAGGTCGCTTTTGGTAGGTTTAACCTTGAGGGGTCTATGCCCATTTTGGCGATTGTATCCCGGTAAAGCAGGTTCAGTTGCCGCCGCCCATCGTGACTCGTTAGGTGAAATCCATCGACGATTGGGTCTAAGACCAAAGGCGGATGCTGGTGGGTGGTCCTTCGGTCAAAAGTGATCGAAGGAGGACCATGGATTGAACTGGGCAACTGGCTCCATCGCATATACATCCTCGAGTGCACGCTCGCCCCTTTTGGGTATGTGCGCTATGATATCATGTTCACCGTCCGCACCTGTGGGGGAAACCTTCTGTCTCTATTGTTCGGCGGTTGGGTCTCGCCTCGCCATCGCTATGCAGCCCCTTGTCATTGTTTTCGCAATTAACTTGCCTGCTCGTTGAATACCCAACAGTCCCCGCTGGTGTGGTTAGCTGGCTTTTCGGGGTGCCGTATCCGCACAAGCGGTCGAGTATTCGGTCCAAATTGACAGACCCGAGTAGTTCGCTTGAATGGCTTTTTCCGCTGACCGGTTTAGAGTTTTGAATCCGCATTGACCGCCAGATCCTCAATATTGTCGCCGCACGCGGCGCTTTGTTTTGTTACGACGCTGCTCGCCATTTCAGTCCTTGAAGTCCGGACTGCCGAATTTTTGCCGAGGTTGTTGCTGCGTTAGCAGTTGTCCTCACCCGCAGAAGCGGGTCGCGAGTGATGGAGGGCTGCCATGGATTTCGGCTTTTCCTGTCCTAGGTGTTGCAGACGCAACTCGTCATGATGTTATGCTTGAAGGCCGCGAGGGCCTCCGATCCGGACAATGACGATTTGGTTTTTTCTTGGTTAAGAACCGTGTCCGTAATTGTCCGCCGGTTCGTCTGGCTGCTGAATTATGTGGCTTAGGTCATCGCCGCTCGTGGTCGCATATAAGTGCCCCGAAGTTATCGAGGAATGCGGCTTCCAGTCCTCCCAGCTCCCAATTGACTCGCCGGCAAGCTGTTGAGCCAATGCCGGGCTGGTCCTTTAAGCTTGAGGGGAGGTATTTGATGGCGTGAAGATCGCCACCGCGGGCCATGTGGATGTGAAGGAGATAGTCTTCATCCAAACCGCTGGGTCTGTTATGCCATCATAGGATTCAATATTGACGGGTTTAAACCTTCGGGATTTGATGATCCATTACTTCGCCTGTGAAGCATAGTGGGTGTGCGCGCCAGATCGGGCGATATCACGACGGAGCTCAAAAGACCTTGGTCTGCTTTTGTTCGGTCCGCCGACTTATCGTGTCCGTGCGACGGTTGTCGCCACGCACCGTGGCGCCCACGCCATCCATAGATCGATCTTGATTGTCTTGCCTTGTCCTCCAATATATCTCGCAGGTCCGGAGCGCCTCTTCGCCGCGTGCTTTTGAGCGATGCCGGGTACGGTTTTAGTGAAGGGCCTAGAGGCTCTTCCGCCGCGACCACCGGGTGGTCGGTCAGCCGATTGTTTCCTGGTGATGCGGGTTCGTAGCCTCCTCCTCTAATCGGGAGCAGCTTGCATTTAGGGTATCTTTTGAGGGGCGCTCGAGCTCATGCTCTTTCACCGCGAGGACTTCAAATCCATCCGCCGGCTAGCAGATCCCGATCAGCTCTAAGCTGTTGCTGCTTTTTCTGAGGCTGTTCGCCGTGGCTATAAGCCCGCGCCTAAAACGCCTTGTTCGACGGGATTCTCGTGCACGAAAAATTGCTGTCGCCGAGGCTTGCTTCGCCTCCGGAGGGAGGCATATATTCCTCTACCTCTTCTTCTCGCCGCCTCTCGTGAGGGATGGCGCTCCATCTTCCCCGCGCTGGATCTTGCCGGAGTGGATTGTCTTCGCATTGTCCGTGTATTATTGTCTCCGGCGCCGAGTCTTCATTCTTGCTGTGGCGGATTTAGAGCGGCGCCGCTGATGTCGGGCGCTCGTTGCTTCTTGAGGGTCATCCTCCGTTGTTCCATCGCTGCTCCCATCTTTTGGGATGTCCACCATGTATATGTCGATGACGAGGTGGCCTTCCAGCGGCCCTGTAGGCGCTGGTCTTGGTCGCCTTCGCATCGCCGCCCATACCGCCGATGTCTTCGGAGTCGTAGTTCAGCATGTCGGTTAGATCGTCGATGCCGCTACCAAGTGGGTGGTGGGTGGGCGCTGAATTTCTTCGTCGTCTGCGATCCAATCTTCCCGACCGTAGTCCGCCAGGCTCTCCGGATAAAGAGAGAGACTTTAGTGACCAGGATGTCGCCAAAAGGCGAAGTGCCGAAAGATATCCGCGGCCGTGAACTCCATAACGGGCGCCCAATCGGATTCGATCGGCAAGGGCGCGGAGGGTTCGAGTCCGGATAGGAGTCCGCACCGGAGTCGGAGTCTTCGCAAGGGACAGGGATGGAGTTCCGCCAATCGCCAGAGAGATTGTAGCCCCGAGGCGGTGTCCAACCACCCGCCCTCGGTCGGGGAATCCGCCCGACTAAAGGTCGAGCGGATACCGTGCGCCTCCGTGGCACCGCTCGCCGCAGAGCTAGATCATGTCCATCGAGACAAGGCGGCACGCTTATTGCGGCTCAATCCGTCAAGATCAAGTCTCCGCGATATCGCCCGATAGTTTAAATCTTCCAAATCTGACTCGACGCCAGGGCGAGCTTTCGATCTGCTCCAGATGGCTGCTTAATTGCCCGCAGCAGTAAAGCCGCCAACACAAAGATCTGTCCAGGAGAAAAGTCTCACCGACCGCGCCGTTGTTGATGATCGATGGAGCCATCAGGCCTATCGGTGACGCATACGAGGAACTCTCAATGAAAGCACCAATGTCGTGTCAAACCGCGGATCTGGGGTAGGGGGTCCCAACTGTGCGCCTAGGCGGATGGTAACAGGAAACAAGGGACATGATGTTTTACCTGTGTTCGGCCCTCTTGATGGAGGTAAAACCCTATGTCCTGCTAGATTAATATTGATGATGTGTGTTACAAGAGTGGATCTACCACGAGATCAAGGAGGCTAAACCCTAGAAGCTAGCCTATGGTCTGATTGTTGTTCGCCCCACGGACTAAAACCCTCCGGTTTATATAGACACCGGATAGGGTTAGGGTTACACAGAGTCGGTTACAATGGTAGGAGATCTACATATCCAGACGCTAAGCGCGCCTTCCACGCCAAGGAAAGTCCCATCCGACACGGACGAAGTCTTCAATCTTGTATCTTCATAGTCTTGGAGTCCGCCGATGATGATAGTTCGCTATCCGGACACCCCTAGTCCGAACTCCTCGGCGCGCCGCAGCCGCGCGATCCCAGCCATGGAGACGGAGATGGACATTCACTCCGGTGCCCCGAGCACCAAGAGGGCGAGGCTCGCGCCATTGGCGACGCCTTCTTCTGATGGTTTTGCGGTAGCGGCTGGAAGCGGCGAGGGTGCGCCATCGATCCGAGAATCAAGAAGAGCAGTCTGGTCCGGACCAGATCAACGACCTCCCGGACGGTGTCCTCGAGGAGATCATCTCCGCCTGTCCACTAAGGAAGGCGTCAGACTCAAATCCTCGCAGACGCCATTGGCGCCTGTTTGGCGCCCGCCTCCTCTGAATATCGACCGCCGTGAGATCCCTGTCCCACGCCTTTTAACCTCTAGATCAAGTACATTTCGAGTTGGTCATCACTGCACTTCGCCACACCGGAGGAACTCGCTTATGAATATTCATCGGAACTTTTTTAGAGGAGAACATGTCGGTGAAGATAACTCAGATGATGATTCAGACTCTTCCAGAGACCATCCTCTCCACCGCCGAGTGCAGTTCACCGCCTCAGATTCCGCATCCTACCTCCACTGCAGGCACTCCACAGTCGACGCCTGGCTTCGATCCCCAAGACTGAACAATCTCCAGATGCTCGAGTTTTACTACCTGTTCCCACCATGCTTGAGACAACAGGACATAGGGCCATTCTCATGCCCTTCGCTCATGCCATCACCACCAGCATTAAATGCTCAGATTTCCGCCTCTCTCCAAACTATCGCCTTTGCTCTTTGCAAGTTACCAGATGTTGACGCCTGATTTTGGCAAGATACAGAGTGAAAGGGTTTTCAGCATGAAAAAGTTTCACATCACCGAATGGAACAACTTTAATGTTTGGACCATAATTATTCGGCATCATATCAAAGACCAAAACTACACTCAGATTGTTATGTTTAGGTGTTCTGAGTGCTTTTGGTCAATTGCTTCCAGGACAACCTCGGATGAAGGAATGCTCTACATGAATTGTCTTCATCTCGTCAAATCGGTCGATTTTATATAAAATCATCTCAATCTGAGTTCGTATGCAAAAGTTAGAGCTATCTGAATGCAGCCCCGCAAGAGGCGAAATATGACGCGGAGACCGTACATGTCTTGGCAAGTGTCTGACGAATGCGTGAGTGTTTTGCCCAGAAGATGGCCTCGAATCGGAAAACGCTCAAAAGAAAGTTGTTCGCCTCGTCAAGCGGTCAAGATTGCTTTTGGGCTGCTTTCCATCCGAGGTTGTTTACCACCACAAAAAGACCCGCAAAGTGCAGCCAGTTTAAACCGAACGGTTTTGAAAGTTCGGATAAAACCAGTCCGAATTTGACTAGGGTTTTGGACGTGAATTGATGCAATTTTCTTGTAAGGAAAGCATAGATGAATCCTTTTCTTGTACGGAAGTCCAGCCGCCTTTATATATGTTAGGGGTGACGGCCGATTGAACAACACACAATCGATCAATCAATCTACCACTTTTTATCTTTTATCTTTTCTCCTTAACCCTAGTTCTTCTTCTTCCTCGCTCTTCGCTCGTTCTTCTTCATTGCAGGGCGGCGAACCTCGAGGCCCTAGGGGCGATCAGGTCGACCTAGGGCAGCCCATAGCCGCCAGCTACCAGACGGGGTCCCTCCCGGCGCAGGGGTTTCGGGTCCCAAAAGCGCCGGCTTGCTGTCTTGCGATCGCTACCGAAGTCGGCCTCCATGTGTGAGTTATGGAGCATCTCCTCGGCGCCAGGGTACACATCGACGTGTTCGTGTGACGCGCTCCAGATCAACACACTTTTGGCGACTACTGGGATTTAAGCTTTGAACGGTCTCCAGCCCGTTCTTGCTACTTAAGAGATCACATCAAGTTGCTGCAATCTACAAAGGTAATATGAATACCCAATTCCCTTTGTAGATGCAAATAATCCATATGTTGTTGCTGGATCACCTATTGAGCATAATGTATCGGCTAGCCCTAGTTTTATCAATCATGCATCTAATTATGTGCAAGGGCCGATGCAAAACAATCTTTATGTTTCAAATTCTTATAAATTTAGCAACATGCAACATATGTATCCCAACTCACACGCATCGGCAACCCAGCAAATTCATATGCCGATGAGCAACATGATGAGTTCGATTAATCAATTTGAAACACCCCAAGTTAGAATTTCCAATGCCATACAAGAAAGTGTTTCACCCTTTTATTCATCGGCAGCTAATGTGCAATATAGTAATCCAACCATGCCGATGAATGAGAGAATTGGCCATGCTACTAATGGCTATTCGGCCAGTTACTCTCAACCGTCATATGCTACACCTCATGTTACTAATTCTTCGGCACCATACACAACTGTAGATGCTCATAATTCGGCTTCACACCTTCCTGGTTATAGCCGAATGAATGTAAATTTTACAGGAGCGGTTGTGCCCAACATTGTAGAAGATGAGGTAGTGGTGGCTGCATTGAAGAGTTTAGCCCAAAATAAGAGAATTAGTGCTCTTTTCCTTGAACAACATGAAAAGGGGCTATTTCCTGATTATGCCGCAATAAAAGCTAGAGTTTTGCAAGAAGATGAATCTTTGCCAATTGATAAAATTGGCAAGCAAAAGGATGGTCTTACAACAATGCATATGCCTTCACCTAGTACTACATCATATTATACACCCCCTACACAATTGCAAAATTTCGGCAACACCCGTGTGTCATTGCCGAAAGAATCTAAAAGCATTGGGGGGCAATCATATCCAGAGTGGGCTGAAATTGAGAAAAAGCTTAAAGCTAATTTTGCCGTCACGTCGTAAACAAATAGAAAAAGAATTGGCTCAGATAAAAGAAGCATTGCCAATTGGTACTATCAATAAAAGAAGGATGATTCAGAACATGAAAGTGCTTCGCTGAAAAAGCCAATCAAGTAGTATATATTCTGAATCCATCAAATCCAACGAGGCAAGCATTATTGAGAAAGGGCATGGCAAGCATAGGAAAACAACGATGCTTGATTTTTCTGAAGTTAATGGAACCTACTTCCTGCCCTATGAGTTCCGAGCCGTAGAAATTGACAAGCTTCAAGGACAAGAATAAGTAGCGAACAAAGTTCGCCGACAAAAATCTTCAAAGCAATGATGCACGGATTCAAGAAAAGATGATGACAAGTTGTTGGGGAGCCATCCAAAGACGGAGCAAGATGTTCTTCAAATGGCACCACTATCATGCTCTCCCAACATATTTGAAGAGGTATGCATAGCGTAGTACTTTACCTATTTTCAGATTTGGTCGCAACTTCATTATTGATGCATCTATAAGAAATATTCTCATAAGTAATTTTGAAAGACCAATGAGGAAGGGTAATTTACTTGTTAGCAGTAAAATTTTTATGGAACATATCGGTCAACCCATTGCACCATTTATAAAGAACGATAATGACTTATTGTTACAGCCAAAGCTTTTCCCGTTGCTTTCTCTAAAGTTCATATCTAGTTGGGTAGCTTTGCTTATTTCTTACTTGGCTTACACTTGGTCTCAACTGAGACATGTATGTTCTAAATATCTTCATTTCAGAAATTTAAAGCCAAGGTTAAATTCTATTGAGAAAATCGATGTTAATATAATATCATATCCAAAGACATCGGAGATAGAGTGGAAAACACAATGCATAGTCGTATGGGGAGATTCCAAATCTGAACCATTCGTTTGCTTTTCTCCAAAGCCGTTCAAACAACAAGATCGGCTAGGAAACAAGAAGTATACTTTCAATTCAAGCATGTGTGATAAAATATTTGATTTGTTGCTGAAAAATAATTACATTACAATTCTTGATGACCATGTTAAGCCATCAATCCAAGGACGAATGTATTGTAAGTTGCATGATTCGTCCAAGCATAATTTTGAGGATTGCAACATGTTTCGTCAAATAGTTAAATCGGCCATTGAAAAAGGACGATTGAAGTTTGTTGAAACACCAAGAGATGACCAGTCTATTCCGATTGGTCCCGATGGCAAAAGTTTTTACATCGGCTGCTTCAAGCCGTCCATTTAAAAAGAATGTAAAAGCTGCAGTGATGGGATCAAGCTTTCAAGTAAAGAAGTTGTTGAAGAGCATAACGAGCATAATCTTGAGGGCGGAGTTCCATCGGCTACAATGGAGACGCCAAGGACTGGGGGCAGCAAGCAAATCTAATGATCGATGAAAGCAAACCAAAAGAAAACAAAGGCGGAATAAGCGCAAGTGTAAGAGATCAAAATCACCTTTGCTGAACTATTGGATAAATATCAAAAGAAGAGTGAAGAGAAGAATGCTTATCAGCCAAATCATGCAAAGAAACCAAGATCACCCCCAAGGCGCAAATATGAGGATCGGTATTGGCAAAGTGATAATTTTAATGCAACATATTCATATCCTTATTTTGGGCCGCCGATGCCAATGTCGTGGATACCTCCCTATGCTCATATAGATACATATTCATCATGGGACAGGTATGATACAAGGGTACATTCTCCATCTTATTCTAGACCATCTCACCAATACTATGTAGCTCCAAGGAGATCAACATTTGAACAATCACGCATCAAAGACCGTTTCAATCATAAGGAATCGGTCCACAGCTCAAGAAAGAAGAAAGAGGTGGTAAAACAAGTTTACCGCGTGAAAAGAGATGGTCGTAGGTGTGCTGCTTCATATTTGATCTCAAATAACAAAGAGCCAATTAAAGTGTTGACATTGGCTACAAAAGCTAAAGAAGTGAAGCAATCAACTGATAGAAATCAGAGTGCCAAATCTAAAGAAAAGAAGTTGAGGGTGCACAAGGCCCAAAAAGAGTTGCCATTGGTTGAAACAAAATCACAGCCGAGATGCCCACTCGGTTTATCATATTGGCAAAACAAAAAATTACAAAATCTTAGTGCACAAGAGCTGAAAAAGAAGAACATGGCATGGGTTCCCAAGAAGATCAATCAACACAAAAATGATGTGCATGCTTCTGTTGCAACAAGTACAATAAAAGTGAAGAAGGAAAATAATGAAAGCAACAAACAATTGTCAAGGTGCGATCACAACATCAAAATCTTCGTTAGCACATCATCCATTTTCTTCAACCATGTCGTTGATGCCTTTGCCATGGAATTCATCCCTAGGTATGATCAATTACCCTCCATTGATTTATTTTGATCCATGGATGCAACATAATTTTCTATATCATGAGAGAGTATTACCAAATTACCATACATTTGGTTAGTTACATTGTTGCTAATACAAAGGGACCGAAATATTTTATTCCTATTTTATTTGTTTATTTCGCTATACATACTTTGCTGGGTGATTTCTACATGGACCTCATGTTAATGACTGATATTTATCTATTGCCCTAAGAATATGTCAAAGCATGGCCGTGTAGTATCCTAACATCGCTATTAGTTCAATTGGAGACCAAAACAAGCCTCATGCCGCTTAGAATATTTTTGCACAAACAATCAAGTCGAATATGAAGCATTGTTATTCGGTTTAGAGATGCTACTTGCTATAGGTGTTACACATATTGAGGCTTACGGTGATTCGTTACTGGTGGTGCAGCAAATATCCGTAGTCTTTCGTTGTTTGGACGAATCACTTAATGTTTATCTTGATAAATGTCTAGATATAATTTCTACTTTGGATTGTTTTAGCATTGCACATATATCTAGACATGACAACTGAAAGCAAATGAGTTGGCACAGCAAGCATCTGGATATCATGTTGATCGTGGCATGTTTCATATCTCTCAAAACCGATGTCTTGTCTTTCCAATATGGGAGAGGCCAACCTGAACCCACCGATTCGCCATTAACAAAAAATCTAGTGCAGGTGATAATTCGATCGAGAAAGCCCATTGTTGATTACTTGTGCAATCCGAGTGAAAGGGTGGACAGGGCTGTTCGGCGATGGCTTTTAAGTATACAATGAGAGATGATGGTCTTTATCGCGAACAATCGATTTATGTTCTTCTAAAGTGTTTGGATGAGGACCAGCAAGAGTTGCTATGGGGAAGTACATGAAGGTATTTGTGGCACTCACCATCGGCTCCCAAGATGAAATGGTTATTGCGACGTCTTGGGTTTTATTGGCCGACTATGATTAATGATTGCTTCAGATATTATAAAGGATGTGAAGCTTGTCAAAAGTTTGGTGATATTCAATTGGCTCCTGCTGCTATGTTACATCCTATTATCAAACCGTGGCCTTTCAGAGGTTGGGGTTTAGATTTCATTGGACAAATCCACCCGTCTTCTTCAAAAGGACATCGGTTCATATTGGTGGCAACTGATTATTTCACTAAATGGTCTGAAGCAGTACCTCTCAAGAACATGACACATACGGAGGTAATTCAGTTCATCACCGAGCACATTATTCATAGATTCAGTATTCCTCAAACATTAACTACGGATCAAGGTTCATCTTTCATGTCACACCAAGTCAGAGAGTTTGCCGAATCTTTTAACATAAATTTGCTCAAGTCCTCTCCGTATTATGCCCAAGCTAATGGACAAGCTGAGTCTAGCAATAAAATTTTAATCAAGCTCATCAAGAAGAGGATTGAGGATAATCCGAGGAGATGGCATGAGTTGTTGTCTGAACCTTTGTGGGCACATAGAATTTCAAGGCATGGTGCTACCAAGGTGACTCCATATGAGCTTGTATATGGCCAAGAGGCTGTTTTACCAGTGGAAGTAAATTTGAATGCTTTGAGAATAGCCAAACAAAATGATTTATCGGCAGTAGACTTTTATAACTTGATGATGGACAATATTGATGAAGTTGCCGATAAACGTTTGGTTGCTTTGAAGTACATAGAGAGAGACAAGTTGAGGGTTGCAAGAGCTTAAAATAAGAAAGTTAAGTTGAAGAATTTTCAAGTTGGTGATCTCGTCTAGAAGGTGATTCTGCCGATTGGTTCAAGAGATAGGAAATTCAGGAAGTGGTCTCCGAGTTGGGAAGGTCCTTTAGAATTACAAGGGTTGTTCCCGAAATTCATATTTGGTGGAATCAATACAAGGGCATTGTTACCCGAGCTCTTAACGGAAAATATTTGAAGAAGTACCACCCGAGTGTGTGGCAGAAGCCTGAGTAGGCAATGGCCGATATACGACTATCGCCTTAGCACAAACATACCGATACATAATAATCGCCTGGGAAAATAAATGGCCGATGGAGTGTTGACATCGCCCTTAGAACTAACACTATGCATATTATTTTTCAAGGCAAGCTTTGCCGAAAAACAGGGGGGCATGTGTTGACGCCTGATTTTGGCAAGATACAGAGTGAAAGGGTTTTCAGCATGAAAAAGTTTCACATCACCGAATGGAACAACTTTAATGTTTGGACCATAATTATTCGGCATCATATCAAAGACCAAAACTACACTCAGATTGTCATGTTTAGGTGTTCTGAGTGCTTTTTGGTCAATTAAGCCTCCAGGACAACCTCGGATGAAGGAATGCTCTACATGAATTGTCTTCATCTCGTCAAATCGGTCGATTTTTATATAAAAATCATCTCAATCGGAGTTCGTATGCAAAAGTTAGAGCTATCTGAATGCAGCCCTGTCAAGAGGCAAAATATGACGCGGGAGACCAGACATGTCTTGGCAAGTGTCTGACGTAATGCGTGAGTGTTTTGCCCACAAGATGGCCTCGAATCAGAAAACGTTCAAGACGAAAGTTGTTCGTCTCGTCGAAGTGGTCAAGATTGCTTTTGGGCTCGTTTCCATCCGAGGTTGTTTACCACCACAAAAAAGACCCGCAAAGTGCAGCCAGTTTAAACCGAACGGTTTTGGAAAGTTCGGATAAAACCAGTCCGAATTTGACTAGGGTTTTGGACGTGAATTGATGCAATTTTCTTGTAAGGAAAGCCTAGATGAATCCTTTTCTTGTACGGGAAGTCCAGCCGCCTCTTATATATGTTGGGGGTGACGGCCGATTGAACAACACACAATCGATCAATCAATCTACCACTTTTTATCTTTTGTCTTTTCTCCTTAACCCTAGTTCTTCTTCTTCCTCGTTCTTCGTTCGTTCTTCTTCATTGTAGGGCGGCGAACCTCGAGGCCCTAGGGGCGATCAGGTCGACCTAGGGCAGCCCATAGCTGCCGCGCGCCCAGACGGGGTCCCTCCCGGCGTGTGGGGTTTCGGGTCCCAAAAGCGCCGGCTTGTTGTCTTGCGTGATCGCTACCGAAGTCGGCCTCCCGCGGTGTGAGTTGCGGAGCATCTCCCTCGGCGCCGCGGGTACACATCGACGTGTTCGTGTGACGCGTTCCAGCGTCAACACCAGACAATTATGTACGGGCACTAAAACTACCACTGCAGAGGAGACTCTCTCTAGTAGATGTTGATGTATCAGACGTCTCATTACAAAGCATCATCACCTCTACTTCTCCTACACTTGAGTCTCTGCTGCTTGTTTGGACAGTCAGGCACCATTGCATTAGAATAAACTCACCTAACCTTATGACCATCGGCATTTCTGGTATCTATGGGAAAATTGTTATAGAAGATGCATCGTCACTTCAACGGTTGCTTTGTGATGGTGATTGCAAGAAGTTGCGCATAGTCATCACCTCTGCACCTAAACTGAAGGTCATGGGCAAATTTTCTACTATTTTCTCTGAATTCGGCATCACAAATGACCGTATAATTATTCAGGTACTGACTTTCAACAATACTTTCATCTCCATTCATTGGTACAAACAAGTTCCATGCAATTCAACCTTTACTCTACTAATATTATATTTTATTCAACTTGAAGTGTTTGCCGACAGTCAGCACATCCACAGCGGTTCATTCTGTCAAGACGTTGTATATCAGCATGGATTATGACCTGCACGCGGTCTTTTCCTTGGTGCAACACTTCCGAAGCTTGGAGAACTTGTATATCGAGGTGATGCTTCTCACACAAATTGTAAACACATACCATGCATGGTGTAGAATTCCATTCAACAACAACAACAAAAAAGTCACTTACATTTGTATGTAATGGACAAAGGTCTATATAGTCATGTACAAGTATTAGGACAAAACTAGAAAAAGCTTTTATCACAACAGAGGTTATATAATTATTCCTTCACTTGCTCTCCCAGCAGAATCACTCTTTATGGAGCTTAACCATTTCAAATCTTCATGTTTATTCAGGAAATAGACTCTAATGAAGAAAGTCTTGCGAACGACTGTCCTTGCAAGCACCATCATGACGTTCGTTTGAAGACACTGACGCTGGAAAGCTATGTTCAATGTGAGAAAAGCATTCTATTTGCGACATTCTTTATTCTCAACGCAGCACAGCTGCAGAATATGAGGATAAAGTTCCTTCGTCAGGGAGACTTCGCGGAAGAATTCTACAAGCAGCAACAAAATGTGCTTCAGTGGGACAAAAAGGCTTCTAAACATGCTTGCCTTAGGTTGTCGCCAAGTTGCAACCACGGGAACTTGGATCTAAGGCACGCATGCGTTGAGCACCTGGATTTAAAGGATCCATTCACTTGTAAGTGCTAAAAACAGCCTTGGAGTGATATGTTGCCGCCACTTTCCGGTTTGGAATTTACGTAGGTGTGGTGAAACAATGCCTGTACCTTTTCGCTCAATCTGTAACCTTGCCAACAGTGAACACGGTATTTTGCTCTATGGCTAAACGGTCTTTTGCTTATGCCGTACTTTTCATTAGCTGGACGGGGCTTCAAGTCGCTTGTAGCCACGGCTATGTACATTTGTGACGGTCTGTGTTTCAGTGATAAGGGTCACTGGCACGGGGGTCAAATCAGCATAGGCATCGTGTGGTAGTATGTAGAGTCATGTTTGCTTGTGTCTGTTTCCCAAATGATTCCGTTGACTAGTTTAGACAGAGAGGCACGGACGAGAAACCCATAGAGGCATTCTTCAGTATTGGGCAGAGTCACGTCCATGCGTTTATTGCGCAAGCCGCACATTTCATTAGCTAAACGAACTTCAACTCTCTGCAGACACGGCTATGTATGTTTGTGACTTTCTGTGTTTCAGTGATAAGGGTCACAGGCACGGGCATCAAATCCACAAAGGCATCCTGTGGTATTATATATAGTCATGTTCGCTTGTTCTTGTGTTTGTATTTCGAATGATTCGATGAACCACGGTTTGTCAGCAAACACACAGACGATCATGCCTGTCACACGGGCACGACCATGGAAAGCGCACGATTTGCCACGTACCACACAACGGCCGTGAACTGATGGGACGCGCACTGGTCTACATGCCACACAGGGTTCTTACACAGCAAACGCCATGAACCTAAAAGCAAACACGTTCGCCTGTGTTTCAGTGTTTCGGTCATTAGGATCACAGCCACGGGCGTCAAATCCACAAAGGCATCGTGTGGTATTATATAGAGTCATGTTCGCTTGTGTCTGTTTCCCGGATGATTTCGTCGACTCATTTAGACGGAGAGGCACGGACGAGAAGCCCATAGATGCATACTTCAATATTAGGCAGAGTTACATTCGAGGGTTTACTGTAGAAACATAACAAAATTGAATTCAGATGCGAATCCTCACTGTTTACTTTCTGAGACAATGAATGACCGATCCGAGAGACAGTGTCCTTAAAAGCAAACCCCGGTTCTGTACCAAAGAGTCACTGTCAAATGAATGGAAGTCAAGGAGGGCCACACTTTTAGCAGTAGAAAATCACTTTATCAGCTGGCGTTGCTCCTTTGCTACACGCATAGTAGAGTGGGTGTGGAAGGCACGTTAGTCAAGCACACAACGAACATCACGATGTCGCGACAATGTCAAAAGCATGGTTGTGAGTCTGCGGTGTCACGACTAGAATCCTCAGCACGCATTTGGGTGTGGCCTGTTAAGTAGAAACTCGGTTGTGCGGTCACCAGAGGCACTACGTAATGCCCCGCAAAACAGGTTTGGTTGACCACTGGGGTGGCTATCTATGCTTTGAGCTCTTCGCATCTCTCCTGTGTCGCAGCAGAGACGCATGGTTGTATTCTTACACCATCCAGCTTCATAAAGAAACGGCTGCAAAAATTTACCCGCAAACCTATCGCCCTTATTATATTTTCTCAGCTGAGTAATAAAATAACTAAACAAGCAAAATCTCTTCTGCTTAAATTTGCTTTGTTTCTACAACTTCACCAAATAAACTTACAAGCCGTTTTATATAACCACAGAACAAGGAGTAGAAACGGCTGCAAAAATTTACCCGCAAACCTATCGCCCTTATAATATTTTCTCAGCCGAGTAATAAAAATACCTAAACAAGCAAAATCTCTTCTGCTTAAATTTGCTTTGTTTCTACAACTTCACCAAATAAACTTACAAGCCGTTTTTTATAACCACGGAACAAGGAGCAGAAACGGCTGCAAAAAATTACCCGCAAACCTATCGCCCTTATAATATTTTCTCAGCTGAGTAATAAAAATACCTAAACAAGCAAAATCTCTTCTACTTAAATTTTCTTTGTTTCTACAACTTCACCAAATAAACTTACAAGCCATTTTTTATAACCACAGAACAAGGAGCAGAAACAGTGCAGCGGCTCAAATGCATCTCCATCAGTGCAAGGCTCAACTGCAGCTCCTCAGTGTGTATGGCAAGTACATACGAGAAGCACTGCTCGACCTGCAACACAGGCACGGTTGTGCATCCATTCTGTGCATGACAGGTTCATACGAGAGGCACTGTCGTACACACAACACATGTACGGTTACATGTACAGCGAGCATTTCTCCACTGAAAAATTAAAACTACTTTATATATTTTAACCTTGGTGCCACAGCATCTTGTAGTTCTTCAGCCCGTACAAAGCCACAAAACTGCACACTGCCTTCATGGCTGCACACAACACAAAAATAGACAAGCCTACACACGGTGCAAAGACTACAACAGTTCTCTGATAAAGTTTACATAAAACCCAAGCTCCTCTTTCAGACAAGCCTACACACGATGCAAAGAGACCGCAACAACAAATAACTACATACACCTGGACAAGTAACACAAGGCCTGATTTCAGCATCCAGACTTGAACGGAACCGTCAAATCCAGGTATTCAATACTCCTCGTTCTTAAATGCGAACGCGCATGGCTGCAACTTGATGATAATCTAAGACGTGCACGTTTAGAAGCCCTTCTATGCCACTCCAGAACCTTTTGTTGCTTTTCATAAAATACTCCCGTGAACTCTGCGGGAGGGGAGGAAAAATTAATGGTCATGGTCTCCAGATCCTTTGCACTAAGAACAAAGAACATCGCAAAATCAGCATAACTCTCGGAGCGAACATAATCTTCCAGTGATACTGTCTTCAGACAAATCTCGTGATATTTGAGAAACTGCCGGTACTTACGACGCCATTTGTTTTTTTCACCACGAGAAATCGACAATCCCTAAAATATAAATGATAGGTTGAAAATACTTAGCGTCTATAAAAAGAGATACAAACCATGAAAAAACCAAATGAAACAATTAGTCCTACCACCTATGTGACAATAAGTTAGACGTAGACTTGTCTATGTATGGATGTATCCAACAATAAATAATGTGTAGATACAGGTGCATCAATTTCAGTCAAAATTAATAAAAACATTTTGAAAAAGAACGAGTACTACAGTATGCACATTTGTGAAGATCACCACCTCAACAAACAAGTTCTCCAGTTTTGGAAAGCACTACAGCAATTCAACGACAATGTCCACTTTATAATCGATGTAGATAAGTAAGGTCTTGACAGATTGACGCATTCTTGTTAGACTGACTGCCTTCAAACCCTTGATGAAAAGTAACAAAAAGAAGATCACAAAACTAATAGAATAAAGGCTCGATGAAATAAAACTTGTTTCCTCACAAACAAAGTGAATCTGGAAGTATCGTGAAAACTCAATACCTCAATACACGTGAGACGACATGAATACGGATCAGGCGTAGAGACACCGGTTAACTCCAACTCCTGACTCTGCATGAAGAATAGAACATAGATAATCAAATTAATAGAACAAACATCAGAACAAGTGCAGCTCTGCTCCAGTGTGAAGGAAAGGCAGTACCTCAAGACGCGTCGAGGGAGGCACGAACACGAATTCACCCAACACCTCCAGTTTAGGTGCAGAGACAACAGTTATCGAACAGTCGTCAACCAGACAATCAACAATCAACCGTCGAACCGAAGGGGCATCGTCAATAATGAGTTCTCTGTATGGACAATGAATGCCAATGCTTACAAGGTTAGACGAGTTTATTGTGATGCGACGACCTCCTCTATTGCAAACAAACAGGAGAGACTCAAGTCCAGGGCAACTAGTGTGGATTATACTTTGCAGCGAGGCGTATGATATATCAACTTCCACAAGCGAGAGTCTTTTCACAAGTGGTAGCTTAAGCGTCCCAACGTAATTGTCCAGTAATTGGCAAAGAGCAAAGGCAAGAGTGTGGAGGGAGGAAGAAAACCGAAACACGGACTCCGGTGCCGAGGGCGTAGATGAAGTGCATAGATCCAGTAATGTTACCTCTTGCGTAAGAAACCTTGGGCAGAGGTAGTAGAACTCAAGAACCTGGATATCGTCCAGCTTCCAGGATCGGAGCCAGGCATCAACGATGGAGGGTATGCACTGTAGGTAGCACGCCGGGATAGAGAGGCGGCTAACAGAGCCAACATGGCCAGACAGAATGGATTCCGGAAGACTGACAACACCAGAGATAGGATTTAGACCGGAATAGCATTTGCGAACGCACTCCTTGGTGAAGGCGGACAGATGAGATATGGTCTCGATATGAACTTTTTCTCCATCGTTAAAAAGACGAGAGACAGAGATCTCGCGGCAGTCGAGATTCAGAGGAGCGATGGACCACAAAGGACGCCAGCGACATGCGAGGATTCGAGTACGGATGCCATCCTTGATGGGAAGACGAGAGATGATCTCACCTAGCACGCCGTCGGCGAGATCGCTGATGCGGTCCACACGACATCCCTCTTCTTCCTCCTCGGATCGAGAGGGAGCACGGTCACCGCTTCCATCCCCTCCGACGAGCAGAACACCACCAGAAGGCGGCGTCACCGGAGGCACCACTCTCGACCTCTTGATGCTACGAGCAGCGCTTTCCATCTCCACCTCCGTAGCTGGGGTGGCGCCGCCCACGACCAGTGCTCACTAAGGTGGATCTGGAGAAATGGATTACAGCCTGTCAATCCATGAAATGACTTAAATACCCATGACGGGGAGCGGAGGGGTCCAGATTAATTACCTCTTTTTTTTCTTTTGACGGGAGGGTCCGGGTTAATTACTACTCGTAATTAGTAAAAGGTAGGTGGCTGCTTGAAACATTAAATAGAGCCACGGCTTTCAAGGTATGAGATGCACGGTTGAAGACGTAGACAAAGAACGGGCGTGCCCGTCCGTCTTTTAATTATTTTCGGCACACATTCAATAGAAGAATTTGTTTGACGCCGGAAGCACTGTTCTACAGTCATCTTCCCTCTGCGAGCAGCAAAATTTTCCACGGGCACATTGACAAATTAAGTCACTACAAGATTCAAGGTCGTGCCTCCGCTTTGCAGATGATTCTGCTGAAATGCTCACGGACAAAACCAATGAAGCATGGCAGAGGCACGGCTTGTCACGTACCAGACACACGGTCCTCCCTTCAACATTGTAACGCACTGTCCTACATGCCACACAGGCATGTAGAACAGTTCGGTCTCACGCTCGTATCATTGTTGTGTTCCAAATGATTCCGCTGACTCTATCACCGAGGAGGCACGGTATGTCGGACCGAGAGGCATGATTGCGCTTTCGACGGTCACAATTGTCACAGCACGGGCATGAAGCGCCAAAGGCATGGTCGGTCGACACATAGAGTCACGCTAACCTTTTTCTTACGCACAGCCACGGCGCATCAGATGAGGCATGGAATGGCCTATATGAGAGACGTTGTTTTTAAAAGCGTATTTTCTTGTATTTAAAAGCACGGACGTACAGTCCATAGTATGTTATTCGGGTGTGAATGCCACGTGACACCGCTCCGGAAACCCAAGGGTCCGACGGGCGTCTCCTCTGGTGACGCCACTCGCCAGAGCTGAGGCCAGCTCCGCTATTTAAGCAGGACGGGTCCGGAAACCCTAGCCACACCTCTTCCCACATCCGCCCGCCGTCGTGCCATCCATTCCTCTTGTCGACCTCCATCCCGACCCTCTCGCCATGGTTCGCAGAGGACACTATCGCAGAACCCCGTGTCCGCATAATCGGAGGGATCAAGCCCGCGAGGGTTCCTCGTCAGAAGTTCAGCCGCTTCCGCCCTTTCCTTTTTTCTTTCCTTCGCTGCTTGATTTAGTTGTGAAACGTGAATAAGCCAGACGGAATCTCGAAACCCTAGCCACATCCCCTTCATCCTTTTATCCGCAACCAGGACATCCACTCCTCTTGCAGTTCTCTTCCCTGACACTCTCCGCCATGACTGTACAGGATGACACTACTCCAGAGAGTCGTGACCAGACGCAGGAGGAGATCTCGACCGACGAGACTTCCTCATCTGTAAGTTCACTCTACTTCCGTTTCATTTGTTTTTTCTTTCTTTCGGCTACACGGATTAGTTGTGAAACATGAATCATTGCGGTGAACTTCATCCTAAGTTGATGATAGTGTGTCCTGCCATCAATCTGACACCTTCTATTTTGTGCAGGTGAAGAACCGGTGGGAGGCTGCGGAAGCTCGCCTCTTGAAGATCGTGAAGCTATGCACGAGGTTGTACCATCTTGGGGATGAGAAGACGAAGGCAGAGCTCAAACCTTTCTACGGCAAGCTGAAGTTGGACATATACGTTATGATAGAAGAGATCAAGGAACTTCGCGACCAGCGACCCTGATAGTTGTATCTGAAACAATTAGGCAGTGGACTAAAATTTTCTTATTTTGTCTTGCGTTACCTCGTAGTCAGTTAACAAACGTGATTTGGTTTCCTGGGTTTCTTATTAGAGTCTATGGGCTTCTCGTAGTCAGTTAAAAGCATGGACGTCAAGTCTATGCAGTCAAGGTTCATTGTACCAACTAGAGTCATGTCTTGTGCACAAATGAAGGCGTTTATTTGTTTCAGTGTTTCGAGTCAGAGGCACGGTCATGAAGTGCTCAAAGGCATGGTCGGTGGTATTACATATAGTCACGCTAGCCTGTGACTCTATCAGACGGAGATGCACAGGCGTTTAGCCCACGGAGATGAACCTTTGTCTTATGCATAGCCATGGTCGTTTACTCTGGAAGGCACGGAGTAATTTTGTGAGGGACGCTAGAATAGAGAGACTAAGGATCGAGTTAAAACATGCAGCGCACAAAAAGCATGTTGAGGAGTACAAGGCAAAGAAGCAGCTTGCTGCCTCGAAGTAGGTGTTTTCTATCATGCATCTTGCGTGTGTCGTTGAAATTTCTTTGGAAATCAATGCCTCTCATTATAGCTGCATTTTTTATCACCGCTTAAACATTTGTCTCTGTTTTGCTGATTCAGCGTTTGTATGTAAGCTTCTGTCAGAAAAGCATGTGGTTCAACAATACATTTGCTAAAGGTCATTTCTTATCTTTGTCCACAGAGTTGTTACAATGGGTGAATATGAAGAGTAGTTCAGCACAAAACTTAGCTTCCAGAAATTCATAACTGTCTGTGAAAATCTAACAGAACCACAAAAGCAGCTTGTCAGAGATATTGGATTTGGATACCTTCTAGATCTGTGCTGTCGCGAGCTTCCAAGGTGTTTTGTTCGTTGGCTTGTCCGCTATTTTCATTGCCCTTCCAGGTATTTCATACTGCCTAGTGGATACAGATTCCTCATCAACTCGTACACAGTGCACCGGATCTTAGGAATTCCACTTGGCGGGCAGATTTTCCCTAGAAAATGCTCAAAAGCTTTCAGATGTCAGGTTAAGTCTGAAACTCGGTGTGTTGGGCACGCTCCAAACATCAGAGAGTTAACTGATCTCATAACCCCAGAGCTGACAGGAGAAGTGTTTCAACGAGTTTTTGTGATGTTTGCAACAGCGGTATTTCTATGCCCAACGACATATGACTACGTTAGCCCCGACTATTTAGCCGCTCTAGAAGGACCAACAAGTAACATATCATCATATGATTGGTCCAATGCTGTCACAGAGAAACCGTGGCATCACCTGCACCTTCAAGGACAAAGGATTCGCAGCGCCTGTGTGGCTGCCTCCTGATTCCAGTGGTTCGTTCACTAACTTGTACATTTCATTATACCCACAAGCAGCTACTAGAACATGATTCATTTTTACGTCTTTCCCACTTGCAGATAACGTATTTTGAGTACCTGGATACGAAGATTATGGACCTGGAACCTGACACTCCTGCAAGACTTGTCATGTGGGACACAGAGGCCATAAAGAATTACGCTAACACAGACAGCCTGTCAACAGAGGACGGAATTTTTGGGAAACACACGGTGAATCAACTTTTCATCAATTTCCTTTGGCGAAGTTTTTGACTCAACATAAGGAATTAGCTGGAATGTATTAACATGACTTGACTGTAATTGTTTCCTTTTCCGCATGGTAGCTGAAAGACATTAGGCGCACGCCTTTCCAACCACCGTCTGGCTTTCAGGCGCCATTTTTTCAAATGAGTCCCAGACTAGAATCCTACATAGAAGAATTTGTGCCTCAAGAAAAACTTTGTTTCGTAAGTGATTTCCAGCTACTGCACCTGATTTTATGTTTGAAATGATGCTCCCTAAGTTTTTACGAAATAGATACATGTCCTATTGTGTTCATCCAGACAGTTTACTATAGTACGTTAGCTGTGCTTTTGTGTTAAAACTAGAAGTGCTTCATATAGGACGAGTGCTCATCCAGACAGTTTCCTATAGTACGTTAGTTGTGCTTTTCTGTTAAAACCAGAAGTGCTTCCTACAGGACGTTAGCCGTGCTTTTGTATTTAATATAGAAGTGCTTCCTAAACTACCTTAGTCGTGCTTTTGTGTTAAATATAAAAGTGCTTCCTATACTACCTTAGCTGTGCTTTTTGTGTTAAATACGAAAGTGCTTCCTATGGTACCTTAGCTGTACTTTTGTGCTAAAACTAGAAGTGCTTCATATAGTACGTTAGCTGTGCTATTGTGTTAAATATAAAAGCGCTTCCCATATAGTACGTTAGCTGTGATTTTGTGTTAAACATAGGAGTGCTTCCTACAGGACATTAGCAGTGCTTTTGTGTTAAATATAAAAGTGCTTCCTATACTACCTTAGTTGTGCTTTTGTGTCAAATACAAAAGTGCTTCCTATAGTACCTTAGTTGTGCTTTTGTGATAAAACTAGAAATGCTTCCTATAGTACGTTAGTTGTGCTTTTGTGTTAAATATAAAAGTGCTTCCTATATAGTACGTTAGTTGTGCTTTTGTGTTAAACATAGCAGTGCTTCCTACAGGACGTTAGCCGTGCCTTTGTTTTAATATAGAAGTGCTTCCTATACTACCTTAGTTGTGCTTTTGTGTTAAATACAAAAGTGCTTCCTATAGTACCTTAGCTGTGCTTTTGTGATAAAACTAGAAGTGCTTCCTATAGTACGTTAGTTGTGCTTTTATGTTAACGTACTTTTGGAAGCACTTCTATATTTAATACAAAAGGCACAGCTAACGTACTATATAGGAAGTATTTTGTGTTAAACATAGGAGTGCTTCCTACAGGACCTTGGTCGTGCCTTTGTGTTTAATATAGAAGTGCTTAATGTACTACCTTAGTTGTGCTTTTCTGTTAAATACAAAAGTGCTTCCTATAGTACCTTAGCTGTGCTTTTGTGCTAAAACTAGAAGTGCTTCCTATAGTACGTTAGCTGTGCTTTTGTGCTAAATATAAAAATGCTTCCTATATAGTACGTTAGATGTGCTTTTGTGTTAAACATAGCAGTGCTTCCTACAGGACATTAGCCGTGCCTTTGTGTTTAATATAGAAGTGCTTCTTATACTACCTTAGTTGTGCTTTTGTGTTAAATACAAAAGTGCTTCCTATAGTACCTTAGCTGTGCTTTTGTGCTAAAACTAGAAGTGCTTCCTATAGTACGTTAGCTGTGCTTTTGTGTTAAATATAAAAATGCTTCCTATATAGTATGTTAGCTCTGCTTTTGTGTTAAACATAGGAGTGCTTCCTACAGGACGTTAGCCGTGCCTTTGTGTTTAATATAGAAGTCCTTCCTATACTACCTTAGCTGTGATTTTGTGTTCAATATAGCACTGCTTCCCTACAGCGGTAGGTCAACCATGCTTCGTACAATACGTCGGGTGTGCTCTTTCAAGGAATTCATGGACCTTGTTACCCGCTCTTCCCCGCAGCATATCATGTGTGATTCTGCAATTCTTGACAGAACATACAATAGCTCACAAGATATTTTTCATTTTCAGTATTAATAACTAATTTTCATTTCTGGTATTAAAAATTTCTGATGTTTTTTTTTCAATTACAGGCCAAGGTGAAAATTGCAAAAGTTATCAGTGAAATGTACATAGAACTTTTCTCGCGGTTTCAACCAGTTCTCGAGCAGAAATTGGAGAAACTCCTTTCACTTGGTAGGGATCTTAGTGCAAAAGAAACCAAGACCAGAGACCGCGGCATTTATTGTAACTTGCAACAGAACAACTCAAATGATAAAGAAACATTTTCATCAGCCCCTTCAACATACTCTATGCTTCAAAGTTCTAGCACGACAAGTAGTCAAAGTTCTTCCAGCAGTGGCTCAACCAGTGTCCTTCACGCCACGTCATACTCCCTTGAAAATTTAAAGGGTTGCTGCGATACCCCTAACCCAGACTCCCAGAATCCATATGACAAAGAGCAGTCCCAAATTTGTCTATCTTCACAGCTAAAATCATCAACTCAGATTAAGTTGCTACTGGAGGTGAACAGGATCGACCACAACAGAGAGGACATTGATGAACAAGCCAAGATTCATCTGGACAAAGTGCATAACCATCTGCAGAACTGCCTTGATGGCTTGCCGGTTCATGAGCCCTTTGTGCCAACGTCTGAGATGCTCGAGAGTGGGGCAATTATAATGACAGGTGAAAATTTGTCTGAGTGTTTTGTACGGATTGAAACCCAAAATTCTGCTGGAGGATCTGCAGACCACAACTCTCTGACAAGCCCACTGGAAAAACTCTTGGAGGAAACAGCAAAACCCATCGCAATGTAAACATCAACCTCGCACTCAAGCGGTTGACAAACAGCCATCGATCGATCCAATCTCAACGGATACACTTGGAGCACCTGTTCATCACATTGGGAAAACGTCACCAACTACTGAACGGTCCAGCGGATCTGATAGCGCCACAAAAATTCTTCAACCAACACAAAGAGCCTCATCAGATCCCAACCTGCACAAAAGTTAAACATTGTCACCGAACAACGCTCTTCTTCACCGCCCAAGCTAAGGTCCATCTTGTTTCAATTTTGAGAGATGAGAAAACGATTGCTGAAACTGAACGCACTAGAGCCACTACCTCCCTTACTCCTAGAGTAGCCGCCACCACCGATTCGACAATGTTCTCGACACAAGATCGATACAAGAAAAGCACTTCCATCCACTAGTGATGCTCCAATCATTACTACCACATCTATTGATGTGGAAGACAATAACATTGCAGAAGAACATGAACAATGTACCAAACAACCACGTATTGATCCCACAGACAGCGTCCCTCTTACCACAACCGCACATCCGCCAGAACTGGAAACACAAATGGCAGCTCACAAGAGGTCCTTACAGCAGTCAGAAGATCCAGGAAACAATAATACGGCACCTCCTAAGAAAAAAGTTAGAATACTGGAGCCTCCACACAATTCAACAAAAACTTCAACCATTCAGTCTCTACAGGCTGACAACCATAGAGGCCTCCTTGATGCTGGATTCATTGATGATGATGAAATATGGTCTGACCCATCTATCTATGAACAAATTGACAGAGTCGTTGATGAAAAGAAGAAGCAACCCTTTCATAACCAAGTAGCATCCCAGCAATGCCAACCTGATACTATCTCACACTTGACCAAGAATTCAACCTCGTCATCCAGATCTTGCCTTTCTAACTATGAAGAGCCACATATGACCAGCAGATCAGGCTCAATGCCAGGCGGTAGCCACCTCTCACAGACTTTTGATACGTCATACTCCACAGGTTTAACTCAAACTGTCTTGTCCGATAGTTTGCCAGCAACTGCTTTGTCCCAACACTACTAACAAGTTCCTACTCTCAAAAACAACTACTACCGACATCCTGGTGCTCAGAATAACGGCAGCTCAAACAGCAGCCAGCACTCACCTTATGCAATGAACAACCAAAGTCAGAAACAATACCACCAACAAACCCCTGTCCACAATGCCCACTACCCCCAACACAATGATGCTCGAATAACAGCCTCAGACGGTGCCAGCAACGCCAACCTCAAGAGCAGAACCATCAGAAACCACAGACAAGTGAGTCTCGTGGCCAAAGTTACAGTGCTTTGCAACAACAGTTCAACAGCATGCAGTATTCCGGCCATCCTCTGCAACATTTTCCAACAGATATTCCTTTGAGCTCAACCGGTGATCCAACTGTCAAAACATTACAACTATGCATGCAACGCCATCCACAAGGCCTAATAGTCCAAAGAAACAACAATTGTAATGAGGGTCATCTGCAACTTAGTAATGGTCAAATGAACTCCGGTGGTCATGTCTTCCAACCTCATCAACATCATCCTCACCTAGAACAGACTTGATTCACTCACCAAGGGAATGACCATCAAGATCACTGCCAACTTTTGGAAATAAGAGATTCTACAACGCAGGAGAAAGAAGTGTATGAAACAATCGTCGACAGTACACCAGGCATCAGTCAACATGATAGGTAATGAATTAGTTCTTCCTCTTACAGTAATGTTTTGATCCTTTCTTTTACTACTGCAATGCATTCTGCCTGAAACTTTCAAATTAAAGAGTTTCAGCTCGATTATTCTTCTATTGCAATTGAATACTCATCAACTCTAACGTTTAAATAATAAAATCATACGATTTAAAATGCATTTATCTTTTTTGGCAGCAAGAGGATATTCTACGTCGACCGACATTGGGTCGATCATCGAACTTTAGGTTTGTCAATTAAGGTATACGGATATATCAACTCATTCGTGGTCGATGCTTACTCAGAGTTGCTGATGAAAGAACAATTCTACGCAATGCCAACGCCAACATCTGTGCACAAGCATATAATGTACATTGACGCCTCTGTAAGTACTTGCTTCTCATAAATAATAATAACAAACCAAATTTACTACTACTAGCATGCCGAGTGACGCAGCTTCAATTTAATGCAGGATAAATTTCAAGTTCTAGAAGCAGGCACTGAACTACTGAAGGAACAAATTCCAGAAAAAACTATTGGGTTCAGGCTGCCAAACAAATGCAACATCGTGAGTTCACCCTACTCACTCTATCTGTCCAGTGTCCGTCTTCAATTATACCAGATTTTCTTGTTACAATGATATAACTTCCCGTTAATTGTTTTAGGTCTTAATACCTGTGAGAAAGAAACCACATTTTATCTACCTCATAATCGTGAATCTTACAATGCGTCGCTTCGAAATTCTGTGTCCTTATATCAATTGCGACGGTATAAAGGAACACTCGGACATTGTCATCGAAAACTTCAAGAGAGCTTACCATTCTGCTTACAACAACTATCCTCACACAATGGCCTCCTTTCATGTCAAACCTGTGCAGAGTGTATGTAACTCAGTCAGAGAGTGAGTTTCTTCTAACTGTAGCTCTACCTCATTTACACCATGCATTTTTTTGTTCCACTACATATCCCATATCTACTGTCCACCTACTAACCAATAACATAATGCTCTCAAATTTCAGGGATGACAGTGCTATTTACACCATGCATTTGATGCCCCTCATTAATTTCAATAATAATTCGTTTTTTATCAATAATGTAAGTTCACTCTCATTGACAACACATAAACGTATGTTCATCCAAGCCAGCAAAACATTAAGTTTTACAATAAATTTTATTAGTTTGTGCGCTTATTTGTTTTGCAGATCCATGTGAAACCGATGAGAGAACAACTAACTTACAAAATGATAACATCGAACTACAACACAGGCCATGTATTTGAGGCACTGAGCATCGTACTCAACAAACACAACATACAGCGCGAAAGAAGAAAATTTGGAAGAAGATGACTACTGCTTAGATGTGCCTTAATTTAGATGGAGACATTCGAACATTGTTTCAGCCATATCGACTCATGTAATCACAACAATGTTTCAGCTATTTTTTTGTGTCGGTCCAAGATAACTGCTATGGATCCCATTAACCACAGCTGTGCATTCAAATGGTCAAGTCTTAAATTCCTGACATCGAATTTTTCCGAAAATAAGAATCATATTTTTTGGAAAAGTTGTAAAGATCATATTCAAGACATCAATTCCTTGTACTAGAACACCAATCACTCTGACTAGAGATAAAAAAAGAAACAACTGGAACACAGAGGAAAAACACTATCGATTCGTAAGCATTTGACAAAGGAGCTAAATGACTCACCTACAGTAATGCTGGTCACAGAGGCACTGACGTGCCTCTTATCCACGTAGAACGTGCCACTCTTAACACGGACAACTAACCTGACACACACAAGTGCGCCACCAGTTAACACAGGACCGTCCCCTCAATAGCTTAACACCGGTCCCTCTACCAAGCCAACGAGTCATGGAAGCACGACCGTGACTTCAACCGAAAAAGGTCCGTGACCTCACAAGTTTCACCGACGAATCTCTCACAGCAAGTAAGTGAAAGCAAAAGTTTCGAAAGAAAGGCACGACTGCGTTTTGAATAACAGCGATATCGCGTTTCTCCGAACAAACGTGTTGAGAAAGCATTTCCGAACGACACACACAACTCTGCCTCAACATAACATAGGACATGCCTCCACTAACTAGACAGACGTGAATTCACTAGCCAGACTAAATAGATATATTACAGAACATACAACCATGACAGTGACTCATACTAACATAACGCACTGCCTAACACACAACCGCAACTGTATATTCGTTATAAAAACAACCGTGCCAAACACACTACAAACACAAAGTGAAAGTGACGCCCCTACCTGTCAGTGTGACCATATCGAGAGAAAAACTGAAGCAACTAGCAAACTAATAACACCAGAGCGTGCCTTGCCTAAAACAAAAACAATGCATTCCTGAGTAGACGGCTGTGCGCTGCCTAGATTCACGAAAGTGCACATCTGAGTGGTCCTCTTAATACATCTCATCTTATACCAACGAATAGCAAGAAATCATAGAGGAAAATATTCCTGAAGGCACCCAGTCAAGAAAAACATGATGGAACGAAAATAAACTTAAATTCCCAAACCAGTCAACTCCATCTGGTTCAAAATAAAACCACCACAATTACAAATTCATCAGTCGATGTAATATCACCCAATACAATAACTATAAAATAACCAATTCATCACACAATCCTCAGAAACGTCCTCGCCATCTGACATGAGGAAGACAGCGACGATGAAGGATCTCCCTCATCGACAGAAACCGGCGGTACAGCTCATAGCTCACATACCCTTCCTAAAGGAAAACCAAATGAAAACATCAATGTACAAAAAAATAAAAAAATGTATTGTTCTTGCAACAAAGGCAGAAACTAACGAAAATGAAATCTTCACTTACAGTAGCTCCAAATTTCAGGTGATCAAAGGTAAGTGGCTTCCAATCCCTGTAGTGACGAAGAAGTTCTAGAAAAGAGGACTCCAGCTTGGAGTAAGATTCGTCAATGATGGCTCCTGCTAAGTCCTCCATGGAATCCCTTTCTTGACCGCCTTTTATCATGAACTTCTCTTGGATGTCGACGTGGTACCCTTCTGGAATTCTGATGAAATCTTGAAAAAGAGCATCTCTAATATTCCTGACGCCCACACTAAAGAAAGTTATACCTCTATTCTCAAGGAAATCCTTCAAGACAGGGCACTCCATCCTGGCCTTGCAGAAGTGATAGACCAAAACATGATTCCGCATAGCCAGTTGCATGACGGCAACTTTTCTACGCCCATACTAATCCTTTCGTGTGAACTCCATGCCGAGACCAAAAAACTTGTACTTCTCCTCGTGCAACCAGTCCTCGTGCAAGGCAATGATCTCCTCGACCTTGCCAGGCTCGTTGGTGTACCACACGTCGAGCTTCGCGTTACCATCTGCAACTATCGGATGGTACTCGGTGGTGTTCAAAAAGTCATCCATGGCGGCGAGCAGCAAGATGCCAATGGAGACTCCTGAGACCCTGCGACAAGGTTAGGGAGTGGTAAGGAGGGTGGGAACTGCCTGACGTTCTGCGGCTACAATACGACGTGGAGACCTCACAAACACGGCCATTATTTAACCTTGGCGAGGGACGTTTGGGTTACCATACGGATTAACCTATGAACTAGGAGCAGCGTATAGACGGTTGTGCTTCCGAACCTCATGGAACCATGCATTTCCTAAAGTCACGGCTGTGCACAAATAGTTGATACCGCGGAGAAACCAAGGAGCCTCTAACTTTATTTTACTATAACTGACACACTGAATAGTCACATCGAACAGCCACCACATCGGTCATCGATTCCTCCTTTGAACAAAGACCACCGATGGAAGAATCCAATGAAGCAAACGAACAACCTGCCGTACACCTTAGATCCGAAGGCCAGAACTCATCCGTCCCTCATGTAGCTAGATTCACACCATATGTCCCTCGAGAGTCAAGGCTGGTTTCACGTGAGGCACGGGTATGCAGGCACAAGACGCACATACATGTCTATTCCATAGGCACGAGCGTACAACATTTGCAGATATCGGTCGGTATCACAACAGGCACGTACACATGCAGGAAGAAACTCGCCGTAAACACGTCAATGCAGGAAACAAAGGCACGGAAACATAGCCTATACAGGCACGTGCATCGGCTTCGCGAGCCACGTGATCTTTTCCGTCTTGTTTTCCAATCTCGACCTAAATCCTCTAGATACAAATCATCTGAATACAAAAAAGAGACCTCCAAGAGGCACTGGTGACAACACTCTGTTCGAGAGTCATGGCATGTATCACGTGAGATACATCAATACTTGAAGCAAATCAACGGCACAAGTCGGAGAGCCGCAGTTTTAAAGACTCCAGACGCACAGGCGTGTAGAAGCACAGGCACGACGAGTAACAGCCACCGCATCCCCTCACGGACGGACGTCTGACACCACGGGCACGAAGAGTCACAGCCAGTGTGTCCCCTGAGTAACACGAATGCACGCACAGGAGGCACAGAACTGCAGCGTATACACGCACGGAATTGCGGCTTCTCGGCACACAGGCACGGCTTTGGAAATGGTGTTCTCGAGGCACAGGTACAAACCAGCTGGATGCACAATAGAGTGGTGGCAGAGGCCCGGTTGTCCACTCTCAAGAGAAACTGTCGTGTGACACCAGCACATACAGACATCGCGTGTGTCGCGTGAGGTACAGAAATAGCGAAAAAGAAGCCACGGGAGTGAAGCCTCCACAGACACGGATGCCGGCCCTCTAAAGGCACGGTCCCGAAGAACACAAAGATAGGGTACTGAAATGTTGCCTCATACGTTAGCAAACATGCCACTCTCGTGCGAATGTGTAAAACACAACAATACAAACACAAACAAATGGCGCTGAATATAAGCCAAACAAAAAACACGCTTCTCCCAAACAATACATATGCGTCGCATCACGGACGGACGTCTGCACCAGAGACACGTAGACTCACAGCCAACATGACGCCTGAGACACACGAATGCACGTACAGGAGACACGGAATTGAAGCGTATACAGTCACACAATTGCGGCTTCTCAGAGTTCTCGAGGCACGGGTACAAACCAGCTGGATGCACAAAAGAGTGATGGAAGAGGCACGGTTGTGCAGTCTCAAGAGAAACTGTCGTGTGACACCAGCACAAACGCACATCACGTGTGTCACGTGAGGTACAGAAATAGCAGAAAAGAAGCCACGGGAGTTAAGCCTCTGCAGAAACGGATGCCAGGCTTCTAAAGGCACGGTCTCGAAGAACACAAAGACAGAGTACTGAAATGTTGCCTCGTACGTTAGCAGACATGCCACTCTTGTGCGAATGTGTAAAACACAACAATACAAACACAAACAAACGGCGCTGAATATAAGCCAAACAAAAAACACGCTTCTCCCAAACAATACATATGCGTCACGTCACAGAAGGACGTCTGCACCAGAGACACATAGACTCACAGCCAACATGACGCCTGAGACACGTGAATGCACGTACAGAGACACGGAATTGAAGCGATATCAGTCACGCAATTGCGGCTTCTCAGAGTTCTCGAGGCACGGGTACAAACCAGCTGGATGCACAAAAGAGTGATGGAAGAGGCACGGTTGTGCAGTCTCAAGAGAAACTGTCGTGTGACACCAGCACAAACACACATCACGTGTGTCACGTGAGGTACAGAAATAGCGGAAAAGAAGCCACGGAGTTAAGCCTCGCGAAACGGATGCCGAGCTTCTAAAGGCACGGTCCCAAGAACACAAAGACAGGGTACTAAAATGTTGCCTCAGACGTTAGCAGACGTGCCTCTCTCGTGCGAACGTGTAAAAGACAACAATTCAAACACAAACAAACAGCACTGAATATAAGCCAAACACAAAGTGCGCTTCTCCCAAACAATACATATGAGTCACGTCAGGGACGGGCGTCTGCACCAAAGGCACGTAGAGTCACAGCCAACATGACGCCTGAGACACGCTAATGCACGTACAGGAGACACAGAATTGAAGCGTATACACTCACGCAATTGCGGCTTCTCGGAGTTCTCGAGGCACGGGTACAAACCAGCTGGATGCACAAAAGAGTGATGGAAGAGGCACGGTTGTGCAGTCTCAAGAGAAACTGCCGTGTGACACCAGCACAAACGCACATCACGTGTGTCACGTGAGGTACAGAAATAGCAGAAAAGAAGCCACGGGAGTTAAGCCTCTGCAGAAACGGATGCGAGGCTTCTAAAGGCACGGTCTCAAGAACACAAAGACAGAGTAATCAAATGTTGCCTCGTGACGTTAGCGACATGCCACTTTTGTGCGAATGTGTAAAACACAACAATACAAACACAAACAAACGGCGCTGAATATAAGCCAAACAAAAAACACGCTTCTCCCAAACAATACATATGCGCCACGTCACGTATGACGCGTCGCACTGAGACACATAGACTCACAGCCAACATGACGCCTGAGACACGTGAATGCACGTACAGGAGACACGGAATTGAAGCGTATACAGTCACGCAATTGCGGCTTCTCAGAGTTCTCGAGGCACGGGTACAAACCAGCTGGATGCACAAAAGAGTGATGGAAGAGGCACGGTTGTGCAGTCTCAAGAGAAACTGTCGTGTGACACCAGCACAAACACACATCACGTGTGTCACGTGAGGTACAGAAATAGCGGAAAAGAAGCCACGGGAGTTAAGCCTCCGCAGAAACGGATGCCAGGCTTCTAAAGGCACGGTCCCGAAGAACACAAAGACAGGGTACTAAAATGTTGCCTCGTACGTTAGCAGACGTGCCTCTCTCGTGCGAACGTGTAAAAGACAACAATTCAAACACAAACAAACAGCACTGAATATAAGCCAAACACAAAGTGCGCTTCTCCCAAACAATACATATGAGTCACGTCAGGGACGGGCGTCTGCACCAAAGGCACGTAGAGTCACAGCCAACATGACGCCTGAGACACGCTAATGCACGTACAGGAGACACAGAATTGAAGCGTATACACTCACGCAATTGCGGCTTCTCGGAGTTCTCGAGGCACGGGTACAAACCAGCTGGATGCACAAAAGAGTGATGGAAGAGGCACGGTTGTGCAGTCTCAAGAGAAACTGTCGTGTGACACCAGCACAAACGCACATCACGTGTGTCACGTGAGGTACAGAAATAGCAGAAAAGAAGCCACGGGAGTTAAGCCTCTGCAGAAACGGATGCCAGGCTTCTAAAGGCACGGTCTCGAAGAACACAAAGACAGAGTACTGAAATGTTGCCTCGTACGTTAGCAGACATGCCACTCTTGTGCGAATGTGTAAAACACAACAATACAAACACAAACAAACGGCGCTGAATATAAGCCAAACAAAAAACACGCTTCTCCCAAACAATACATATGCGTCACGTCACAGAAGGACGTCTGCACCAGAGACACATAGACTCACAGCCAACATGACGCCTGAGACACGTGAATGCACGTACAGGAGACACGGAATTGAAGCGTATACAGTCACGCAATTGCGGCTTCTCAGAGTTCTCGAGGCACGGGTACAAACCAGCTGGATGCACAAAAGAGTGATGGAAGAGGCACGGTTGTGCAGTCTCAAGAGAAACTGTCGTGTGACACCAGCACAAACAGACATCACATGTGTCACGTGAGGTACAGAAACAGCTGAAAAGAAGCCACGGGAGTGAAGCCTCCGCAGACACGGATGCCAGGCTTCTAAAGGCACGGTCCCGAAGAACACAAAGACAGGGTACTGAAATGTTGCCTCGTACGTTAGCAGACGTGCCTCTCTTGTGCGAACGTGTAAAAGACAACAATTCAAACACAAACAAACGGCACTGAATATAAGCCAAACACAAAGCGCGCTTCTCCCAAACAATACATATGCGTCACGTCACGGACGGACGTCTGCACCAGAGGCACGTAGAGTCACAGCCAACATGACGCCTGAGACACGCGAATGCACGTACAGGAGACACGGAATTGAAGCGTATACACTCACGCAATTGCGGCTTCTCGGAGTTCTCGAGGCACAGGTACAAACCAGCTGGATGCACAAAAGAGTGATGGAAGAGGTACGGTTGTGCAGTCTCAAGAGAAACTGCCGTGTGACACTAGCACAAACAGACATCACGTGTGTCACGTGAGGTACAGAAATAGCGGAAAAGAAGCCACGGGAGTGAAGCCTCCGCAGACACGGATGTCGGGCTTCTAAAGGCACGGTCCCGAAGAACACAAAGACAGGGTACTGAAATGTTGCCTCATACGTTAGCACACGTGCCTCTCTTGTGCGAACGTGTAAAAGACAACAATTCAAACACAAAAAAACGGCACTGAATATAAGCCAAACACAAAGCACGCTTCTCTCAACCAATACATATGCGCCACTCCAACGGGTTACCTAAATGTACATGAACTCGCGCAAACGTCAACAATGAACTTGTAACATGAAAAAACATTAAAAAAAATTATTTTCACATAACATGAGACAAGCCAAACACGATACTGAAAAACAAAACGGTACTCCATAGGATTGAACTAAAAGTACTCATTAATTATACAAGAAATGAAAATCTTCCAGGAGTCCATTCCTCACAGAAACGTCCACCGTGACAATTCTACTCAGTTGGAGTTCTGCTCTGAAACATCAACGACCTCTGCAGTCGGGAAGACAACGGGAATGCATCATGCCCTTCATCGACAAAACTCGGCGGTAGAGCTCGTAGCTCACATACCCATCCTAAAACAAAAAACGGATGAGAATGAAGATATACGTAAAGAGGAAAAAGTACTATTGTTGTAGTAAAACAAAAATATAACGACAGAAAATCATAAAAAAATGAAGTTTTCACTTACAATTGCCGCATATTTCAGGTGTTCAAGGGAAAGCGGCTTCCATTCCCAGTAGTCATGCAGACCCTTCGGAAAAGACGACTTCATACTCAAGTAAGATCTTTTTTATGACGGCTCCTGCCAGATCTGCCATGGAATCTCTTAGATTGCCTCCTTTGATCATGAGCTGCTCTTGAAGATCGATGTGACACTCTATTGGTATTTTGAGGAAATTGTTTGCGAGAACATCCCTATCGTTCCTGACATCGACACTAGCGAAAACGATACCTTTGTTCCGAAGGAAATCCTTTAGAGGCCCGCACTCCGTCCTGGCCTTGCACAGGTGATAGACAAGAACATGCTTGCGCATCGCTAGTTGCATGACGGCGACTTTTCTACTACTATTAAAATAATCCTCTCGTGTGTACTCCAGATCAAGACCAACAAACTTGTACCTGTCCTCAAGCAGTCATTCCTCATAAAGAGAAAGAATCTCCTCCACCTTGTAGGGCTCGTTGGTGTACAACACCTCGAGCCTGGTATTACCATCGGCATCTATAAAGAGACGCTCAGTATTGTTCCTCAAGTCATCCATGGAAAAGACGGTGACACGACAATGGAATCTGACTGTGCTTCTCGTACGAGGCGAGGATGATGGGAGCTACCTGCACTTCTCTGGAGAGAATAAGACGTGATAACCTCCCGGAATAGACCACTACACTACTAGAAATACCACTACTAATGGCGCACCTAATATGGCCATTAATGGCGCATCAGAGGTGCGCCATTGACAGCACGCCATTAGTAATTTTTATTAATGGCGCACCACCCGGTGCGCCATTAATATCTGAGATACTAATGGCGCACCACCTGGTGCGCCATTAGTATATGCAAGGGTGCGCCATTAGTATGCCTCCTGTAAGGGCATGTATACCAGTGCTTTGATACTAATGGCGCACCACCCCGGATGCGCCATTAGTCAAGCAGATACTAATGGCGCACTTCCCGTGATGCGCCATTAGTATGCCTCGTCATACTAATGGCGCCTGTCATGTGATGCGCCATTAGTATGAATATTAGGTTTTTTATTTTTTATTTTCTGTTTTTGCACAGGTTACAAAATGTATAATTTGACAAAATATAGACAGCACACATCAACAATAGATTCATCAAATACAATAGAAGATTAGTCCTTGAATACAATTCATCATATTAGTCTCCTAATACAATTCATCATATTAGTCTCCGAATTGAAAAGACCGAACAAAGATAGAACATTATATTACAAGTCTCGAGACCGCGAGTAGCGAAGTTTATCTTCGCATTACAAGTCGATATCGATCATCTAAACTACCATCACATAGAAGAGAGCTGCGGTCATCACGATGAGCATCATCACGATGAAACTCGCCTTCATCCGGTTCCTCCAACGCCCTCCCTCTCCCGCTAGATAGCGGGCGATCTAGATTCGCCTCGCCCTAGTGGTGTACCTTTGTAACTGTTACCGCTGAATCGGTGAACCTGTCTCCGACACTCCTCCCACCATCGAGACTCGAACCTTACCCTTGTACACGACATACGCCGGCATCGCTATGCACTAGCCAAACGAAACATTAGTACCAATTCACGACAATACATAAGCAATATATAAGTATGCAACAGAACGATCGGAAGAGAAAAGCAAGACATTAATAGCATCGATTACATCTAAGTTGAACGACTCTCGAAACCAAAGAGACATACTACAAGTTCATTAAAGTTTAATTACAACATGACCCAATCGATGTTTCAGAACTAGACAACTCGATTCAAGGGACGAGCGTGGATGAAGCCGCCGCTCATCGTGGGAGTCATGAAAGAACGGGCGTTGTCATCCTGCATTTGTAGCATTGTGTCGATGTCACCGTTGGACGGTTGATTTCGAGGTAGAACTGCCCCGAGGTACGGCGACATCTTGATGGATGATTTCCGCAAACTCCGATCGATGCAAAAGAATTTTGTCGGAGGTCCGCGCCCTGGATTGCCGACACGCCGCGCCCAATCTTGAGTTTACTCGGTAGCGAAGTTGATGATGGTCCCGCACGATCGCCGCATGTGATGGATGGCGAGTAGGCACCCTTCGACGCCAGCGGCTGCTTGACGCAGCGAACGTCAGACAGGGAGAACACGTGCTTGCCGTGATTTACGAATAGGCCTCGGTGAAGGTGCCTCCAGATTTGGCGAGCCGGGAGAACATCATCAAGAACCTTCTTGACATTTGTGTAGTCTACGTTCGATCGACGGTCCGGTCGAAATACGTGGCCATGGAATATTTAGGGCTTAGGAGGATGAGCGTGCAACGGTGTCACCGCAGAAAACACGGAATGTTAAAAGAAAACGATCGAAATGTAAGAATTCATATGTTACGGGCGGTTGAGGGAGGACTTACTCGGAAAGTAAGGCACGAGGAAGTTATCCTTATCTTGGTTTGCCGTAATGACGCCTTCGAGGTAAGAACTCGCGACTTGCCGGTCCCCAGCGCTGCCCAAGATCTTGGCACGCATGTAGAAGGGGTCGACTATCACGATGTCCGAGGTCTTGTCGCTAATGATCCGTGATTCCATACTCAAATAAAATAGCCGAACGAAGGTGTAGTGCAGCGGATGAAGGTTCAACATAGCGTGGATGTCATCAAAACGCAGGACGATCGTGACGCCCGATGGAGTTATCCACAAAGCCCTTGCCCTCCGCACCTTGGCCGCGAAACCGGTATGCCACATCCTTCTCCCCGAGACGCCGCTTCCAAAGAAAGAACACTGTCATGCAGACTCCGATAGCACCGGTTGCAGCATTGAGCATATTTGTCGGTAGCATCGCCTCTACCCGCCACATGCACCCACCTCGAGATATCCTGCGGTGAAGGTGGCCCGCCCCGAGCACGGATCGCACTCGGTGCCGGGCCGACTCGCACCCTTCTTAGTCTTTCTTTATGCGTGCCTTCTTCTTCTCCTGTAATGGGACCGAGTTTTGCTCACAGACCGCCTTCTTGAGTGTGTTGGGGCTGATATATTTCGCACCTCGCCTATCCGAGGCTCGGTGAAGTCGGCAGCCGGAGGCGCTTCCCGAGAGCTGAACGCTAGACGGCGCTGCTGTAACTTGGCTTCTCCGCTGCACGAGCTAGATCGCACACGCCTTTTGTTGGGTTTGGTTCTTGAGAAGGAGGCCCCATGAAGTCGCCATCGCACCCATGCTCGGCAAAGTATCGATCGACGCTGCCAAATGTATCATAGTCGCCGCCGTCGCTATTCTGATCCTGTGCCATATGCATGTTTGGATCCAGCGGCATAGGGATGTCCGGCACCGTTCTGGCGGTCTTGCCATGGGGCCGACTTGGCACCGCACGACCGGGCGGTGTTGTCTTTGGGGTGGTGTCCCCGCCCCAAACGAATCTGCTCTTCGCCAAAGCAGGGGCCAGCTCAGCAGCGCCGAGGGTCATCACGCCATCATCGCCGCCCCGACGGGTCGATTCGAGGTAACAAGTCGTCGCAGCTCTGGCAGCACCAACCAGTTGAACCCTAAACAAGTTGGTGGCATCCGGTACCGTGGAACAAGGGGTTGCCGGTTGAACGATTTTGCCCTTGGCGACATCGACCAACTCGTTGTTCACGGCGGGAGGAGAGTGCACGAACGTCGGCGGCGCCTCGCGAAACATGTAGGGCGTCGTGGATGCCCGACCAAAGGCAAAGAGATGAATTCTCGGCGAGAGGCTTAATTAGTTACCGTGATGATGGCGCCGAGCTCGGCTAATGTAGAGGCACCGCCAACGGCGGGCGGCAGCTGACGGAGGGGCCGCTTGTCGCAGAGGTGCCGCCGGCGACACCCGGTGCATTAAGCTCCGTGCGGCGCCGGAGACACCAATGCCGCCTCCGGAGGCACCAATGGCCCCGCCATCGCATTATGCGAAGTTGCTGGCCGTGAAGCTAGGAATCGGGCGGCCCTCGTTGGCGCGCCCGCAATCCACGACTCAACCCCGAGATCAAGGTAGGCACAAGGGCGGTGATCGCCGCCCGAGTCGTTGTTCCACTTGCTCTTGGACAATCTCCGAATCCGCGCCACCGTGCCGTGAGTTCTTGAACCTCTCGCTACCGGCTTTCCGAGCTGGTCTTTTTCTCCTTCCGCACACCAGCGTATAGTATGACCCCATTTTGTCGACAAGCCTTTGCCGCCACACGACCAGCCGACGCCGGCTTATCGAGCTTATCCTTGTTCTTCATTACATTCAACCCCTATTTAGAGTGGTGTCCCAAGGGTTGCTCGAGTCGACCCAGCCATCGCTTTCAATCGCTGCGGAAGGAATGAGAACCATTTAGAAATTCGCTTCATTAATTAGAATGCAACCATATGGAGCTAATTACGCTGGGTGTATTCCTTACCGAACAAGCTCAAGCTGCCCGGTCTTCGGATCCGTGGTAAGCTCCTTTGTTTTCGGTCCTTCTTGTACCGGCCCCGACAAAGTTCCTGGTCTGCTTGTCACCGCCGTATGTATCGAAGAGGGGCGGTAGGCCTTGCTCGGCACGGTCCGCCTCCTCCTTCATGAGTATATATGTTTCAACAAAAACAGATTACATATAGGTAACTAGATAGTGTATTCCAGTGCCTCATTTCACTTCTACCTCTACACATACCACAAATCTTCACAGAACTAGATAGCAAATAATGCCAAAGGCATCATTCCACTTGTACCCTTCATTTATACTACTATATTCCAATGCCCCACTTCACCTCTACCCTTTATATATACCACTATATTTGCCCGACTAGATATCAAATTCTAGTGCCCCCCTTCACTTTTACTCCATGTTAGCAGCATTAGCTTCTTAGTATGTCAAGTAGGTGAAACTCACATACAAAGTAGATGAGGAGAGGATGAGCAATGAAGAAAAAAGATATACAAAGCCATGGGAATAGGAAACAACGGGAAGAACAAAAGACCAAATGGTTGTGACAATGTAGAAATGAACTACTATTATTGATCTTCAACGGAGTGGATCTGCATACAGCTTCTCCGGTTTAAACTAGGGTATGGATGACCAGTTGTGAGTGCTGTAACTAGTGCCAAGTGGCTCAACGCTATTTGTGCTGAATTAATTAGATCACATTGGGAGTACTAACTAGTACGATTAACTTCCTGCTCTCATCATGTCACACCGGGAGGTTCCTCGCTGTAACTTATTACGAGGTCAGTTTGATGTCTGTTGTTTGATCGATGATGTGGCTACTTAGAGCCTGTTTGGATCGGTGTTGCCGTCGCCAATTATAAATTTTGTACTGTAGGTTGGTAAAGATGGATGTGATGAAACACAAAGAAATCAAACTTGTGGGGTAACAAAACCAAATGCATGAACATAGTTCAGATCAAATTACGTAATACACTAGTAGCCCTTTAAATATACTTGTAGACATTGATTTAGTTTTGAGGGGAGGAGGAGGATGAGGAGGAGGGGAGCTCACGGGGTGGTGGTGCTCCGCGACGGTGGTGTGGACGGGCGGGTCGAGGTGGGGCAGCGGCGCTGGGCGGGTCGAGGCGGCGCTGGGCGGCGGGGCAGCGTCCGGCGGCGGGTCGGGCGGCGTCCTGGGCGGCGCCCGGGCGGCGGGTCGGGCGGCGTCTGGGCGGCGCCCGGGCGGCGGGTCGGGGCGGCGTCTGGGCGGCGCCCGGGCGGCGGGTCGGGCGGGTCGAGGCGGCGGGCGCAAGGCGTCCGGGCGGCGTCGGCGGGCGAGGAGAGGGCGAGGGAGGGAGAGGGCGAGGCGAGGGCGAGGGCGAGGGCAGCGGCGGCGGCGGGGGCGGGGCGAGAGGAGAGAATCGCGAGGGGATCGGGCGAAGGGGATCGGGCGAAGGGGGATCGGGCGAAGGGGCCACATATACTAATGGCGCACTCACGCGGTCGCCATTAGCATGTTCACACTAATGGCGCACTCACCGTGGTGCGCCATTAGTATTTTTTATATTTCCACAAAAGCCAAAAGGTTATCTACTACTGTAACCTATCCATGTCAAGCCCACTCTACTAGCTCGACCGGTCAGCCTCCAGCTCTCACACCAGAGGTCCCGGGTTCACTCCTGTGCTCCACAAATTTTTTTTAGCATTTAAAAGCTATTTGATACTTATTTATGTTTAAATATGTTCAAACTTGTTTAAATAATAACAGTAATATTTTTTATAAGACAGAGCATTTAAAAAGCTGTTTGATACTTATTTTTTTATAAGACGGTGCTTGCGGGGGTCGGGCGGCGGCGTGTTGAGTAGGGGAATCGAGGGTGCGGGGGTGCATGGGCGGCGGCCGGTGGACTGGGGGTGCTCGGCGAGGGGGACCGGATCTGCGAGGTGGGACAGCGATCGAGATGGAGGGGGATCGAGGTGGGCTCCACAAATTTTTTTAGCATTTAAAAAGCTGTTTGATACTTATTTGTGTTTAAAAATGTTCAAACTTGTTTAAATAATAACAGTAATATTTTTTATAAGACAGTAGCATTTAAAAAGTTGTTTGATACTTATTTTTTATAAGACAGTAGCATTTTTTTTTATAAGACAGTAGCATTTTTTTTATAAGACAGTAGCATTTAAAAAGCCATTTTAAAAGATGGAGGGGAATCGAGGGTGCGGGGGGTCGGCGGCGGCCGGTGGACTGGGGGTGCTCGGCGGCGCGGGGGGCCGGATCTGGCGAGGTGGGATAGCGATCGAGATGGAGGGGGATCGAGATCGAGTGTCCATGAAATTTAAAATATTCATGATAGTTCAAAAGTACCCATGAAATACAATCGAGAAATGAAGGCTACGATTTAAATACAATCGATCTTAGCTAGCTATCTGTTCACAATCTTCTTGCCCTTCTTTTTCGCAAATGGAGTTCTTCCGTGGAACGGACGCCCTTAGGTAGGGTGGTCCTGCTTCTTCTTGTGGTGTATGCTGCTACTTCATCATCGCCGCCATGTTCGATCCTCGGTCGCCGTATTTGTCGAAGTCTTGCTCATTGGCTACTCCATCCATTCCGATGATCTTCCTTTTGCCTCTCCTCACGACAACACGACGGGCTTTGGCGGTCGGTAATGAAGAAGCATTGGTCCACTTGGGAAGCCAGTACCCATGGCTCATTTTTCAAGGTGACGCTTATACCATGGGTCTTGATTTGGCTTCGGGTATAACCATGGTGGTGAAATACCGGTCTTCTTTTATGACGTTCTTGGCCCATCGACACGTAACATCGACCTTCTCTCCAACAGAGCTCAGCTCCCAGATCTCCTCGATCCTTCCGTAGTATCTGTCCTTGTCGTTACCGTGTAGGATTCCATCGTTACCCGGAGTTCGATAACCATCGCTCTTCATGTCCTTGGCCTCGTGTAGAATGTGTAGTCATTGATATCGTGACGCCTCATAGGTCATCAGTTGTGCTCGACGCTCGTGACAAGGCGAATATGAGTTGTTCTTCCGCGAAGAATCCTCATGTAAAGGGTACGAAGTGCTTATGCTTGAACCAACGCGTGAAACATGAGTTGTGCTCTTTGAGTGTATCTCCGTCCGCCCTCTGCTGGCCTCGGTCATTGTACGCCTTTTTAATAAAGGTTTTGTGCTCTACCACCCAAGGATCGACCACGCCTATGTGTTGTAGCGCGACTAGGTTTGCTCTTTCAAAGTCGGCGAGTCGACCCTCGAAGTCGACATGCATTTCGCGGCGACCCTCACGGTGACCCCATCCAGCGAGCCTGCCGAGGTGCTCGCTGACGGGCAGACCAACGGGTTCTCGATGCCTAGATAATTCATGCAGTAGGAGATGCACTCTTCGTCGAAAGCCCCGCTATGCTTCCTTCGGACGTGACATGTTGCGAACGATCCTTTGATGACACCATTCATCCTTTCGAACGGCATCATGCTGTGCAGGAACGCCGCCCGAGTTGGATGATATCCTCCACTATATGGACCAGCAGATGCACCATAACGTTGAAGAATGCGGGCGGAAGTACATCTCAAGCTCGCATAGTATCACCACGATCTCTTCCTCGTAGCCTTCGAGTTGCCTCACGCCAATCGACTTCCGAGATGACGTCAAGAAGTTGCATAGGCCAAATAGCGTTTCACGGACGTGCGCGCCCATGATCCCACGGATTGCAATCGAAGTATTCGTCATCAAGACGCGATACCGTGAGACTTCATCCCGCTGAACTTCGCTTCACTGGGTCTAGGTATCTGCTTATCTTCCCAGCAGAATCAGAAGGAAGTTTTACTCCTAGGAGGCAGGTGAAAACTGCTCGATCTCCTCCCGACTTAGAGTGAAGCACGCGGGAGGGTAGTCATTTCCGGTCTTCTTGGCCTTTTGCCTTTGCGACGACTTTACGTGTCCCGCTTCGCCTCATCATCATCATCATCATCATCATCATCATCATCATCATCATCATCATCATCATCATCATATATAGCGTGAAGCTCCGCCGATGCCCATTGATTTCAAGTCTGCCCTTGCTTTCGCCCATCTTTGGTCCTCTCGGCATGTTGAGCAGGTACCAAGCAGACTCTCGCACACGCTCTTCGTGATATGCATGACATCAAGGCTGTGAGGCACACGGTGGATCTTCCAAGACAGCAAGTCCCGTAAAACAGACCTCGCTTTCCATACCTTCAGCAGCGGCTCGGCGCCTTCGCTTCTTTCCGGCTCGCGCCTTTTGCTTCTTTCCGACAAAGGCAGTCTTTCCAATTTTCCAACAGCTTGTCTATTTCCTCGCCGCTCCTCGTACACGGCGTTTTGGGTTCGGTTTCACCATCGAACAGATCCTTGCGTTTCTCCACGGGTCATCGTCGCGAAGCCACCTTCGATGTCCCATGAACACGGTTTTCAAGACCCGGATCTCTATCTAGCTGGCGATACGCCAGTCATCCATGCACCTTACGATCCGTAAAATCCGTGGACTACCTGCCCGCGACATATCCGTAATCGAGATAGTCGTGCACCGTCGTGAGCAAAGGCGGCTCTCATAGGGAAATATTCTTTCTCTGCGGCGCCCCACGACACGCTGGCGTTTTCCACAGCGTGTCAAGCTCCTCTTCAGCAGCCCCGGATACAGATTGATGTCGCTCCCTGGTTGTTTCGCCCTTCAATTAGCATACTCATGTGAATGTACTTCCTCTTCATGCACAACCAGGGGAAGGTTGTACATCCACACAAACACAGGCCAGGTGCTATGTGTGCTTCTCGCTGCCAAACGGATTGACTCCATCGGTGCTCGCGCCCGGACGATGTTCCTTGGATCGCTCCCAAATTCCGAGTCTTGAAGTTCAACGCTTGCCACCGCTCGCATCCTTAGGGTGACTCAGCATCTTGTCTTTTTATCTATCTCCGGATCATTTGCGCCATCTTCCCGCTTCTTCTCCTCCCTATCCGCTGCCAACGCAGGAGCTTTGCTACCTTAGGGTCCGCGAAATAGCGCTGCAGACGAGGAGTGATCGGAAAGTACCACACCACTTTTCGAGGAGCTTTCTTCCTCTTCTTGTATCGAGTGACGCCGCACGCCGGACATATGGTAGACTCCGCGTGCTCGTCCCGATAAATGATGCAATTGTTCATGCACACATGGTATTTCACTGTCAGGACCCCGATCCAAAGTCACACCGATCCAGCATGTAACACATCATATCACTTTGCGGCCTCACGCACGGTATTCCCACGGGTGTCGCCTTACCATGGCCCGGGACCGTTTGCGTCTTTTGGCTCACGATATGATAGTGTCGCTAGCATCCATATGACAAAGAACCCGGCCGACATGGCTAGTCGTGAACCCAAAGCGGCGCTAACCTATGGGGACAGGCATACATGAATCACATTGAGCATGTCGGTCATCAACGATATATTCGGGCTGTAGCACTGGGCTAACAGGACTCCGGTATCCCGGCTGTAGCAGGCTAGGCAGGACTCGAATAACACCGCGTGACATTTCCCGAAGGGACAGATATAGGAACGGTGAAACACATGCCGCCACCAAGTGTCCAAGCCGTAGTCTTTGGGCTAGCAGGACTCCGGTGAACTGGCTGTAGCGGACTACCGTCGCCGTAATCACGAGACTACATTTCCCCATATGAGAGGCTGCCAAGGATAAACAACTAGTTTGTCGGATCCCACACATACCAAGCATTTCAAACATACACACATTATGCTCAATATGCGTAGATACAACATGGCATCACAACATAACTCTACGACTCAAAATATTATTCATTAGGCTCCGAAGAGCGAGATATTATAAACATGGGTCTCATGACCCAACACTCAGAGCATACAAGTCAAAGCACAAGCGGAAGCTAAACATGTCTGGGTACGGACATGCTATAAATGAAAAAGGCTGAGAAGCCTGACTATCTACCAGATCCTGCCGAGGCACAAGATCGTAGCTGAGGTAACAAGCTAAACGTCGAAGTCCACGTGGAACTACTAGTGAGACTGACGTCTCTCTGCAAAACATAAAATAAGCAAACGTGAGTACAATTGTACTCAGCAAGACTTACATCAGAACTAACTACATATGCATCATTATCAAAGGGGGGATGGTGGAGTTTGACTGCAGCAAGCCAGCTTTGACTCGGTGGCTATCCTGAACTACGACTGCAAGTAACTCTTTTGAGGTGGCGCACACGAGTCCACATATTCACCATATCAATACACCACTATGGACCCGCCCCCGTCTCCCTACGAGAACGCCATCCATAGCACTCACGCTTATCTTGCGCATTTTAGAGTATCCACTTTCACTTGTCTATGAACTGATATAGGCAACCCAGAAGTCCTTCTCCGTGGACACGGCTATTCGAATAGATCATATTAAACCTGCAGGGTGTACTTCTTCACACACGCTCACCACTTACCGCCGTTTACACGACATGTACTGCAACCTTCAAGCGGAAGCCCAACGTGGGTGTCGGCCACGGCCTACCTAAACACTCAAGTCCCTAGTCCGGTTTATCGCCTATTCGGGTTCCATCCGCAGGAGTCCGCCGAGGTTTCCCATACAGCCCGAACGATGTGTGCAGGGTTCCCGAGATACCAAACGGCACTCGGTACACGGGCCACGGTGCCTACCGCAACACAACCCACCCCTAAGGTCAGCGTTGCGTCGGCCCCAAAGATGCTACAAACACCGAAACTACTTGCAACTCCCGGACCGAGGACAAGGGTGGTTAAGAAGCCGAGAGGGTCAATTAAGGATCCCAATGCGTGGTAGTAGCTGTTTCATGGATCACAAACACGAACTCAGTTCACGAGGACGGTTTCAATGAGACAACCCACCATGTACTCCTACATGGCCTCTCACCGCTACCTTTACCAAATCGTGTTCACACACTTAGCTCACGCACAATAGGACATGCTCATAACAATTCCAATTCATTCCCTATGAATCAGACCCGACTCAACTCTAAGCAATGGCAGGGCATGACAAACAAGCATAAATGAGTAGGCACAACATGGCTCAAACAATTCCTACTCATGCTAGTGGGTTTCATCTAATTCTTGTGGAATGACAGTCATGCAAAGGATCAAGGGGTTCAGCTACCGCAGCAAGTGACACATGAGTCGTTGTTGTCCTAATGCAATAAAATAGAGCAGGAGCGAGAGTGGGATTATATCGGAATGAACAAGGGGTTTGGCTTGCAGGCACTTCAAGATAATATAGTTCTTCATCGGTGTCATCGAACTCATCGTTGGTACATCGCTCACCGGAGGGGACAATTACCGGCAAACAAGAGAGAACACAATCAATGCAATGCACATTCACATGAATGACATGTCATATTAAGGTACTGAATTTACCTAGTTCAATAATAATCCAAGTTAGTTGAAGTGGAATTCAAACAAGGTTGAACTCCAACCCCAAATGCTATTTCATAAATTACCCTAATCATGATTCATCCTATTCAGTGAGGTTAACTTGTTCAAACATGCATGATCATGGCATAAACAGATTCTTCATATTTTTCTGATCATTTTTCATATATAAATTATTTCAATCCGAGTTACGGTTGAGTTTCTATGAATTTTAGAAGTTTAGCACATTTTCTGAAATTTCATGAATTAAATTAAATCCAGAAAAAAGGTTAATTGCGTCAGCATGATATCAGTGTGACGTCAGCGGGTCAACAGGCGCCCCAGGTCAAACCTGACCTGTGGGTCCCGCGTGTCAGAGGAATTAACTTAATTAGATTTTAATTAAAACTAAACCTGGTTATTAAATGGGCCCCACCTGTCATTGACTCAGGAGAGTCAACTGGGGCCCACCCGAGGTCAAAGTCCACGTCGGCTGCCGGTGTTTAGCCGCCGGCGAGCCCGACGCGGCGGCGCAAGTGCATTTTGTTATTCCGACGACCAAATGGCCCGGAGAGCATCTAGGAGGAGCCGGGAGGAGCCAAGCTCTTGGTGGGGTTGGCCGTGGTCGGGTGGTGGAATCGACGCCGGGGGCGTGTTTGGCGGGCCGAGAGCTCGGCGAGCTTCGGGCTCGATGCTGCAGGCGCACTGTAGGGAAGCGGAGGGCGCCATGGGTTCTGGTGCTGCGTGAGCCCAAAGGTGGGGTTGGCTTGAGCCACTGGGACTCTAGCCTCGCCCGGCGACGAGGCACGCGGCGGCGGGCTTGCCAGCAGGGAATCGGTGGCTAGAGGAGGGAACGAGTCGGGAAGAGGGGCGAGGGGCGCAGGAGCTCACCGTGGTTCCGCAGGGGTGGTCACTGGCTCGGGAGGGCGAAGCAAGCGGGCGGGCGATGGAAATCTCCGCGACCCGAGGGGATGAAGGGTCGGGAGGGTGCCCGTGGCGTCTGGCAGGCGCGGCTCGGTGGGGAGGAAGAGGAGGTCGAGGCGGAGCTCGTGGACATGTCGGGAGGAGAGAGGGTGGCGGTGGCCGCGAGGGCAGCGAGGGGCGACGACGGCAAGGCCTCGTCCGGCGAGAGAGAGGGAGCAGAGGAGGAAATGGGGTCCAGGAGAGAGGAAGAGGACGAGGGGTCTGGGAGGCGGCGTGGCGTCTCCGGGCGCCGAGGGGAGCCAGCAAAGCGGCAGGAGGAGGTGGCGAGCTCGGCGCGGTCGCCAGAAACCTCCTCTCGCCATCTTGGCAGAGGTAGGCGACGAGCGATGAGGCGGTGGTGGGCTGGGCCACCACCGGGCCAACGAGGGAGAGGGGGGAAGGTTGGGCTGAGAGGTAAGCAGTGCAGTTTCATCCTCTCTCTTTTATTATTTCTGTTTTCTATTTTCTGTAAATATGTTTGGCTTTAACAAAAATGCCAGGGCATTTCCAAAAATCATTAAACTGGTCAATATTACTGTTTGGAATATTTCCAACAGCAAGCATTTAAGTTTAAGATTATTTGAGCATTTAAAATATTTTATAGTATTTAAACGCCCAAATGCAAATACCATATGAATTAATTCAAAAGTCCAAATGTCATGGAAAAATGTGCATCAACCCTGGTTATGTTTTAAAGCATTTTTCCAGATATGAAGAACATTTCTGAAGTCCATTTGGTTCATTGAAAATATTTCTTAGTTGAACCTATTTGAATTGTTTTAGTGCTAGGGCTTGATCATCCCCATTTCAAATTTTATGGAAATTCAACATGATGACATGAATGCCTTAATGCAACTAATGTCAAACAATTCTAGGGCTGTGACATTCACGTGCGGTAAATCCAGAGGACACACGGTTTTCTTCGCCTCCTCCAAACTGGTCGGGCACTTGTTCCCCTTGGGAAGACGTTCGTGCCAGAATGACATGTTCTCGTCGAAGCATGCGTCGGTCATTTTGTGTTTTACCTTCATCTCCGGGCCATGAGCGTTACTTTCAAAGCGGTATCCTCGGGCCTGCATCCTTCATACAATGGAGTAACCGCGTCTAACTCAAGTTGATCCATCTTGGCTTTCTCTCGGCGGCAGCTCTTGCGTTATCCGTCCGCTTGAGAAGCAGCTCTTGAATATGAGGGTCTTGCACCCAGCCCATCGATGGTCCAGCGTCGTCGCTCCGCCGCATCATCATCTTCATGATCATGCCCGTCGCCTGCTCCGCATCTTCCTCATCATCATGTCCTGCATCTTCTACATGATGATCGTGTACAAACATCACAGTCGTGATCATCTCCGGGATTCTTCGTCTTCTCGCCCGCCCGAGCCGCGGTGGTTGTCTTGCTGCCCTTCCTCATTTCTTGCCCGCCCGCATGGACGACTTCGTAGTCATCTTGATCACCTTGCCACCGATAGCCATCCATGAAACCACGCAACAGCAGGTGGTCCCGCACCTGCCGGAATCCGGGTCCGCAATAAGGCTCTTCACTTGCATCTTCGACACGGACATCTTATCTCCGTCTCGTTCTTTTGAAGCATCTAGGCCTTCATGGACCTCAAAACCTATTCATGATGCCTTCGGTCATCGTGCGGACCATGGTCGCTGCGGGTAGAGCAAAACGATATTTTAGAACCAAGAAAAATTTGGCATGACTTTCCCTAAAAATAGGACCAAAAAGGATGCTTAATGCCAAAATTCTCGCCGAAACGGAAATGAATCAACATTCCGGCAAAATATTGGCAACTATCGCATTTCAAATACCGGTACACCTCCAAACACAAACACATATGCAAACACCACAAACATATGCAACACCACGAACATACATAGATCTAGCTAGGCCGTAAAAAGTGCATGTGCACATTGTTGTAAGGAGAACAACCTAAATATAGCTTCCCCCCTTACTTACCTATTAAAACAAGGTAATTTAACCACTTAATTTGAATGAATCTATGGTGGAAATGAGGTGAAAAAGAGGAGGCACCCGAGACAAGGAGGAGGTGGAGAGAATGAAGTGGGGAGAAAGTGAGTGTGTGGGTAGGAGAGGCTGTCCCAAATATCTTGTTGCTGCCCACTTACTAATGGCGCACCTCTTGCATGGTGCGCCATTAGTAGTTACTACTACTAATGGCGCACCTAAGCAGGATCGCCATTAGTATGTTTGGACAAGCGCACTAGTTCAAAAAAAAGTTTCTATACTAATGGCGCACCCACACCTGGTGCGCCATTAGTAATTACAACTACTAATGGCGCACCGGGGTGTGGGTGCGCCATTAGTATGTTTGGACAGGCGCACTAGTTCAAAAAAAGTTTATATACTAATGGCGCACCCACACCTGGTGCGCCATTAGTAGTTACAACTACTAATGGCGCACTTGGGCAGGATCGCCATTAGTATGTTTGGACAGCGCACTAGTTTAAAAAAATTTGGTACTAATGGCGCACCCAAAGCATGGTGCGCCATTAGTAGTTTAGACTCTAATGGCGCATCGGATGGTGGTGCGCCATTAGTATATACTAATGGCGCACCATCTTTCCGGTGCGCCATTAGTGTCATTTCCATCTATAGCCCTTTTCCTAGTAGTGCTACTTAACCTTGGGGAGAGACGACTCAGTTACCATGCGCCCATTAAATTGAATCGGGGACGGTGTGAATGGACGGTTGTGCTTCTGTAGATTATGAAACCATGCACTTCAAAAGTCACGGCTGCCACGCTATAATCGAGGAGCCTCTAGGTTAACTCTAGCACGGTAGCTGGCACAATGAATACTAACAATAAATAGCCATCCCATCAGTCACCAGCACATCTTTTGACCAAGAGAACAATGAGATGAGGCAAACTAGATGACCCTGACGTACAAATACTACACGGGGAGTGAACCAAATTAGAAGCACGGTTCGGCCAGCACAAAAGCCACACGCGTGCCTCCACTTTGCTTAAAGACAAACCTCAGTGATATCAACGGACCTGCATCTATATGCCTGCATGTACCACCGAAAACATTGCCAAAACAAAAGCATGTCGATGCTTCTAACATACAGATAACTGCGCGCTATCATACATATTCCCGCCTGAACCCAACGTACATAAAAACAGTGGCTCCTTGGGTCAACGACTATTGAATTTTTTTTGCAATAACAGAGTCACGAACCGTGGCTCCATTCCAGATGCAAAAGTGCCTCTCATTAAGAACCATCATGCCTCCCGTCAATTTGCCTCCCCCGACGTATCGACCATGACTCTCCTGCTACAACGACCACGCATCTAATAACATCATCACCCTTCCTCTCCTAAAAACACACACAACTATACCTGATTAAAAAATTAAAACACAGAAGCACGAGTATGCTTTTCAGCATCTATAACCGTGCCTTGCAAAAAATATGTAATGCAGGATAGGCACGTAAAAGACTCCGCTGGGAGGCAGCACAGCTGGACAACTATAATTTGAGGCAGCTGGATGAGTCACACATCTCGTGTCCCCATAACACCTCGGAATGCACGCACACCATCTACAACCAGCATTCATTCCATTTCGCAGAATAAAAAATAAAACAAGAAGCACTCATTACTACTCTTGCTCTCTCCCGTCTCCTTTATATTTCAATAAGCTCTGACTCCCTCAGCCACATCACAACTCATTTGCTTTCTCCCTCGCCTGCTTCTAGGGTTCGACCTTCTTCTCTGTCGCCTGCTTCTAAGGTTCGTGCTTCTTCCCAGCAATCAATCAATTAATTTCCAAGCCATGCTTCTCTCCTACATTGCTGGTCATGGGTGCTTGCCCTAAGCTTCCCATCACAACCCATCTGCCTTATCCGACCACCTACTTCTAGGGTTCGTGCTTCTTCCCGCACACAGTCTCATTTCAAACAAGTTATTGTAGAGTTTTTATTCGGTCTCTCGATTAACTTCTAAGCCGTACTTCTCTCGTAGATTTGCTAGCCGTGTGTGCTTGCTCTAAGCTTCCCCGACCCCAATCTCCGTTCGTCAACCCTCGTTCTTCTTCTCTCCCGGGTAAAAAGCATATGCGTAAGCAGCATGCTCCGATCCGTATTTACGTTTTATGTTTTGGTTTTTCATTTGGTAGTTAATGAAGCATCAGATCCGGTACAACGACTTCATTCTCTAAAGGAATATAAAAACCATTTGAAAATCTAAACAAGTGTTCTAAACTCTGTCATACTGATTTTCTGGAAGGAGTAGATGAGGAGATTTCTGGTAAATTTGTAGTTGTTGTCTACCTTCATACGGCTATTTTAATATTGCTAACATAGTTGAATCTAGTCGTTGTCTACCTTCAACGTTGAAGCTTGTTTTTAAATTGTTATCATATTCTTATTTTCTTAACATAATTGTTCTGAATTATTTAGGTATGATTTGCCCTACCTGCCGCCAACCAAAGTGACCTTATGTAACCACACCTGAAGTTCTCCAGGAGTTTGAGGTTATTCTTGATGAAAATTGCAGGAGACGCATGGTTAGTAAGCATCACTAACATATTAGTTGCCACAACACAGTGGAAATCGTCACTGTTACTTCTGCTGTCACTTCCATTAATATGACAGCAATATAGTCCAATTAGAACTAATGGACTATATTAATCGTCGCTGTTACCCCCTTGCACCTACACTAGGTTCCCCTGCTGTCACTTCTTCGCACATGCCTTGTGTTTTCATTTTCCATTAGTTTGCCTGCCTATGCCCTGATAAATATAATCCATTAGTTTTGCCTGCCTATGTCTTAATTACTATAGTGCATCTTCAGTTCTAATTAAAACTAGTCAACATATGCCAAAAATCTGTATCCATTAATTTATAATACCATTATGTTGTTATCTGTAATTCTTATCAAAAATTCATATCCAAATTAAGAAAACTTTTAACATTAAAAGTACGCAGGTTCAAAGTTATACTTAAAGGTTGTTATTTTTACTACTTTTTCCAGTATGTACCTTGTAACGTCAGAGCTTTTCTCACTGAGTACATCGACGAGAGGAAGGAAGAAGCAAGAAAATTGCGTAAAGAGCAGGTAGAGCCAGCCCTTCTTACACATGAAGGAAGGTCTTACAATGCTTTGTTTAAGCATAGGGCGAAGTACACAAAGTTCTGCGGTGGTGAGTGGAACACCTTTGCAGATGATTATCAGCTTCGTGCTGGAGACCGCATAGAATTTGAACTACCACACGTGGGTCTCAATGTCGAAATACAAACATATCGGAATGACAAAAGCCTGCTTCCATTACCATGTTGGTACATATTTAATATTACAAACTTATCTTCTTTGGCTGTATTTTGATATGCATGCATCGAACTGAATAATATTAACCCTTGTTATATAAAACTTTATCTAACTTTAAAATCTTGTTATTTTTCTAGCTCTCGACGACCTTTCTTCTGACGATTTCGACAATGTTCACTGCTGTGTCTACTCTAAGGATATTGAGCTTACCTACAACCAGACATGATTCTTTCTACAACGCCTTTTCGGAGATACTTTCATCCGTTGTCGTGCATTTGTACACGTATTGACTCCCACTAACACCAAAGACTACGTCATGGTTGGTTACATATGTCCTTGTTATAATACCAAACGTATTTTGCTCATATAGAAGTATAAATAATATTGACGAAATCTTGCTAATATGTAAAATTATAAAGAACCTATTTATTCAAACCTAAAACAACAAAACTTTTGTTGTTCTCTTAATATGTTATTTTATCTTTTTACAAACAAACCTGAACATGCCAGGAATTATATTACTTCCAATTTGGAATTTCTTAATGTCTGCGCACTCAGCGTATTCAGCCATTCTTTTATTTATTGTCCAAGTGGCAATTCAACGGTTCTAATTTCCATTTAATTTCGCTTTTCTTCTAGAAAATTCCGAGGAGCGTTGTCTCGACACTGAAGAGATGGGTGGACATACCAACCAATGGCACGATGACACTTGAAGCTCCTGATGAACCTACCCATGTCATCACTCCTTTGTCGTACTACATCTGCAAAAACGACGGCAGGATGGTAATAGAAAAGTCTTCTTTCAAAGACTTCATATCAGCTACATCCTTTGTTGAAAAGAACGTTGTTCTAATCACTTTAAAAGAGCACCATGACCGTTCTGTGTCCATCATCATTCAACGCATTCTGTAGATTCCATCGGAACCTGCACCTAAAATGGAAGCAAACAGTCTATTTCCTAGGATGTTCAGCGCTCAATTCAAGATGATGCCTCTGAGGAGCAAAACACTGGTTTATTTAAAATAAGTTTGCTAGTTAGGATGGTACAGTAATGTAACTACTATGGACCATGTGCTTGCTTGAACTATCCAAATGATCTTTTGGAACTTATGTAGCTCTTACGGACCCTCTACTCACAGTTTCAACCATCGGAATGATCCCGTGCAACAAATGTTGTTTGAACTATCAGAATGATTTATTCGGAAAAAAATAGTTCAAATCCTTTGAAAAGATCACAATTCAAAAAAAACAGAAAGAACCACTTTCAAAAATCAAACGAAACAAGAATGAGTTTTTGATCCAAAACCTACAGCAATGTCATGTTATCAAACTTATTCAAACGATCTACTGAAACATGTCTCAATTTAAAACCAAACAGGACTCCATTTTCAAGCGCAAACTATGATTACTTCACCAACTTTTCATGAACACACAGTTGTGCACCGAATAACATAACAATAGTGCCTCCCTGACCAAGGAACATTGTTAACTGAAAAAAACGTTTTCACAACAAAGGCACGACCATGCATCTGCTGAGTGTTCTACCGTTCACATGACTACTTTAACAGCCAAAGATGGAATACGCACATATGGATCACGCACGTAGCACGCAACGAATAAAAAAATTCAAAGAACTAGATAACTGAAAATCTTAAAAGAACAGATAAAACAAACACCTGTTTCCGAAAATCTACGCCTGGAACCGCCGGGTGACTAGCAACTGCTCTTTGGCGGTTTCGTTTTTTGCACAACAAAAGATCCCTTTCACTTTTCCGACTCCATTTGCATCCTCTTCCTCGAAAGTTTCTCGCCGGCCACAGTTCACCACCGCACACCTCCAGCCATGGACGACAGGAAACTAACAACATTCACCGAGCACATCACTACCCACGGTACAACCGTGCTGGAGGTGGTGTACACCAACGACACAAGGACCGCGGAGCGGATCATCAAAAAGTACGAGGAATGGCTAAAGGAGGAGAAGAACAAGTTCGTCGGCCTCGACCTCGAGTACACATGTAAGAGCAGTTACATGCGACAAGGGATCGCCGTCGTCCAACTTGCCATGCACGAGCATGTCCTTGTATACCACTACTGCAGGTCCGAGCGCTCCCAGGTGTTAGTTAACTTCCTGCAACGGAAAGCGGTAACTTTCACTAGCGTCGACACCAGGAACGACAAGACCATGCTTGCCCGTGCATGCATCAGAATTCCAGACGCGCACCACGTCGACATCCAAAGGCTATTCTGCATCAAGGGTGGTGGAAAAAGGGACTCCATGGCAGACCTTGCAGCGGCCATCATCGACCCCTCATACAAGAACATGAAGAAATCATTCCCAAAGGAGAAGCACCAGTTCTGTGAGTGGAAGCCACTTTCTCCGATACACCTTGAGTACGCCGCAAAGGACGGGTATGTTAGCTACGAGTTGTACCGTAGAATCCTAATCATCAAGAACGGGCTAAGTCACCTCCACCAACAACCAGTGAAAGAAAGACTCCGACCACGTAAGAACAAAGACGAGGGATCTTCCAGCGGCTGGAAGCGCCGGAAGGGAAACAGTGGTTGGTAAATTGCCAGAAAATGGATCGTGCCATGATTGATTGATCTGCCGAGATCGAGTGATCGGGTGCGTGGCACAACTATTATGATAATTTAGGTTGAATGAACCCATGTTGTAAATATGTTTGTTGTTGCTCAAAGATGATGTCTGTATTGTATTACTATTTTATGTCTGAACTTCAAACACAGTGGTGTGCGTGTCTAAATGTAATTAATAAGTTATGTCCCAGTATTGAGCAAGCATATATTGTATCTATGACTATAGAACGAGAGATATGTTGCACGACATTGTATTACAATTTTCATAAGATGCATCATGCATTTACAAGAATATGTGATGGCATCGTTGTAAACTTTCAGTAAAATGCTTATTGAGCATTTGCATAAACAATTCATAGATATTGCAGAAGAACATTCGGTACACAGACGCTAAGCACAATAACTTTGTTAATTTGACCACATTGAAAAAAAAATCATACAACACAACCATTTCACATCAAACACCGCTCCGTAAATTCGGACCGATGCCTCTGCTGCCACACATCCGTGCCTCTAGACACTTGACAGCAGCAACAGGGTTCAAAAGTGTGCATCCACCCAACCATGCTTGTACTGACTGCACTTCGGTGCCTCTGTTTGCTCCATCGACGTACCTCACATGAAACCCGCAGTAACTCTACATGCTCCGCGCGAGTGATCGCCCGTGCCTCCGCACAACCGTGCCTACTCTGGCTTCAATTCCATGCCTCCATTTGCTGAATCCACGTGCCTCACATGAAACCCACTGTAACTCTACGTGCTACACACACACGTGCCTCTCGCATGAAACCCACAGAATCTCTACGTGTTCGGCACGCGTCATCGCCCGTGAAACTTTGGTGCTGCACACGCGTTCCTCTCAGTATACCCGCATTCCAAACAACCGTTCCTGTACTGACTACAATTCCATGCTTATGTCTGCTCAATCCACGTGCCTCACATGAAACCCACAGTAACTCACTTTTGTTCCTCACCGTACACCAATTCTCCGCGATGCCACAAAACTACACTACCGAGTCCAACTGACCCATGTACAACCGTGGCTCTCTAAGTGTCAGCTCAACCCATGTCTCTGGTGCCACGCACCCATGACCCTATAGACTTCACAGATGTGCATCCACAACCGAGCCTCTCTAACCAAATATTCGGACCGATGCCTCTGCTGCCATATATCCGTGCCTCTAGGCACTTGACAGCTGGAAGAGGGTTCAAAATCGTGCATCCACACAACTGTGCTTGTATTGGCTGCACTCCGGTGCCTCCATTTGCTCGAACAACGTGCCTCACATGAAAACCACAGTACAAATGATCGCCAGTGCCTCCGCACAACCGTGCATGTACTGACTTCAATTACGTGCCTCCATTTGCTCAATCCACCTGCCTCGCATGAAACACACTGTAACTCTACATGCTACACATACACGTGCCTCTCGCATGAAACCCACAGTATCTTTACGTGTTCGGCACGCGTCATCGCCCGTGTAACTTTGATATTGCACATGCGTTTCTCTCAGTATACCCGCGTTCCAAACAACCGTGCCTGTACTGACTGCAATTCCATGCCTCTGTTCGCTCAAACCACGTGCCTCACATGAAACTGACAGTAACTCCACGTGCCTCCACACAACCGTGTCTGTTCTGACTTCAATTCCGCGCCTCCGTTTGCTGAATCCAGATGCCTCTCACATAAAAGAGATGCACAATCATGCCTCAAAGTAAACAACACACGTGCCTCTACTGTATTTACAACCGTCCAAAAAAACAAAAGAGATGCACAGCCAAGCCTCTTATACAGCATAGATATTTAAAAAAAATCCATTATGTTCAAAGGCTATAACTAACATCACTGCGGCAGAAGATTGAAGATAACAACAAGCCTCCCAACACACTGTTTGAAAGTTATCAGCACCAAACTGTTTATTTCGATAGACGATGCCTGCAGAAAATCACTGAAACCTTCCTGTTTGAACACCATTCTATTACCCAAACCAATGAAGTAGGAGCAAGGAGTGCTCTAATATATATCATCATCACCAGATTCCAGAGTAACTTCAAGAGTTAAAATGCCAGTTCTAGGAAAAGTCACAAACTCATTCAAACTCCTCAAAACAATACCTGGAATAACCTGAAAAAAAACATCAAGCTATCAGAAATAGAATAAAAATTCAAAACTATAAGTAGAAGACGTAATAAAAATAAATAAATAAACAGAAACAAAGAAAAAACAATGGGAAAAAATCTGACCATATGATGACCATTAACATTCATTGAATCAATCATGTGAACAAAAGGACAGCAGGGTATGTAATCATCATCAAATAGTTGACACCTCATGAAATACAACTGCTGATAGTTAAGAAAAGTACCACGGCTGTAATAACAACTCCCAACAAGTTCCTTCTCGGTGTAGCTCAAACCATGTAGAGCTACAAAATATAATTAGACAGGCTCAAGGGAACAGAAAAATCAAAATGTACAATAAAACAAGATAAAAACTTCTTTAAAAATAAACCTTACCAACAGACAGTAAAGGAGACAACGCATCTCCACGGCCAACACAATAAAAATCAATACCAATCCAAGTTCCATAATGTTCAAGCCTAATGGTCATTATATCACGAGGACGAACACCATAATCTCTGACCAGTCGTTCCCAGGAAGGACCATGGAATTTGCTCCTCACCCGACCATGACTAAATAGAACACCATACAAATAACCCTCACTGCACTGGAGAGCAAGATCAGTATCTTCGTTACCCCTCCTTATGGCTAAAGCCCTACACTCCTCGATGTAACGAGCAAGATGAGCTCTAACACTGCACGGAACATATTGCACAACAAATCAAACCAAGGATCATAATCAAAATCTAAACAGCATGGGCAGCACCAAAAGAAATAAGCATGTGTGCAAAAAATTGAACAACTATAAAATGATTTTCTTACAACACGCCTCCAACAACGCCGATCCAGGACCACACTGAACCCATCTACAGAAGAATCAACATAAGAACACGGGTCACCAGGCATACGGCAAAAAGGACAAGCCATAACTGCAAGGAACACAATGGTTATCAAGAACTAATCCCACAAAGCCCAGTTGAAACTTGACATCTGATAGTGTTGGTAGTCCCCACCCGTAACTACCCCATAAATCTCCATATCCCGGAAATATAATGGGAACAAAAAGAGAAACGAACAAGGGAAACAGGGAACCCACAAAGGCAACCAGTAGGGAACGACGATATCACCAAGGGGGAAGCACGCTCGACGCTACAGAAGGACCGCCGTAAGAGCAGGCAACAAGCGCAGCGGCCGGAACAGCTGCCGCCGTAACCACGACACAAGAGCAGCTGCGGCGACGGGCGGAGACGACGGCAAAGAAAGAACAGTGCGCGACGAGGGAACGCCCACACCAGAGAGATACAGATCTCAAAACAGATCAAAAGGTATTACAAAACATTAAAAGTATAAGGATTAAAGTGAAAAAAGGAAAAACCATAAAGGGAAACCGGAAACCGGAAATCACGGGAGAAGCCGTGCGCGCGCCAAGTGTCGCGCGCGCAGCGGGTCGGAAAAGTCTCAGGACCGCTACACGCGTGACACTTGGCGCGCGGGGAGCGCTCCCCGACTAATCGTTGCGGGAAGCGCTCCTCAATTAGTGATTTCGCTTACTCTTGCCTGAAGATAATAGCTCCCTCTCGCAAGACTCGGCCGAACTTTTATTTTCTTTTTCTATTTTGCTATCAAAGGTTCGCTTGTTCATTTGAATGTTTTCTGTTGTGATCGCTTCATTGTGTTTCTGCCCCGATCATTTATTTGCTTTTTTTTTGTTTCTTTTTTTGGTTTCTTTGTTTCTTCGTCAGGTTTCTTCGGGGTTTTTCTTTGTTTTCACCGGTTTCTTCATATCTTCATCTGTTCATTATTTTTCTTTATTTTTCACAGTTTTAACAAGTTTCTTTCTTTTTTCTTCAGTTTTCATATTAGTTTCCTTTTTTCTCATTTCTTTTTTATTTTCCCTTGGTTTCCTTCAATTTTATTTATTTCTTTGTTTCCTTTTCTTTTTTTTCTTCTTTGTCCGTTTCAGAACATATGCAACATTTATTGTATACACCAGAAACAAGTTTTATATACATGTTTAATATTTTTAAAACATGATTAACCTTTTGAAATCTATTTTTTAATACTTTTTTCCGCATGTTGTCAATGTTTGGTATATATCTAACAAATTTTCCTAATACATGCTTAACATTTTTTTAACACAAGTCGATCTTTTTGAGTAAATGGACACCATTTTTCAATACACATTTTAAATATCTTTCAAATGCTTGATTAATATTTATGAAATACAAATTAATATTTTTAAACAACGTCAACATTTTTTCTATACACATTTAACATATTTTTGCCAAATGTTAGATTAACATTGTTTAAATACCTGATTAAATTTTTAATAGATGTTCAACATTTTTACACATTCAATATTTTTAAATTATGTGTTAAATCTTTTTTAATGAAGATTAACGTTTTTTTAAAGCACGGTCAGTATTTTTTTTGGTACACATTTAATATTTTTCAAGTGCTTGATTAACATTTTTCAAAATAATTGTTTACGTACTTTTCAAATGCTTGATTAATTTTTCTCAAATATGATCAAAAATTTCACACACATTATATATTTTTGTATACATTTTCTTATATATGGTCAACATTTTTCTATTTACATTTAGCATTTTTAACTAAATAATTTATAATTTTCAAAACATTATGTAAAATAATTATTTTTATAATATATATGTTTATAAATTTTAGAAGCATAAAAAAGAAATAAGAAAATCAAAAAACAAAAACAAAAAATATGAATAAAAACAGAAGAGAAACGGGGATGTGGCCTCAAGCGGACCAAGGCCGGCCTATCTCGCGCTTCTTCGCAAGCCTCACAACGATCACTTGGGGTGGGCTGAGAGGGTACCACTCGGCGCGCTCTCAGCCGCCGCCGCCGCGTGTCGTGCTCTGGGCCCTCCCTCCGGATTTTTTTTATTTTTCCACACACGTCTTTTGCTTTTTGAATGTTTTTTTTTTCAGTTTTTTGACTTTTTGGTTTTTCACCGGTCTTGCTTAGCTTTTGGACAAAGAATAATTTTGGGAATTATTTTTTCGCAAAAAACATGTTTTCTTTTTTTCTTTGCCTCCGTGAGAGGCATGATTTTGTTTTTGCAAGAGGCACAACCTGCCTCTTGCAAAAAAAAATGTGTTTTCTGGTTTTTTTTTCTTTCACGAGAGGCACGACCGTGCCTTTCGAAAACGAAAAGAGACATGTTTTTTGTTTTTTCTTTTCGCGAAAGGCAAGGTTTTGCTTTCGCGAGAGGTACGGTTGTGCTTTCACGAGGCACGGCCGTGCCTCTCGAAAATGAAAAAAAACGTGTTTTTTGTTTTTTTTTCTTCCGCGAGAGGCATGGTTGTGCTTTCGCAAAATGCCGTGCCTCTCGGAAATGAAAAAAAAAACGTGTCTTTTTCCATACGCGAGTAGCACGGTTTTGCTTCCGCGAGAGGCACGGTCCTCATTCATAAAGGAAAAAACATGCTCTCGGTTAGGTTTTTCCATCTGATTTTTCCTGGTTTTTTCATGAATTTTTTTCGTATAAACCTGCCAACATGGGATCTAGTTTGAAGATCCCGTCACGAGAAATCTAATGGTAAAAACGGTTCAAAATTTGGACGTACGGTTTAATAGGTAAAATATTTTGAAATAAACGGATGTACGGAAAAAAGAAAAACTCCCAATACGCACTACTTGGCGCATCTCTACTCCTAATGGAGCACTTGGTGAATAGTCCGCGCGGTTAATTTTCGCTGGTTTATTTTCGTCATACTCCCACCGCCGTTTTTTTCGTCATCCTACCACCTCTGCATTACCCTCGATCGAAAAAAACCGGTCCAAAAAAACCCTGGGATCGATCCCTCGTTCACGCAGCTGATCGATCTCCGCCGCCGCCCGACACAGCAGATCGATCTCCGCCGCCGCCCGATCCACCCCTACGCCCAGTCCGCGGCGGATCCATCCCTGTGCCGCGCCGCGGCAGATCCATCCCTGTGCCGCGCCGATCCATCCCTCTAACGCGGCCGATCGAAACCTTCACCGTCGCACCTGCAGGAGGCGGCGGCCTGCTGTTGGATCGGGCGAGGACACGGGGCCGCGATCCCGCGTGTCGTGTTCGCCGGTGATCACTACCCCGATCCAACGGCGCCCCCCTGTGACCACCCACAGGGTCTCAACGTAATGCAAGTTCATACACATTATTTTATACTGAATATTTCATACTGATGGCCATACAAAAAATCATCTCAGGAGGCGGCGATCTGCTGTGGGATCGCTTCAGGAGACGTGAAGCGATCTGCTGTGTGATCGCTTCACGAGACGGGGCCGCGATCCCGTCTACGTGACGCCGTGATCCCCTTCTGGACGCGCCCAGGATCCAACTTCTATTGTACGTATTGCAAGTTTATACTCAATAATCGCTCGTTACCTATGTACAGAAAATACATACAGAATCTCAAGTTTATACTCGGCTATGACTATCTTTGTTGGAGCATGGTAGGCCAAACAGCAGTTATGAAATTGCATATTTGAGTTGGTTGCTTGTGCTTACTTGGAATGCTCAATGTCGGCAATCTTAGATTACATACACATCAAGCACACGACCTCCTTTCCTGGAGCATGGTATGCGAGGCACCATTTCTGAAATTTGCAACAGAATCGCTTAGGAGCTGTTCACGCATGTTGCTGAACATGTTTAGTTGTTGTACATGTTTGCATAACCGAGTGTGCTGCTTTTACTTACTTTGATTGCTTGGTTGTGTGGCTTGTTCTGCTAACTTTGCACTGGCAATCCAATAAGCATAGTCAAACAATTTAGAAGCAGACTGTTTATAGAAAACAATTTAGAAGCAGCCTGTCCAATAAGCATAGTCAAACAATTTAGAAGCAGACTGTTTACAGAAAACAATATATCAAACTATAATTAATGTTGTCTCCAAGTTCACGAACGAAAGTGCATGAAACCACATAATACATCAAACAATTAAGAAGCAGTCTGATTACAGAAAACCTCCCCATACGGAGGCCAAGACCGTTGTATACCTGATTAAACTGTAGGAAACATAACAAAATAAGATCATTAAGATGGTAGACAACTTCAGTTCACAAGCCATTGTTAATAGTATGAAATCTTTGCTTGTAGGTAAGTATGGGGAATCCAGAAAGCAAGTCTGCGGAACATACAACATCGTCAGGTGTACCTAGAGGTAAATCTTTGACTAAAAAAATTGCCGCATATGTCAAGCTATATCCCGATTGTGATTTCCTTAAATGACGTTGTTTCAGATAATTTTGATTGGACAAATGATGGTGAGAACAACCTGGGTACCCCATTTATGACAGTTGGATTGTCAATTTACCATGATTTAATACTATTTATTTATCAAATTGATCTCGCTTACTTGTATGAATGACACTCAGATGGGCTGACACGTGAACCGTCTGGACAACCGGTTCTTCCGGATAATGAACTTGTGGGTACTGAAGGTGTAGGATATCAGATGGCTGGGACAAACGTTGTTGATAATTACCCTATTAGTCCAGGTATGAGGCTGTGCGGATATAGTACTCATCATTTTATTCTCTTAAGTTCATGACTTCAATCTCAGTTACTTGTATGAACCATGCTCCAGACCACTCCATACCTGAACAGACCGCAGACCCGGTTGTTCCCCAACCCACTGATGGTGATATCACATGTGTTCAGCAGCCTCCCGATCTGAACTCAGGTGAGCAAAAAACATATTGAAAAGGAGACCCGGCAATCTCGGTTATTTATCCTGCTTATAGAGGTTGTGTTGTAGATGTTCAAGAACAGTATAAGAACAATATCATTTTGCTTTTGTTTTGTTCCAGATGTTCTTGATGTGTCTCCCATTGATGGAGGAATACACATGTACACTATGTCAACTGCTCAAGTTTTATCCCAAACCGTTTCAACATCCGAGCACATGAGTACAGGACCTTTCGAGAATGTCACCAAACAAACTAAAAAAGGTATCTTATCTGATGAAAAAAGGGAGCAGATAAACGCCAAGAGGCGAGCTACTTATCGGCGGAAAAAAGAGGAGGAAGCAAAGAAACTTGAGCATGAAAGTCTAGCTTACCTTTCAATATGTGGTATGATTGTTTGATTTTTAATGAAAACAATGTGCATTCCTGCGTTGACTACTCTCACACCTTGCTGCATCTATTACTAGATCGTCGATTTACTTTTATGAACCAATTTCAGATCAGTCCATCACTGAACAGACCGCAGTTATTGTTGTTCCTCAACCCACTGATGGTGATATCACATGTGTACCGTGGCCTTCCGAACTGAACTCAGGTTAGTATAAAACATAATGAGTACTCTCTACTCTTCGGATAGCACTAAACTGACATGTTATGAGCACTATCGGTTATTTTTACATCAAGCAGGCAACCCGGCAACCTCATCAACGTTTGTGTCTCTCAGTTGTCTCACTGGCGAGTGTGCCGCAGCCGTAGCACAAAGTGTAAACGGTGTTACAAGATTCGTCTTTCGTTGTGAACCGTATCTATCTTATAGAGGTTGTGTTACATATGCTCATTAACATACTAAGAACATTATCATTTTGCTTTGGTTTTGTTCCAGAGGCTCTAGATGTGACTCATATATATGGAGGAAATCACGTAAACATCAATGCAACTCCTCAAATTTTACCCCAATCGGGTTCAACATCCAAGCACATGACTACAGGATCTGTCGTGAGTGTCTCCAAACCATCTAAGAAAGTTATCTTGTCTGATGAAAAAAGGGAGGAGATAAACGCCAAGAGGCGAGCTGCTTAACAGAGGAAAAAAGAGGAGGAAGCAGAAAAAGTACAACATGGAAGTGAACCTGACCTTTCTATATCTGGTATCATTGTTTGATTTTAAATCAAAACAATGTGCATTCCTGCATTCACTACTCTCACACCTTCATGCATCTATTACTAAATGACAAGAGGGAGCTAATAAATGCGCGGAGGCGGGCAACGTATCTTAAGAACAAGGAAAATGCTGACATTAACAAGGAAGAGATGAAAGCTCCATTGGTAGATGGTTATCGAAAAAAATATGATGACGCCACCGGCAAGCATCTCCATCAAAATATGTCTGCTGTTGACATGTCGGGTACGACTATTTCTATATTACAGGCCAGACGTCTATTGAATATACTCCCTTTGTTGATATACTCCCTTTGTTGATATACTCCCTTTGTTGATAACAGTATGATTATTATCTGAGAATCCGTGAGTATGACACCTGCAACCATATTGCAGGTATGCAAAATGGTCCACGGAGCGCTCTCGGTGATATCACTAATGGGGTACAAGCTCACTCTATGCTCCTTGTCGGCAATAATAGCCAGATCAAGGCTCAAGGGCGAGCTACCGTGAAGCACAAAGATGATAACCTTCCTGCCCTTACAAGTTCAAGTTAGAATGCTTTTTGATTCAGCTCCCTTTTGATAGTATATATATTCCTAATGTTTTTGAATACATATTTTTAATAAGTAAGCATGCAAAACAAGCTTTATAAACTCAGTGTTTCATCTATCACTCATATGACTTTTGATTAGACATTAAGACCTTATGAAAATGGACGGAAGGAGTCAGCTGATATGACCTACATAATCTGCTGGTACCTTTTGTATCAATGACCAATTAATGCAGTACTAATTAGCGTTTTATACTGTTGTATAACCAGCCGACTCAACTAGGTCCACCTATACGTCATTGTCACAAAATGAGGCGGTGTTGCCTCATACCACTACAATCACAACAGATGTCATTCATGATAACCAACTACCTAGGAAGCAGCGTGGTAAGCAGCGCAGAACTAACTTAACTCCTGATCAAATGGAGCAATCAAACACGCAGAGGCGAGCAACATATCGGAAACATCTAGAGCACGGAACTATCGATCTTGAAGGAAAAAATAGCACGCTGCGAGAATGGAGGGCATGCAGCAAAGAGAAGGGGGAGTTAAGTGCAAAAAGAAAGGCAACTTATGCTTCAAAAAACACCCCGTGCAAAGAATACCTCGCACTCCCACGTCCATACCTAGCAAACTTATCCCAGACAAAACCCCTCTCTCTGGCCGCTGAAGATGATTCATCTGATGGTGACCCTCCGACGATTATGCCGAATTTCATTGGCAGTACCAATGGTATGATAATTATATTGTCACATTGTTGTGCTCATTCTCACCAACCCTCATCTGACATGACATTGTCTATTGTCACATTCGTCTGGGAGATAATGCAGACGACGTCGATGGGTTCCGAGACTGCATCATGGGCGATGAGACGACACCATCCGACTTTATGGATGAGGAGTACTACATGTTTCGCGGGGAAGGCATTGTTAGCTATAAACTATGAGTTCGTGGATCTTTATCATAATTAATTTTAGTAGTTAATAATATTTCGAACATCATGTTTCAACAAATTCACGTAGGATCTGATAATGACACCTTGGAGGATGACGAGGAAGCGATCATGTTGTCTGCTATACCTAGCAAGGTTGATCCATTAGACTTTGTCTACACAAACATCCCAGACACCACTCACATCCTGAAGCTCAACGCAAACTGCAAAAACTGCAAGGCCAAAAAGTTTGTGTCTGAGACTGACGGTTTCTGCTGTCGCAATGGCCAGATCGAACTTAAACAACCGGAGCCAATCCCAGAGTTGATGAGACTATGGTCAAGCATGGATGCAGACTATAGACATTTTCGGGAGAACATACGCTTCTTCAACAGGCATTTCGCCTTCACAACCCTTGGCGTCAGCCTTGATGAGAACTACACAAACATGAAGTCTGGGGTGTACACATTCCGGGCACACGGCACCATCTACCACAATGTGCATTCGTTCGGGCCTAGCTCCTGTCTTGAGCATCCGCAGTTGTACTTCTATGATGATGACCCAACCATCACTCACCGTAAGGCGGCCACCAAGCAATTAGATCAGGATGTCGTGAAGAAGTTAGTAGACATACTCAAAGAAAACCCGTACTCCCAGCAATTTAGGAGTTTGGGTGCACACAAGGACAACCTGGATGATTACAGGATAGACCTAAACACCGATAAAAGGCTTGACCAAAAGAAGATATAACAGACCGTTGTCATCTGAGGTCGCTGCAATTTGGGTTGATGGCAGTGACATAGCAAAAAGGTTTGACCGGAGGATAACACTTTGTGGTAACAACAACGAAAGGCACAGTATACGTGTGACCGCCGGAGCATATGACCTTTTGTCTTATCCCCTATTCTATCCAAGGGGGGAACTAGGTTGGCATCCGAAGCTACCTAAACGTGATGTTCCTTGGGAGGTTGTACAAAAACCTCAACTGGTCCATGATGATGATGAGGATGCAGGTATGCCGCCTGCGTCCCATTTTGCTAGAAATATTATTTTATTTGTCGATTATATCCTCATTTTGATGGTACTCAATCATGTGCAGAGGACAACACCAGGTTGTGTGTCTCTGTCAGAGACTACTACTGTTACATGCTGCTGACACGTCCTGCGATCTTTAATCCCATACTCTGTGGAGCACGCCTCTTGCAGCAATGGTCCTTCGACATGTACGTCAAGATTGAAAGTTGTCGGTTGAGGTGGTACAGGAAGAACCAGACGCAGATTCGTGCCGACTTGTATAAAGGAGTTGTTGATGCGATCACATCGGGGGAGACACGAGCAAGCGTTGTTGGGGTAAGAATAGTTCTCCCTGGAACATACCCTGGTGGCGACCGCGACATGAAGAAGAGGCATATGGATGCCATGGCAATTGTCCATACATACGGGAAGCCAGACATCTTCTTGACCATGACTTGCAATCCTAAATGGGAAGAGATAACTAATGAGTTGCTGCCTGGTCAGACGGCGCAAGACCGACCTGATCATGTGGCTCGCGTCTTCTTCGGCAAAATAGAGGCTATGAAGGACATGTTGTTCAAGAAGCACATCCTGGGTGTTGTTGTCGCATATGTGTATGTTGTCGAGTTTCAAAAAAGAGGCCTCCCACATGCACATTTTTTGTTGATCATGGACTCAACGTATAAGCTTATCGTCTCGTAGCAGTATGACCGTCTCATTTCCGCAGAGCTCCCAGACAAGCATAAGTATTTGGAATTGTATGCAATGGTGGTAAAACATATGATGCACGGACCATGCGGTGCTCTCAACCCGAAGAATGTTTGCATGCAAGAAAACGGATGCAAGTGCAGATACCCGCGGCCGTTCAATGAAAACACAGCACAGGGGAAGGACTCGTACCCAGTTTATCGATGTAGAGACAATGGAAGGAGTGCTAAGGTCCGAGGGAAGATGTTGGACAACAGATGGGTTGTGCCTTATAACCCATACCTTCTGCGGATGTTCAATTTCCACATCAACGTTGAGGTCTGCTCGAGCATAAAGGCCGTCAAATATCTTTACAAGTACATTTACAAGAGCCATGATAAGGCTTCTTTCAGCATCGACCAGCCCGACGCTGATGGTAACATTGATGAGATCAAGAGATACGTTGACGCAAGGTGGATCACACCTCCGGAGGCTATGTGGAGGATATTTGGCTTTCCACTTTGCGCCAATTACCCTCCTGTCTTGCAGTTGCCTCTTCATCTCCCGAATATGCACAGGGTTGCATTCAATGCGCAGGCTGACTTGAAGAATGTTGTCGCGTCCGAAAATGCATCGAAATCGATGTTAACGGAGTATTTCAAGGCTAACCAGGAACACCCTTGGGCTCGGAAAATATTGTACAAAGATTTTCCGGGAAGCTTTACGTGGCAAAAGAAAACAAAGTGTTGGAGGCCGCGGGTGGAGCGTTTTCAAATAGGTTGTATTGTCTCTGCCAATCCTGCTGAGGGGGAGAGATATTACCTGCGTGTTATGCTCAACCATGTTACCGGAAAAACATCCTTTCAGGACTTGCTCACCGTGGACGGCCTGGTTTGTGAGAGCTTTAGAGATGCTGTTGAAAGGTTGGGACTCATCGAGGCAGACATCACGCTCGACGACTGTCTTACTGAAGCAGAGTAGTGGGCGATGCCTTGTTCTCTTAGGAGGCTCTTCGCAACCATCTTGGTGCACTGCGAGCCAGGCGACGTGCGAGGTTTATGGGATAGACACGTCGAGCCTATGTCTGATGACTACCGTCGAACACGGACGTCCCCGAAAGAGGTGGAGCAAATGGTGTTGCTTGACATCAGGGGCATGTTGCAGTCCATGGGTAAAGACATAAGTGGTTTTTCGCTTCCAAGCATCGATGATGCCTTTGACCCAACTGAGGGAGAGGCGAGAGAGGTCATTGAGGAATCAACCATCGAGTATGACGTAGACGACACAAAATAGGCATCTTCACTAAACTTTGAGCAGAAGGTGGCATACGACGAGATACTAGCGGCTGTTGAACTCGGTCTTGGGGGGGGGTATTCTTTGTTGACGGCCCTGGAGGTACAGGGAAGACCTTCCTCTATAGGGTGTTGCTCTCCAAGTTGAGGAGCGAGGGCAAGATTGCTATCGCCACCGCGACCTCAGGTGTCGCCGCTTCTATCATGCCTGACGGCAGGACTGCGCACTCTAGGTTCAAGATACCATTGAGTTGTGACGACGGAGCCTCGTGCAGCTTCACCAAGCAGAGTGGGACCGCAAAGCTACTAAGGATGGCATCGTTGATACTATGGGTTGAGGCCAGCATGACTAAACGACAGGCGGTTGAGGCATTGGACAATAGCATGCGTGACATCATGGGAACACGCGACATAACCTTTGGAGGAAAGACTGTTGTCTTTGGCGGTGACTTTAGGCAGGTGCTTCCGGTTGTCAGAAGGGGGTCGCGTGGCCAGATAATTGGTGCAATCCTCCGGAGTTCTCATCTATGGAAGTGTATGCGGAAACTTCGACTCATCACCAACATGAGGGCTCATAATGACACGTGGTTTGCAGATTACTTGCTTAGGATCGGCAATGGCACCGAGGAAGCTGACCATCAGGGCAATATACTACTCCCCGATGAAATCTGTCTTCCGTCTACAGGCGATGCTGACGACCTAGAGAAGCTGATTGAACACGTGTTTCCGAGTCTAGATGACAACATGACTGATTCGAATTACATGACATCTCGCGCAATCCTTTCCACAACCAATGACAACATCGACAAGATAAACACACGCATGATAGAGCGTTTTCACGGAGATGAAGTAATTTACCATAGCTTTGACAGTGCGGAGGACGATCCATATGGATACTATGCTCCTGAGTTTCTGAACGGATTGACTCCAATCGGTCTTCCTCCGCATGCACTCAAACTCAAGATGAACTGCCCTGTCATACTGCTTAGGAACGTTGATCCAGCTAATGGTTTGTGTAACAGGACCAGGCTTGTTGTCAGAGGTTTTGAGAGGAACACCATTGACGCAGAAATTGTGATTGGACAACACGCAGGTAGGAGGGTTTTCCTTCCTAGAATACCTTTGTGCCCATCTGACAACGACATGTTTCCATTCAAGTTTAAGAGGAAGCAGTTTCCTATAAGGCTTAGCTTCGCTATGACGATTAACAAGGCTCAAGGTCAGACCATCCCGATTGTTGGTGTGTACCTACCTAATCCAGTGTTCTCACATGGTCAACTCTACATCGCATTGTCTCGAGCGACCGCAAAGAGCAACATAAAAATCCTCATTGAGAAGGACAAGCCGAAGGAAAAGGGCCAGAAGCAGTCTAAGAATTCTAAAAAGCGCAAAAGACCTACCGTGTCAGTGCTTAGCTCCATGAAGAACATCGTTTACAAGGAAGTCCTTACAGGCTGATTTTTGTTTGTATTATATCTGATTGTTATGGAAATATAGTTAATTTGTTCAATCAATGGTAAAAAAATTAACTATTGCTTAAATCCTTATATTTCTTGAGTAGCAACGAGACATTGGTGCTCAGATTGATGTGTTGTTTTGCATAAACATAATAAAGCAGAGCAAGGTTGTGATTATTAATGGACAATACGTCATAACACAACAATAAGCTAGTCTAAGCTTTAATATCGGCTCTCTCAGTAATTGGTAGAGATCATGTCAATCAATTTTGGATATGTTCATTTATTAAATTAGATACGTTTTTTTGTATATTTAATACGCTTATAGCATTCATGTTCATGAAAATAGAGTTTTGTAACACAAATTCACTTAGCACAACTATGAATAACGACTTACTTTGTTTTATTAGTATTTCGAATAACCACAACCCGAATGTTGGAAACATATACTCCACCGTGTGTGCTAAGTTAATTAATTTTCCGTACAAATATTTCCGCCTTCAGATTGTATTTTTTGTTGTGTACGCTAAAAATAACATACTGAAACAAAACAACGTTGTACTAAAAATGTAAAAGAAGATATTATAAAACTAACAAACATTTTTCTATACAAACAGCTATTTAATATCAGAATCGTCTGGTGTGTTAAATTCTAATTAATTATGAAATTATAGTCAGATATTTCGTGAATCTCTGATATCCTGTCACAAAAACAATACGTGCATGTTAACTATTTTATTTGCTTCCTTTAAAAAAAATCGTATTCGGTTTATCACACATGAAATCTTAAGACAGGTTATCTTTTTTGTCTTGTAATCATATAGTAGGTTCTACTCACCGAATCACAAAATTGATCCCATTAATTAATATTTGATCGTGACCAAATCGGTCGATTTGTTTACCGATTTCTTAATCAGAGCTTCCTAGAAACGCTTATATATTGATCAACCGTTCCAGCGACCTTACCAGACCTCTCTTGAACAAGTTAAACGATTTCTTGACACTCCATCCTCCTCTCACATGGCGTCATCCAACAGTTCAATTCGCTTCAGCGATGATGCTATTGAGGATATTCGTTGGCAGGAAGAAGAAAGTGAAGATCTCGGTGTACTGGAAGATCATGACGGCACTACGCCGATGCGTCCCTTTGCTGAGGGTAACACACCAAAGTCAAAAAGGCTTAGAATGCATAATCACGTCGAGCCTATTAACCTGCCTATTAGTAGTAGATATCCCGTTAGGAAAGACGATAGGAAAGAAGGTTTGGGGGACAGTTGGGCTACTAGAAACGATCAAATTCTGCAGGCAACCAAGGAGAGCAACAAGATGATGCAAACTCTCATAAAGAAGATCAATCAGTTGGAATATATGGTTGTGAAGCACATGCAAGCATGCGACAAGAAGACGGAAATGCCTTGAAAGGAGCAATCATGAGGAGTTATACAATATTCTTTACAACTTTTTATGTTTTATGTTTCAACGCTTCTTAAGAGCATTTTGCATTGTAATCAATTTGGAGTCAAACTATGAAAGTATGAATAAAGAACAGATATTCTTTCATGCTTGCTTTCTTACTCTCTGTTTTTGATCTTCCCTTTGAGTTTTGTCGCCTAACATGCTATATTTTTCTTTTTCTTATATGAATACACGGAGAGCAACAAGCTAATGCAAACTCTCATAAAGAACAGATATTTTTCTTTTTCTTATATGAATACACGCGACCAACGAAATTGTGACTATTTTAAAATACCCGTAAAATAGTAGTTGCAAAGTAACACAACGACGTCTAATCACATGTACTAAAATCAAATATCCTGGGATATTATAAATAAACATATAGTATAATCACAGCTGAGTAAATAATCAATTCTTTAATTGATTACATGTTTGTAATTAATGTAATATTTTTAATCGATTTAAATATTAGTGAATACATGTTAATATATTAATTATGCGTGACTATAGCATAATAAAATCTGAGTAAATAATCGATATTTTAATTGATTACATGTTTGTAATTAATGGTAATATACTAATTGCGTGAATACACTTACCTTAACGCACTATCACCTTAATTATTTTGATATATCCAATTATTGCGTTTCTAACTAAAGATCTGAAGTCATCATTATATTCCCGCGATTTGTTATATTGAATATAGCGTATTCACAGGCGAAAAGGAATCAATGAAACTGATGAGATAATTGACATGATTTTGATCAGATTAAGAATCTCAAATATCTATAAATAATTAACTGATTCAAAAAGTTTTAGCAATAAATTTTTTGTTGCCAAAAAACTCTCATAACTTACTATTTATAATTGTTTCGATAGTAGAGGTTTTTTTTTGCTAGACGTCCACATGCAAATATTGAAAGAATATTTTTCCCGCCTATGGGCCCCTTGGACTATATATGCCTGTGCACCCCTCTATCTTTCTTTAACACTTCATCCATTAACTCCCTGACCGTGGTGATATCGTACAGCTCGAGGCCCTCGAGGAGGGTGATGGCGAATCCACCGGATCCCATCATCCCTCCGATGAACAGGCAAGTGTACAGATCTTCATGCACGCTTATCTGACATCACCGTTTGTTTATCCCATCATTTTGTATTATTTTATGTAGGTACCTGAATTTTCAAAGTGTACGGATGGAACATATCTATCACATATGTTGGATCATTCGAGTTAAGGTGATGTGGAAGTCCCATATCAGGGTGCATGCAATGGGAAACCCATACTTTCGTTGCATACTTCTGGACCAGGAAGTATGAGATTAGCGATCACTAAATATATCAACCTTTTTTAATGTATATACACATGTGTTCTAAAGTCTTGTTATCTGAATTTTTAAAAATTTCTAGGGAACAAAGATTGAAGCAATTGCCTTCAGCAACCAAGCTTATCGATTCAACGACATTCTCCATACCGGGCTAACATATGACTTCACTAGCGTTGGGATAAACCCCACGGAAATGCTAGATGGTCACTTCTGGTATCTATGCATGGACTTCGTCATTGAACTAAATGCTATGACCATGGTTAGGACATCAGTGCACAGTATTGCATCGACAATCTGTCCACCTTTTTTCCCACAACTTGGTGCCATATCCTTGCTACGGGACAAAACCATTACCGGTGCAACATCTTTTAGTTTGTTTTTGCATATTTATCGATTCAACATTTTGTCTCACCCAGACGTAATTTTTTCCAGATGTTCTTGGTATTCTTGTCTATGCTAGTAGGATACAACATAGGTGGGATTTAGTATATAGACGGCTGGTCCATTTTGTTGAGATAGGCATCATGAATTTTCGGTAAACTCCAATCAGTACTTGAGGTTTTATATGATTATTAATATTTGATAGTTGACTACCATCAACATATCTTTATCATTCCAGACAGGAGATACTTTTTATACGCCTAAGTCAAGAGCATGCTGGTCGTCACTTGAAACACTTGCAGTGCACTGAAAATTTATTCGAGAAAATTGCAGTTACGTACATACAGCTAAACCGGAGGGATAAGTGCCTGCAGACTATGAGGGAGAGCACATTCTTGTTCTCCCCCGACATAGATGATGATGTTCATCATCTTCAAGGTAAGTTCTATAAACTATTTTGAATTTTTGTGGCTTTTTGTTCATTTTTGTATTATGATGTTATTAGTACTAACAAATTGTTTTTTCGTAGATATCAACGAAGCCTGCTTAATGACACTTGACGAAACACTATCATACGTCAATGCTGCAGTTGTAGCCAGGAAAAATGGACAGTAGATGAGTTTGTTTTTCAAGATGGCTCATTAAATGACTCGTTTCCCTCGGTCCTTTTATCTACATTTGGAATAATAATGTATTCACACAGAACAATCATTTCTGTTAAAGTGTGTTTTCTTTTTGCTTGTCAACTCTACGTGTAGCCATTATGGCAGTATGTATTTTTTGTACGCGTACTTAATTCGGGATATCTGGTTTTATACAAAGGTTGATTTTCTTCGATTCGTTGATATTGAACTGTAAATACGGCAATCCTTAGGAACAAAATATTCAACTATAAAAAAGGAGAAAGATCTGATACGCCCCGTCACGATTTTTTATAATTAGAAAGAATCATCTAACGTCTTAAAAACGACTTGATATATTTGGCAGGCAATAAATAGCATTAAAAACGAGTTGATATATTTGGCAGGCAATAAATAGCATTAAAAATATATCCGTTTATATATATGCTGCATCGACATCCTAATTGCCAAGACACCTCAGTGAACGATCACTCACGTGTATCGATCATTGATGGAGCCTATCATTGGAAACAATGCGCCGACGACCCTGGATGCCGCTGCCCCCGACCCCAATGAGGCTTCCCTCCAGCTCCATGATGCTATGGCCGACCCCCAGGAGGATTTGCCCGCACCCCTGCATCTTCTGCCCCCACCAAGGCATTTCGTGGAAGATGCACTCGAATATATATTCGGCTTTATGAACGGCGTTCATGATGAGCAGACACTAGAGTAAGTTATGCTATTGTATGTTTATTTTCTCTAAAGAACTCTCATTGATATTGCTTGATTTGTTTTTCTTTAGATTAAATCTTACTTTTGCAGCCATCAGTACAAAATTATTTTTGTTAAATGTTTTGGAAGTATTTCCGTTGAACATTAACCATATGTAATGAATAACAAAATGCTAATATTATTTGCAGTACAAATGTTGAAAAACTTGGTATAATGGGTGCTACCTAAATTTTCTTGCTCTTCATTTCTAGCAAATTAATATTGTTCTTACAGAGAAATTATTATTTAATTTTAGCTTTTGCTAGAAGGTGCTGCAAAAAATTTCATGCTCTAATAGTTTATCAAAATATTACGTTCTTCTCATAGCTATTAGATTATCTAGAAAATGTTACCATATGAACAAATTATGTTTTAAAGTACCACTCATAGTGCTAACCATTTTTTTGTATTTTTACGTGCAGCTCAATCTGGATAAGAAGCGATACACCGTACCGGATCGAAATCAGCCTCAGAATGCTGAAGGACACACTATTTGTTACTTCAGCAAGCCTACATCCCGAATGCTTCAATCTCGCTGTTCGTAAGCTTGCGAGCGCTGAAGTAGAGAGGCATGCAGGCACCAACATGGTTGGAGGAAAACATTATTTTGACTTGCAGTTTCATGCTCAATCACGAGCTCTAAGGTATTCCTGGATGCCGCAAGGGCAGCGCACCTTGACGCTGATCAACAATGTTGTTCTACAACCCTTTCCTAGATATGATGTGTTCAACTCCACAATTGTAAGAGTCTTTAATTCCTAAATTATTTTTTCTTTCCTGATAGCAATTAACCTGTGTTGACCTTCTGTAGTATCTACTTCCGTTGTCTATCCCGGATTCCTCGTATGGTCTACTCGTGGTAAATCGGATGAGGAGAAGGATTATCGTATTTAATCCATCACTAGACGTACGACAAGTGGGAAATAGCACTCACAACAAAGAGATGATGAAGGAGATCACTATTTTGAAGCAAGAACTCAATGAAGTGTTGCAGGCTAGGGTCCTTGGATGGAACACCGAACTCATGGATTGGCGACAAGACAACATGTCATTCAATTTTTGGCGGTAATTTAATAAAATTTTCAGATGAATAAGATGCAGTATGTAGAAATCTCAAGTTTTTATTCTGTTTGTCACAGCAAAGACTCGGGTTTCTTAGTTCTACAAGATATGGCCCACCAGCTAGGTTCTTTGCGTAGCATGACCTGGATGAACACTACAGTAATTATCTTTATGACGAGTTTTAATGTGCCATTTATAATCCAACCACTTCAGCGTTTAATGGTGAATTTGTTTCATTGTCTCTAGGATCCAATTATGCTCAGGAGCCAAGTGGTAGTCCAAATGCTCATGGTGAAAGACAATCTAGCTGCTGGAAACATCCCTCAGGAGATTACTGCGGCCTTGAGGGTTTTGAACAACTAAATATGCTTCTATGCATGCAGAACCGTCAGGATTACTTCCCTCATCTTGTCATATTTGGTTATGGATGGAAACTATTTAGAATATTTAAGAACTATTTGTAGTTTTGGTACTACTACAAGTTGGTTTCGCTGTTATATTTGTTGTTTTGGTAATTTCTGTCTGTTAAGCGCTCGCCTTTGCGCGGTTAAGCGTTGGGCATTGGCCTAGCGCCTAGCTTTCGCCGTAGATGCTCAAAAAAACGGGCAGCCATGTCCTCGGAGATAAATCAGCTTAACCGGTGAGGGTCGAGCGAATCAGCGAAAAAACAATCACACCCACAATCATATCTTCTACCCTACGAGGATTCAACCGCTCCGACAACAAATCAACTTATTCCGGCGAGGGGTCTAGCTTATCAAGCTATAAATCGAGCTTGACATTCTGGTTCCCGATCAGTGCTGCAATCGAGAGAGGATAAGGGAGAGAGGCGCCATGATGCATCAAGGATAGAGGACGAGGGGGAGAGGCGGCATGAGTAGACTATGCACATACTGATCTTTAGTAGGAGAACCACAATATGTCCCTGTGTTTAAGTGGGCCAGGGCAGACCATCTGGGCTATTTCATCACACTAAAGTACTAAAGCCTAACGCTTGTGACGTAGAGATCTAAATAATTGATGGCCAAATGCATGGTTAGCGCGTAGCGCTTTCCTGATCATTTTTTTCAGTGAATTATTTAACTGAACAAATAAATTCATTAACATTTCATCGTTATTGTGCACGTCATTAATTTTCTTTTGTTGTAGCTAATCTCGTATCGTATAACTTCATCCATACACGCACTGTTATACGATACGATGTATACTTTCAAGCCAGCAAACGAATGGTCATAAGGCACGTACCTTCAATTGTCACCAATCTTCAAGTTCACACAGGATCCACATTTCTCTGTCATGCTCAAGATGTTTCTGATAAAGCAATGATTATCTTGTATGTGTTCCTGAATATAGTAGCCAAAATTAGTCCCTGCCAAAGTGTTTTCTTATTGACTACATAAAGTACAAGTCTGTCCCAGGATGTTCCGACAATTATTATTCGTTACCAACATTTTCCAATTTTAGTTGGTGAGGAAGAAAATTATTATTAAGTTACCCTAAGGGAGTCACATCTTCTTCTAATATAATATATTCAAAATATGATGTGTTCTATGTATGAACTTTATCTAAACAGAATAGACATATGTGGTAAGCAATATGCATCTCAATTGGCATTATATAAAAAGAGTAATCTCAAGATTTGTTAGCTGATTTACATCGAATTTACGTACTTTGTAAACTCTTTATTAATGGAAAAACATATCAATATATTTATTAGCTGTGTATATCTTGAGAATATTATGCAGAGATTTTATAGTCGAAAGAAGCAAATTGGCATTGAATTAATGATAAGTATATTAATTTTTTGGTAAGTTAATATCTCTGACATCTTTTATAAATTATTAATAGGTGTATATTTGATATGAAAAGGAAACAGATCCTTTCCTTACAGAAATATTAACGGCATGACTGGAAAAAGGCATGATCTGATACCCAGATGTACTCCGCATGGCATACTATATATATGTTAACATTAAAATACTATGCCATCCCTCCTCTCCCTCCTTACTGTCCCTTCGCCCAGACCAGGAGGATGATTTCCGAGGACTACGTTGTGTAAGCAAGAACCATCAAAAATTGGAGTTCCTCTCGGTATGTCAATTTCTGGATCTTTCTCTTATATAATAGCGTGTTATTTATTAGATTAATAGTTTTTATATGTTTAGTTATACCATCAAATCCCAGATAAAGAACACCATTGCAGATTATGCAAGCTTATATAAATATCATACCCAATTAATTTGTTTGTAGTGGGCTGGAACTACTTATAAATTGTCTATACACATATTTTAGCCTATGAGTCTATTATTTAGATTACAATTGTGCCACACCCCTAGCTTTTGTACCGATGAACTGTTCTCACTGCCTAATTTTGCAATGCAAATTAAAATTCATAATCTTAAATACTTTATATGTTGGAATACGGTTCAATAATTTAGTGAACAGTCCTAAGTTTAACAACAAGCTAAGTAAGCATAACAATTTACCAGAGATTACTTTCCATTTTATGACCTCATTGTTTTATCCATGCATGTCTTCTAAGTCCATCTTACTGATTCCATGAAGTAGCTGTCAGCCATAATATGTAGGCCTTGGGAAAATCTGTCACGAGAAATGTAAAACTGTTATGGTATGTACATGTCTTCACTAGGCACTTGCATGTATGTAAATAGCTACAAGTAATAGATGAAAACACCTGTTAAGTTTTCCTATTGGAAAATATGAAATATTTAAAAAATGTTCAAAGAGAGACAATTGTTTGAATTTTTACAATCAAAAACGAATTTTATTTGTAACAGAGTCATAATCCGAAGAGATGTTTCATGCTGATTCACATGGGTCATAGGGAAGAACAAATATTGATGATGATAGTATTACCAGGTCGTACTTAATAGGCATATCAATTGCTAGCAAACTAAATTTTCACAATCATGTGAAAAAAGTAGGCAATGTAAACTTTTAGTAAGAGATACAATAGTGTGGAATCAGCAAAGTTTATGTAACCATTCAAAATGTTAGTTTGAAAGTATATTTATTTTATTTATCCATGCTAATCATCAAATGTAAACTAAATATTTTTTTGCTGGTAAAAGGTTAAATGGTTTTAAATTACAAGAAGATCAACAGATTATTTCATGCACTCAACTTCTCCAATATTGGTCCATTCTCTTTCTTCCCTTTGCTCTGTTTAGTCCCTTCATGAAAATCACAGTTTGTAGGAAAATAATAATTAGTAAACTGAAGAAGCTTATCTCGAGAGATAATTTATGCATGTCAAAATGCAGTACTTTAAGAAAAACTTGCAATTGATATAATAGACTTTGAGTTATGTACAATAGCAACACCAATTATATTTTTCTTTAAACTGACCAAAACTGGGTGATTCTCTTTATGCAATATTTAAGAGTGTTCTTTTAATTACAAAGCAGAACTACCATCATAGTTAAGTTCAGTATTGTTCAGACTACCACAGATCTTCCAAACAAAACAACAAAAAATTCAATAGATAGGGTCTTATTGATCATGAATTCCTCCAACGGAGAAGATCCATAACCATTGTCTGTTAGATCATTCTCTGCATTCTGTGATCCGTAGTTCCTCCAGTGATGCCCCGGCGCTCTAGAGCCTAATTTTGTGTTGGCCCCCGCGCACTGCTATCACTGTTGTCCCCCTTTCAGGAGTAGAGATACAATGCCAGGGAGGAGTCATGTCGCTCATTAATTTGCAGAGCTCTCTTTCAGCTAAAATGCGAACTTACTCTATTTTTCGTGGGTAAGAGGTGTGAATTAATTAATACATAAGATTATTCTTGTGTATTTATCAATCAAATACATACCTTAGCAGTACATCAATTGATAAGAGAGCATACAACTAAAGCAGACGCTGACCCAAGGTGGCATTATTCAAGCATCCAACTAACTCAGGTAACATTTTTTTGCAAGAATTCTAGAGACAATTCTATAGGAGCAGTACTACAGGAAAAAAAACTAAATTTATCAATGGAGCACCTGATGCCTGATCCATTGGAACATATATAATCTAGCTAGACTGATGCAAGAAAGCAATTCAATATCATCACTTATGTCTTGGTATTTCATGGCTGTAAAGGCACAATTCAAAACCCCATTTTCTTTAATATTTGAAAGTGAAAATTGAATGGTGTGTCCCAAGAATGCTCTGTTCTAGAACAACCACGATTGATCCTTTAGAGATGTACTTTTACACTCATAACCTACGGACCATGGGGAAACAGTGCATAAGCTAGAACAACACTCACTATTACCTATACCATATCCTCCACTAAGGAAGAACTCACTAAATGAAGTTGACCCCACCAAAATGACAAACAAATATGTAGTTGTGGCCAACATTGCATGAATTGATCAGGAACTTCCCAACACATGTGCGTATGTAAGAAAAGGTAATGGAAGTAGAAAGAACTTACATTGGATGAAGGCACATGCGAGAGGGTAGAGACGAACCCGCAACATGCTCCAGAAGAAACTGAAAGGCGATGGAGCGGACAGCGCCAGCCTGGACTGATGAACGACGATGAAGGAAGTAGAGCCTGTAGGATGCTAAATGCAGCCGTCAGCAATCGGATAAATCAACTGAAGAAACAACTACAGTAGAGGAAAAAGGCTGCCTTATAGAAGCATTGTTGGTTGATTTACAAGCTTCATTAGAAATCATAACAAAAAGTATTGAAAAAAGCTTTACTGTCTTAGTTCACCGACCAAGAGCACAAACAATTAGAAATCTGATAAAACAGACCTCTGGACAATTTAGAAATAACATTAGTCTCGTACTAACTACAATGTACCCCAATACATAGGTATTAAAAGATCTGAACTATGTATGGATAGAACCACAATTGGAGGAATGAAAGAGCTGGGAACAAACCTCGAACAAAGCATCGACCAGAGCGGTCGGTGACTGGTGGTGGCCCTGCTATCTCATGGCTCAATGTGCCTCGACCAGAATGGGGTCAATGTGCCTCACATGTCCATGTGCAATGATGGTATTCTGCTCCATACTGGTCCATGACTAAAATCAAGGAAAATGTACAAGTGTTTGTCATTTCTCTTGTGTGTAAACGCAGCTAAGATACACACTTCAAAACCACAGGAACTGGAGAGGCAGATAAAAGGCTAGATGACTCGAAACTGAGATGTATGTTAACAAAAAGTTAATTGAAGTACAATTGTAACTGAAACTGCAAGTCAAATTCATTATAATCCATATCACCCTTGGGATCAATTTGACAAACACTTGGTCGATGTGAATGCTGACATAACAAAATTCGATTTCAGTGGGTAAATGCCTCTTACGAAATAGATATCTAAATTGAGAGATTTTAAAATAGCATTGTTATACATAGATTTCTCGAATTTAAACGGTCAACATGTCTACTGTAGATACGGAGGAAGCTAGCATATGTCTACTTTGAGTTATATACAACAGCAACAACAATTATATTTTTTTAAAACTGACCAAAACTGGGTGATTGTCTCTCAATGCAATATTTAAGAGTATTCTATTAATTACAAAGCAGAACTACCATCACATGTAAGTTTTAGACCCTCACGCAAAAATCATCATGATTCATAGTTAAGTTTAGTATTGTTCCGACTACCACAGATCTTCCAAACAAAACAACTCAACTGGTCAATTTTTTGAGTGAGCAAGGCATAGTTTGGCAGTACAATTTTAGTAAGAACTGAACTACTGCGAAACCACTATTTTTTGATTTGTGGGCAACAAATACTCTGGATGCTAAAAAACATACATTTTCTGAGTACTGTCAAGTCCACCGAAGTGTTTTGCTGGTATTGTTTTCCTACAGTTGTTTTTAGATAACTACTTCATGGCCAAATAAATTAGCATGCGCTAACTTTACTTCGCCTAAGCAACATGTTGGAAGGATTAATCAGTGTGTGCTAACGGATTCCGGCTTAGTCAAAAAAACCAAAATACTTCACTCCCAAAGCACCCTAACTGGACTTCAACACACATAGCAGTAAATGTACTCAATCATCGTTACACCCTCACATAGCATAGACAAATAATGAAATGGTTATTGATAGTTAACCAGACACGCGACTGTATGAAATCATTGTGAACTGGTCATTTAAGTCGATATTTTGTTCTCACGTACCTGCTCACATGCCTTTTAACATATTGGTGCTGCAGGAGTTGTAATTGTCGTCCCCCGGCTCCATCTCTCTGCTCTCAGTGCTCGTTCTCAACACCGCATGACCCACATCTCGGCTCACACACAGAAATTTTTTGATTAGTTTTATTGATAGGCAGATGATCAATAGATATCTAAATTGAGAGATTTTAAAATAGCATTGTTATACATAGATTTCTCGAATTTAAACGGTCAACATGTCTACTGTAGATACGGAGGAAGCTAGCATATGTACTATTGGGGCACAACAAATAAGCTTGATTAACAAATTTAATTAATTCATTTAAAACACATATTTTCTTTTTGTGTTTTTTGGAAATGTAATTTTTGGATATGAAATTTTACCATTATACATATACAACCAGATTATACAACCAAATAGCATTGTACAACCAAATAGTATGCATGTATTATTTGTAACAATTTAACTTGAATAGCAAAGTTATATAAGGAAATTATATTTTTCAAACGGGCGCAAAATCTGACTTATGCAAACTGCCAACATTAACAAAAATGTAACACAATAAGAAAGAAACAATTATGTATCATGCTCATATTATTGTTGCATGAGGTTGCCACATCTTGAAACAAAAATATAATAATCATGTATCATGACCACAAATATAAATTATATCCTCTTCTTGCCTCACAGAATTAGACTAGACTGAGAACCTAACTACCGAACCCTGTTCCCAAACGTTCAAGAAAGCAGTTTGCTAATTTTGTTAATTACAAGTCAGATCCAAATATAATGTTTAATCCAACTGAAAAATCTTGTGGAAGATCTGACCAAGTATTTTGTAGACAACTGCATGTACAGATACTATATCACATAATAACAGATAGCTTTGACTACTTTTACAAATACTGAATTATGATAGGGTGAACATGATGCAGACTTACCATATAATATTCAAACAATAAGCAGATATGTCTGCATGAGATATTTGATGTATGGAGCATGAGATATTTGATGCATGGGGGGATGGGGTGGTTAAGGAGGAGCTTACTCATGATGAGCAGCCAGGCATGCAAGTAATAACTGGATTTGTGGCCATCGTCCGTGCATTGCCGAGACAGAGCTTGGGGTAGGCTGTCTCCCTATCATCACAAATCTCCATCAACCTGGGGTGGGCGGTTTCAAAGAAATCATCAAAGCCGCGTGGTCGATAGATGGCGGAGGCTGCGGCGTTGAAACATGATTGCGGCGTCAAATGGAAAGGGCCGGGCACCCGCCTGACTTACTTGAGCACGTGCTTGCTTCAGTTCATGGCGACGCCAAGGTGGAGCGGATAGGAGATGAGAGGTATGTGGCCTCGGATGACGATGGAACGAGGTGGCTGGCGCTCGCTCTGCTCGCTACAGATAGCAGCAATCCAGTCCATCATCATTACACACAAAAAAAATGGTGTAAACCGAAATGGACATGGGGGGAGCTGCTTACCGAGGAGATGGTCACGTTGATCTTGCTTCTCAACTCCATCAACGCCGGATCCGCGCTACTCTCCTGGCGCATCAGGTCGTCCATCGAGGAGGAATAACACCCGTCGCCCGCTAGATCTACGGTGCGACCGTCGTCGCATGGATTCAAGCGATTCGGTGAGAGACGTGGTCGTCGATTTTGCCGCCGTGGGGGCGAGAGCACAGACAGTACAGTGGGTGACGGGAAGGAGAGTGGAGAGGATGCCGCCGCCGTCGGGTCAAGAGCGGCGGGAGTGGAGTGAGGTAGGGGAAGGAGATTGGTTAGGTGTTTGTGTGACAGATCCGCCGGCGGTCGGAGTTGTGCGGCAGCCGGCTGGTCGATGCAGGCGGCGTTCTTGCGGGGGGATGGGAGAAGTCGAGGGTTGGGATGCAGCGGGGGAGGGGAGAAGTGGATAGGAAAGTGGTTGCTGACACTCTCAACGCATGATGTGATGATCCGCGGACGGCGGCGCGAGGGACAGATCCGGCGGACGGCGGTGTCGGCGCGGAGTTCTTGCTGGGTGGATCTGATCGGCGTTGCTGCGGGGGATGGGAGGAGTCGAGGCTTGGATGCGGCGGGGGAGGGGAGAAGTGGAAAGGAAAGTAGGTGGAGAAGTGAGTTTTTTTAGGGTAGGTGGAGAAGTGAGTTGGTGGAGGGGATAACTGAGTGTGGCTAGGGTTGCGGCGGGGGAGGGCAGACCGGCTAGGGTTTTGTAGCCTGTGGGTTGTCGGGTCGGGCTGTGATCCCGCTTGGGCCTGGCTGGGCCTGTGAGGCCAGCACGTGTGCCTGGCCCGTGTGATCCTGGACGGGCCGTTACGTGTCTGGCCGGCCCATTTTATAATGTCATACGAAAATAATGTCATACGAAAATAATGTCATACAACAGTCATACAAAAATAATGTCCCTCACAAATAATGTCATATAAAAGGTAATTGCTTTTATAGGAATTTTTTAGGGTGGCCCATTTTACTATTTATATTGTAATCCTATTTACCATTTGCCTTTTTTTTTGCCGTGGTGGATATCTAATTTTATGCTTACGTAAAAAAAATTAGGGTAGAAATGCTATCCTGACATTTGTACTAATTTATTAAAAGAAATCTTATATACTAAATGTATAGGTAACTCTTATAAAAAAATAAAATATATATATATGTTATTAAATATGATTAATAAAAATAATTCCGAATACTAATTGTATGACAATAAAAGAGATAGGAAAAAATTATAATACTTTGTTGCAGAAGTTTTGTTTGCAAGTTTCTGTAATTTTTTTGGCTAATTTTTCATGTCCTATATAAGTAATTAGTTTAACTCGTTTAAGCCGGCCCTGGCCGTGCCGTTCCGGACCGGCCCATTTGTCCAGTTGTAGTTGTTATTAAGAGTTTACATATATATTTATAGTTTACACATTTCCCAGAAAAAAAGGATGGGATATACACATTAAACATGGTTGATAAAAATATAAAATTTTGTGCTTTGTTATTTCTGGTTTGTTTGCATTTTTGAATAAAAATGTTAAACTGAGGTATCAACCAAAAATCAGATTAAAAACAAATATACTTTGTTATTTCTGGTTTGTTTGCATTTTTAAATTTTGTTGGACAATTTCGATAGCCTATAAAAATAATTTAAAAACATTTAAGCAATTTCAGATGAATACTTACGTTTCCATGAACATTATAGAGAAAATAGTTGTGTTACTAAATTGATTTTATTAGAACATTTTAATAATATAATGAAAATATTATTTTATTTCATTGAAAATAATTGTGTTAGTAAAATAATTTAAGCATCTAGATATTGTAAGATAATTAAATGTATTGTTTTATTTCGGATAAATTAGTTGTGTTATCACATTTAGTTATTTATATTTCAGTATATATATAAAGTGATGGGTTCAAACATACTCACTGATGTAACGATGACAGACCGCACTGAATCACCACGAGAAGAGGTGCATATGACTAACCTTCCCATACATTTATATTATAGATGATATTACGAAAGTTCTATTTTTCAATTTATTTGTTCTTTCAGAAATTAGGAGACATGTATATGGATTTTGGAGATGCACAGAAAAAATCCATTGATGGCTCAGTCGGGACGTCGTTGAAAGGGGATCAAAATTCACCTACATTTTTACAAAATAATAATTTCAAAGCGGTGATATATCATAACAAACCAAAAAAGGATGCCAATCTAAATATTATCCCACAAGGTATTTTAAAAAAATTTATCATCAATATTTTCTTTGTGATATTGCCTATTTTAGTCAGCTAAATTTGTATTATGTCTACAGACTATGTTTGTACCCCTAGAGATATTACAATCATCGAATCAATCATGTCTGCCCCCAAGAAAACCAAATTCGTGGACATTAGAGATGCCTTGTTATCAACAGATGATTTAGAATGCCTTTTGAAAGATGATATGTTCTTACATGATGGTGTAAGATCAATTTTATAAACTTTGAAATTTATAGTATGAACAAAAATTAATAGCGTAAAATGTTAATTTAATTGAAACGTTGATTGCAGGTGATAAATGCTTACATATATTGCATGCTTGATCATGACCATCTACGAGACAGGGCAGGTGAAAAAGTGCACATTATTAGCATGTTTGTATCTGGCCAAATAAAAGAAGATGGTGAAAAAGACATAGATCCATCAAAATATCGTCAAATCGTACATCATGTTAATTCTTATCTGGATCAAGATATGGTTAGTGTCGTCTCTATAGCCATCCCTTTAATATTAATATCTAATGCTCACTCTGACCAGTATGATTTTTGCATCAGTTATTTATTCTGATTAATATGCCGGGCTACCATTGGTATCTAGCAGTCGCCAATTCCAAAAAACGTGAGATTCAAGTATTGGACTCACTTGGTTCTCGGATGAAACACAATGACCTTGCTACTACGGTAACTATCTATTGTTTTTGCTCATCTTAAACGTTGTTTTGTTTGCCTTAATACCTAATACTTATCACATATAAAAATTTAGTTAATAGGACTCGAGAAGCGTCTAAAACTTGCAGAACAGATTCTGGAGTTTAACAAAGATCATAGGTGGCCTGATCTCAACGTTACAAAATGGACCGTCGTAGAGCAGTTTAAAGAAGCAATACAAATTGATGGGTAAACACTTGTTACAATGGTTTCTTTATTACAATTATCTGAGTAAACTTCTAAAGCATTATTTTAATATATTATAGCGTGTCATGTGGACTATTTATGCTAAATTATATGGAATATTGGGCATCAAATGCGCTATCTGACGAGTTCACCCAGGTATTTCATGTTTTTTACATTGTCTGATTTTTTATCTTAGAAATATTATTTTAATTTCTGTTATTTTTTAGGAGGATATGAAACACTTTCGATGAAAATTAATTATCATTTTTCTTGATTCGGAGCTTAATAAGCTAAAAGGATGTCCCATATACCATCAACCTGACGATGAAGAAATTTTATCTAATTCTGATGTCGAGATCCTGGATAATCCACATGACGTAGTGAAAGACAAATGTTCTCCCCCAGTAACTTTCATGCCCACGGACCAACATGAGTTACTTGCTGCCCTCTGCAACTACATAATGAAGGTCGATGATACGGGGTTGTTGGAGTAAGTATCATGTGTTCCCATTAATATTGTGCTCATGTTTATTATCATTCTTCTTACCATCCAGTTGTTAGGGATGAATGGGTCCTTATCTCGACACCTGATCGAATGGGCTTAAGCCTTAAGAAACTTCAGTGCATACTTAACATGGATCAACCTATGGACAATGATTGCTTCAACACTGCCGTGCGTATACTAGCATGTGACGAGGGGTTATTGTTCACAGACCCTCCTATACACTACATGGATCTAAGGTTTTGTGTAAGTAATTGTTACTCTTCATTCTATGTGCCATTAATTAGTATCACCATGTTGAAGCAATTATATTTTTTTTATGTAGTCCATGATGCTAGAGTCAACACGAGGTCAGAAGTTTTGTGATAAGGAGATTATTAAGAAGTTGTCATCATTATTTGATAGCTGGCCTAGGATGGACAACAACATCTCATCGTGCAACATGGTAAGTAAAGTTTTTTCCGTTTTGTTATCATGGTATATTGTTGTATCTAATACCTCCACTTGTAGATTTATCTTCCCTATGCATCCATTGGCCGGTACATATTGTATGTCATCGACAAAGAGGCACATCGTCTACATATTATGGACCCTATTCAAACATCACAATCGACAGAGGATAAAAATTTGAGGCATTCACTGAAATTAAAAAGTTTTGCAAGGGATTTCAAAGAAGCACTTGAAATCAAGATGCCTGGTTGGAATTATGATATATCTAAATGGCAACGTTTATTTCCACTTTGAGTTCCTATGAGTATAGACGGGTAATGAATTCATAATAAAAATATTTATTTTTCTAATCACTATATTATTTATATTATTAATATAATAAATTACAGGAATGTGTCTGGCTATTTTGTTTTCCATTTTATGTTGTGGTGGAACGGTAAAGAATTTGTCAAGCCAGTTTGCACGGTGCGTATCGTTTATTGCATGACGTAAAACATTCTACGTGAAAGTTTCATACTAAGGACATAATTGTTTGTGCAGGACGGGTACGAGATGAGGAAGAAATTTTTATTATACTTGCTGAAACATCGGGATAATGAAGCTAAAGGCAACTTTCCTGATATTGTGAAAGAAATTCTTAAGCGCATCATCTAGATATTGATATCTTGGTACTACATGTTAAGATCAAATATCGCTCAGTTTTGTCATAGACATGTCGTTATTTTACTTCTTGTTATCATTCTACATTGCAAAGACGGCTGAATTTCTTAAATTATTATGTTTGTGTTATATTGTTTATACGTGTCATATGTCAAGAGCCCGTGGCAACGCACGGGCACTCTACTAGTTCTGAGAAGGTGGGAGTGATCTATAGAAGGAGTACTCCTTAATTAGTAATTTCGGTTTCCTTTGCCTCGCTGTAAGCGAGACATAAGGGCGCCCGTGTACCGATACGTTAACCAACAATTTGGATACGGCCTGTTTATCTCACCCGCAGCAATGAACCATACTTTGTTTACATTGTGGAATGAACCATACTTTGTTTGTTCATTTGTTTTGTTTCTTATTTCTTTTACTTTAGTTTGTTTTACAAAACAATAGGTATACATAATTCTCAACAAAACAAATATATATTTCAAAAGTGTTTATCACATATTTCAAAAATATTAATGCAATATAAATAATGTTTGAATAAATTAATAAAATGGTGAGAGCATTAGAAAAGTTTCTGACATTTAGCAATTATCATGTGTTTCACAGAAATTTTTGTGATATTACTAAAAGTTTCCACAATGTAAAAAAAATACTGCCATAAATAGAAATATTTTCTCACACTATTCAAAAAAATCATGCATTTTCAAAAATGTTCGCCCAATTTAAATAAAAATGTTTGCAGCAATGAGAAAATGTTCACGTGTTTCATGAATATGGTGTCGTATTTTTAAAAATGGTTATCCAATGTAAAAAATATGTTCACTTGGTTTTTTAAAAAGGTTCATGCCATTCTAAAAATTGTTCGATTTATATTTTAACATTTAGTTGAAACAAATGTCCATCATGTATTTGAGAAAAGTTCAACGTGTATCTAAAAATGTTACACGTGCATACAAAAAATGTACAACATGTAATTAAAGGAAGTTGAGATGTATTTCAAAAAATATTGGAATAAACAAATGAAATGAAATTAATGAGAAAGAAAAACCCAAACCGACAAAAGGAACACTAGGAAAACATAAACAGAAAAAAAAACGCATGGAAGGTTCTAAAACTTGCGTCGTCGTTTCTTTTAAAGAGGCCCGACCTGCAGTTTATCATCTTCCTCTGTTAAAACTACACCTCGGTTGAAAGTGCGAACCTAAACTACGATTCACTACTAAAATGGTATCCTCAGATATTGGAAACCGAGGTACATCTTGAGGGCTACTCAGTATATTGACATGCTCAGGACAAAACAAGGTGCAAAGAGAAAGTCATACCTCCATTCGTTTGGTGAAGCTGAGGAACATCTCCACAACCCGACCTCAAGAGACCGAAATCGGCTTGAGGCAGCGTAAAAGTTGGTGCGGTGATCGAGAAGGAGGGCCGAGCTCTTCAAGGCTACTTCCACCTCCTACCAGCGCTCCGCTGGCTGGACCATGGAAGTCGTTCTCTCTCAAATCCCACCTAAGCAACTAATGCTAGGGAGGAAGATGAGAGGAAGAACAAGAAGGAGAACACCAAGAACTCCAAGATCTAGATCCAATGGGTTCCCCTCACATAAAGGAGAAAGTGATTGGTGGAAATGTGGATCTAGATCTCCTCTCTCTTTTCCCTCAAAAACTAGCAAGAATCCATGGAGGGGTTGAGAGTTAGCAAGCTCGAAGAAGGTCAACAATGGGGGAAGAACACGAGCTCAAGAGATAAGGTTCAATGGGGAAGAAGACCCGCTTTTATAGGTGGGGGAAAATCCAACCGTTATGCTCACAGCCCGCACAGAGCGGTACTACCGCTCCAAGGAGCGGTACTAGGGCGGTAGTACCCCTTTGAAAAACAACAGCGAGGAGGCAAAAGTCTACTAGAACCGTCGAAGCGGTGCTACCACTCGCCCTCACGGTACTACCGCTAGGGATAGCGGTAGTTCCGCAAAGGTTAGCGGTACTACTGCTTGCGAGCGGTACTAAAAAAATACATCCGTACCTACCACCGCAGGATTTGGGACGAGTTTTTGGTCTGGAGCGGTACTATCATGTAGGAGTCATGGTAGTACCGCCTCGGAGCGGTAGTAAAAAATTACATCCTCTCCAATTCGCGGTAGTACCGCAGCAGCCTTTTCAGAACACCAAAACTGCCACGACTTCTGCAAACGGACTCCGAATTCAATGAAACTAAGTTTGTTGGAAAGCTAGCAACAAGGCCTAACACAATCTTGATATAAATAACAATAAGAAGGAAATTAGAAAAGGCCCAAGAGAAAATGGTGAGAACCCTTCCTCGAATAAGACCGATAAAACCTCCAACACCGAAAATGCAATAGAAGAGGCATATGAAATCCGTTTTCGAAGTACTAGAGCTTGTCACGGAGATAACCACAAGCTCTAAAACCTCAAAAGAAAATACAAATAAGAATCAAGAAAGATGATGCAAGCATGCAAAGGTTTGAGCTCTCGATGAACGATACGATCAAGCTACTCACTTGAGAGCCCCCCTTGATAGTACGGCTGTCGATCCTATAACCTGGTCTCCAAACTATCACCATGAGACCGGTAAAATATAAAACCTATCAAGGGAAAACCTTTGCCTTGCACGAAGTCCACTTGAGCTATATGATGACGATCTTGACTCCCTCAAGTTGGACCATCTTTCTTGATTGCGTTCGCTCGATGAAGACTAGTTGATTGCTCCCCCATACTCCACTACGGGTGAGCAACTCTTTAGCACATCTTCACAAGTCCATTGATACCATAATGGACGGCAAGCTTCAAGCACTTGATCTCTTCATGATGCTCCACTTGAACTTTCACACGGCAATCTTGATGACGATCACCACTTGATGTCATCTTCTCCATTGGTTGAATGATATCTTCCTCTTGACGCAAGCCCATGAAGATGTACCTAACCCCACATAGAACTCTCACATAGACCATGGGTTAGTACACAAAGCACAATGGACAATGCTTACCATACCATAGGATCACTTGATCCCTCTCGGTACATCTTCTACGCTTTGTGAGTTGATCAACTTGATTCACTCTTGACTTAGTCTTGATCAACCGTGAATCTGTCCAACTCTCTTCATTTGGATGATGTCTTGAAGGTCAACATGAATGATCACACAATATTCTTCTTCAAGACATGCTTGCAATAAGCTCAACACTCACATGACCAATCTTTGGATAATTCCTTAATAGCACCTTGGTCAACTCATAAACTCCTTGAAACTAACACATGGACTTCAAGAAAAGCCTATGGACAAATCATTCAAATATAACTCAAGACAACCATTAGTCCATAGAGATTGTCATCAATTACTAAAACCAAACATGGGGGCACCGCATGTTGTTCCAATCTCCCCCATTTTGGTAATTGATGACAATCACTTTCAAGAGAGTTTATATAAGGAATTATGCATCACTATGCAATGCAGCAACCAATAATGCATGCGTAAGAGATGCAAATGCTCTTAGGAACAAACCAAAGCCAGAAGAGACAACTCTCTAAACTTCTCCACAAAACTCTTTTAAACTTCTCCCCATTGGCATCGATTGCCAAAATGGGCAAAAAGCTAAGAAGGCCAATATAAATTGTGTTCCTCCATAAATTGTGTATTTCTCAATTAGAGAGTGGAATGCACTACACATATCCAAAGGTAAATACTTGGAGGAAGACAAAATATATTGATGCTCAAAGATTGCTAAAGAATGATATGCCACAAAGACATAACAAAGAGAGAAACAAGCAATCAGGCAAAAAAAAGATACCAATTGAAACAAGCTATCAAAAGATATCAATTGAACCAACTAGACCAAAGATCCTACGAGCCACATGAATAAATGATATTATGATATGAGCGACGGGTGATCTAAAGAAACTAGAGAAGCTCCCCATGATTCGTGCACACATAAGAATTTTTGTATTTGAATACAAAGTGCACAAAATAGGATCATAGCTCCCCCAAAATCAATAGAAACTTATAACAAGTGCAAGTGAGCATATAGGAAACAAAGCCTAGCACTTGCAACAAACAAATGGTTGAGCAATCATGTAAAAGAGGCAACTAAGAATAGGCTCAACCAAAATGATGTGCGTGAGTCATGGCAAAGCACTTGAGACGACTAAAATAAGGATGAGCATTAAGCATCAACATAGTCTTGGAAAAATGAGATACACGGTGCATGACATGTCCTCTCCACACACACCCAACTAGCAAATGGGTTCACAAGCTCACTAAAATGATAACAACAAAGCTTGCGACAACCCATGTTAAAGAAATAAGATGAATGCCTCATCAAGACGAGGGATACCAATTACGATGGCAAAGCCTCGTAAAGATAAGCATGAGGAAAATAATCTTCACCACACAAGAGTGCATCAAGATGCAACGATATAAGACACGCACTCAAGGCAAAAGCTTTCACGGAGCCACCAAAGAAATAACATAAGAAAGACAAGGTGGACGTGAAAGAAAGGATATCATCTAGATATGCAACTTCTCTCAAGTGTACAAGGTTCTAGGTAGACGAAATCATGATGATATTTATCTACAAAGAAGGATGTACACCCAAGATAGTTACAACATGAAGGAACAATATATCCAAAAGGAAGTCATACATATACCAATAAGATATTTGCTTGAAAGCATAGCACATGGCTAGATATGGTCTTATTGTATATACATAAATTCCTACCACACAACCATCAAAGACATCACAACTAGCAACAAGAGATCATTGTTGAGATGCTTTGAGAAAGGAAACAAGTATCACAAGATGGAATGAATATCATGCCAAGATGCAACCTACACAAGGTTGAATGCAAGAAAAGAATGCATGAATAGATACTTGTTACCGAGACATCATTGGAAGGATGTAGAAGAAACCAATTGAAGGTAGTAGATAGTAGTTCATTGAGCATCCTAGCTTGACTCCAATAAGCACATGGTGACACCACCTTCCTTGTGAGTGAGTCGAGCATCCAATGCATCTCCAATTGTTCCTAGAACAACAACACAACCAAAATGGTACCCAAACTCATTGGGACCAAAGAGTTAGAGAACCAACAATACATACAACAAACTCCACATAAATATGTGCATATAGATATGAAAATGAATTTCATGCACATCTCATCCAATTTGAGACTTGGTGGAGTTTCCCTTATATATTGGGTCAAGGAAAGAAAGCATGCCAAAGAAACTACATGAAGTAAACATGCGTGCTCAAAACTTTCAAGAACCAAAACCAGCTGAAAACGAAATGCCAAGTGAAAAAGGATACCAAATGGAGAAATCATCACATGGAGGATACCCATAATAGATACATCGAGGAATGAGATATCCATTGATACACACTAACTTAAAGATGTCAAACTCCAAACGAGAGGATGGTTCCAAACAAACCAAGCTCTGAACAAAGTTTCATGATGGCACAAGGTACCAAAAAGAAAACGGCTTGCCTTCCACCAACACACACTTGATAAGGATCACAAGATGAGCGTTCTATAGAAAATAGGATAGCTCCCCCACGAGTTGTGCATTATAGAGAAATTGCATTTGAATACAAAATGCACAAGGTGGGATCACCACTTTCACTATATCTAGAAAACACTAGAAAAGAACAAGAAATCAACAAGATCCACAAGAGTATGGAAGACAAGGGAGTTGACACAAACCTTGGCAAGAGAAAAGGCAAATAAAAACAAAAGCTAATGTAAAGATGATCAATAAATTCTACCACACATAAGTGACTACCAATTGTCAAAAGACAAGTATTTGGAAATAATTCCCGGTGGTAGATAACAAGGAAATCCAACATCATCTTTACAACAAACACAAGCAAATTGCCACTTGTAGAGCTAACATGTCACCTAGGAACAATATAATTAAAAATATCAACTCTAAGTGACAATGTCTCAAATGTACACATTTTCTAGGCTTGTAATATGCACATAGCATATTACTCCCCCATAATGTGATACCAAAAAAATTAACAAGAGGCAATAAGAGGATCCAACAATAGATAATCAATGGAATTTTAGAATTTGAATTTCTCATGAGAGATATACCACCTAGCGACTAGATAATCTTGTAATATCAATACTAGATGGTAATCCTCATGTACACACATTTATAGGATTGTGAGGTGCACAAAGCACATCACTCCCCCAAAATTGGATGTTCCATTAATCTCTCACACGAGCCAACTAGGATAAAAACAAGAAGCAAAAGGGCTCAACGCACGACACACACGTACATGATGTGCAAACCAACACACACATACTTGATTGCTCAAGATAAGCAAGTCGGAAGCACAACATATAAAAATACATGCAAGGAACAAAACCAAAACATGCAAAGGGGAAAGTAACCTTAAATGTAAACAATTTAAGCAAAAGTTACCGCAAGGAGGCACATTGGATATAAGATAGAACTTGAGCATCCAATTGACTTGGCTTGAGACAATAAGAATGATGAAGTCCCCTTACTTCTTCATAATGTAGCCAAGTCTCCAATACCCTCCAACAACCCCTATTGATCAAGTTTGAGCTTGGTGGTCCCCAACCAAGTTGGGTCCTAAGAGGTTAGTCACAATAGGCTTGGCTACCCAAATGGTTCTTTTCTTGACACCACTTTGAGTACCAACAAGCTTGGCAATCACATTGCCAACCTTATCCTTCCCAAGAGAATAGATATTATCAATAATAATTGGGTTGGATAAGTTACCACTAGTGCACGAAGAAGCGACGTGACCTTTCTCATGACATAAGTAGCAACGTCTACTCTTCACTTTCTTCTCACTTGATTTCTCAACAAGAGAGGCATTAACTTGAGTCTTCTTGGGAAGTGGCCTTTCTTCAACTTGAGGTTGAGCATGATATTGAACTTGTGGCCTCTTCCCTTGTTGCTTGACACTAATGGCCTTCTTCTTCAATTGGCAAGATCTAACATGATGCCCTTCAATTTTGCACTTGAAGCAAATAATCTTTGCCGAATTCTTGACTTGTTCTTGGCCCTTCTTCTTGATTCTCTTGGACTTCTTCTTATTGGAGTTGAATCCAAGTCCACCTTTGTCATTGGGGGATTTTTGCACACTCAAGATATTGTTGAGTGTGGATTTCCCTTCATGACTCTTTACCAAGTCTTTCTTCAAAGAAGTGACTTGGGCCTTGAGCTCTTTGATTTCCTCTACATGGTTAGTCTCAACACAAGTACTAGAGGAAGTATAAGCTTCATCATTAGAGCAAAAAGGCAAGGAAAGCAATTCATCACAAGATGAACCAACATTATGAGTAGATGAATTACAATGACTAGCACAAGGCAATATAGCATTTTGACTAAAAGTAGTGCTAGTATCTACATGAGGCTTACTTGATGTTACCTTAGCAATCATGGCCTCATGAGCTATCTTTAGCACATTATGGGATACTAGAAGATCATCATGAGAGCTTGAGAGCTTTTCATGGCTTTCTTCCAATTTCCCATAATTGCTAGATAGCAACTCAAGTTGAGCCCGTAGCTCAACATTCTCCTTCAAAATGGATGCCTCACAAGTAATAGAGTTAGTAGCACAAGCATCATCATTAACAACAATAGGAGAAGGCAACTTGGCAAGCTCTTTCAAATAGGAAGCTTTAAGTTGAGCATGAGATTCGGTGAGTTCGATGAGTTCACTCTTAATGACCCTAGAGCCATTTTCGAGGTGCTCAAAGTCCTCAAGGAGTCTAGCATGCACAACTTCAAGCTTATCATTTTTAGTTTTGAAATCATTGGCCACCACAAGAGCTCTATCATGAGATTCCCTCACTCTAGATAATTCTAGAGCAAAAGTCTCCTCAAGAGATTCGGAGGTGGTTTGTTCATGTTCAAGAGCTTGAGATAGCTCCGCGATCTCATTTGCGTAATCACGCTCATGAGCTTCCATTTTCTCAATGGTGACCTCATGCTCCTCTAGATGAGATTCCGACTCCTCAATGTATTTCTTGCCTTCAATGGCAATGGACATTATTTCCATGAAGTTGGAACGAGCAATTTTATTTTTATGAAGAGCTTTAAAAATCATTTCCCCCCTTAGTTTTTAAGGAGGCAACATTATCATTCTCTTCATCATTAGCATCAACATCATCATCAACAGAAATATCGGGGTTCAAAGTAGGAGATACCTTTGACGCCTTAGCCATAAGGCAAAAAGCAATAGATGATGATGTAGGATCCCTTGAGGCACCATTAAAAACCACATCTTGTTCAATGGAGTGTTGGGTTTCCTCTACATAGTTAGCACAACAATTCGAGGAAATAGATGCATTTTTATCATGCCAACAAGACATAGCATGCATATCATCATGATATTTAGTCAAGCAATTTCTACAAGATATGCAAGGACTATCAACACAAGCATGTGAAACATTTGGAGTGCTCGAAGTGTTAAAGCCCAAAGAAGGAGCATTGCAATAATATAGTGATGAAAGATCATCCACAATAAGCATACTATCATCATTGCAATGACCAACACTACTCACCATATCATTATCTTGTGGCAAACCACATGTAGGTGAAGTATAAGAAGTTGAGAAGACTATACGACCGGAGGTGGAGGGAGAACAATCATCCCCACAAATCTTGGACACACCATATTTATCTTGAAGCTTCATTCACAACTCATGAGCATCCCGGAACGACATGAGTTGAAAGATAACTACATTGCTCAAAGCATCAAAAAGCACATTAGAAGCTTGAGCATTGAGATAAGAGTTTTTCTCATCATCTAAAGATAATCTTTGGGGATCCTTTGGAGGAGAAAAACCCATATCTACAATTCGCTCTAAATTTGGGTCCATGACCCTAAAGAGATTAAGCATGCGAATTACCCAAACATCAAAATTTGTGCCATTGAAACTAAGAGTGTCAGAGAATCCTAAGCCCCTAGCCGACATCTTTACTCTCTAGGCAGTAAAGCTTAATAAAGAGAGACGAGGCTCTGATACCAATTAAAAGATCGTGGATGTCGCCTAGGGGGAGTGGGGTGAATAGGCATTTTAAAATAATTACGGTAGAGGCTTGAACAAATGCGGAATAAACCTAACGGTTAATTTGTCAAGCACAAAACCTACAACAACTTAGGCTCACCTATGTGCACCAACAACTTATGCTAGGCAAGATAAGCAACTATGTGATAGCAATATATATGACAAAGAACAATATGGCTATCACAAGGTAAAGTGCATAAGTAAAGGGCTCGGGTAAGAGATAACCGAGGCACTCAGAGACGACGATGTATCCTGAAGTTCACACCCTTGCGGATGCTAATCTTCGTTCGGAGCGGTGTGGAGGCACAATGCTCCCCAAGAAGCCACTAGGGCCACCGTAATCTCTTCACGCCCTCGCACAATGCAAGATGTCGTGATTCCACTAAGGGACCCTTGAGGGCGGTCACCGAACCCGTACAAATGGCAACCCTTGGGGGCGGTCACCTAACATGTATACTTTGGCAACCCTTGGGGCGGTCACAGGTAACCGTTAAATTGCTTGGGGAGATCTCCACAACCTAATTGGAGACCCCAACACTTGCTCGGAGCTTTACACCACAATGATTGAGCTCCGAACAACACCAACCGTCTAGGGCGCCAAGGCACCCAAGAGGAACAAGCTCTAGGGTGTCCAAACACCCAAGAGTAACAAGCTCAAGGGTACCAAGCACCCAAGAGTAATAAGCTTCTCAACTTGTAACTTCCACGTATCACGTGGAGAACTTAAACCGATGCACCAAATGCAATGGCAAGGGCACATGGAGTGCCCAGGTCCTTCTCTCTCAAATCCCACATAAGCAACTAATGCTAGGGAGGAAGATGAGAGGAAGAACAAGAAGGAGAACACCAAGAACTCCAAGATCTAGATCCAATGGGTTCCCCTCACATAGAGGAGAAAGTGATTGGTGGAAATGTGGATCTAGATCTCCTCTCTCTTTTCCCTCAAAAACTAGCAAGAATCCATGGAGGGATTGAGAGTTAGCAAGCTCGAAGAAGGTCAACAATGGGGAAGAACACGAGCTCAAGAGATAAGGTTCAATGCGAAGAAGACCCCTTTTATAGGTGGGGAAAATCCAACCGTTATGCTCACAGCCAAGACAGAGCGGTACTACTACGCTCAGGAGCGGTACTACCGCTAGGGCGGTAGTACCCTTTGAAAAACAACAGCGAGGAGGCAAAAGGCCAGTAGAACCGCCGGAGCGGTACTACCGCTCGCCCTCACGGTACTACCGCTAGGGATAGCGGTACTACCGCAAAGGGTAGCGGCACTACTGCTTGCGAGCGGTACTAAAAAAATACATCCGTGACTACCACCGCAGGACTTGGGACGAGTTTTTGGTCCAGAGCGGTACTACCGCTGTAGGAGCCGCGGTAATACCGCTCTGGAGCGGTAGTAAAAAATTACATCTGCTCCAATTCACGGTAGTACCGCTGCAGCCTTTTCAGAACACCAAAACTGCCACAACTTCCGCAAACGGACTCCGAATTCAACGAAACCAAGTTTGTTGGAAAGGTAGCGACAAGGCCTAACACAATCTTGATAGAAAAAACAATAATAAGGAAATGAGAAAAGGCCCAAGAGAAAATGGTGAGAACCCTTTCTCGAATAAGACCGGTAAAACCTCCAACACCGAAAACGCAATAGAAGAGGCATATGAAATCCGTTTTCGAAGTACTAGAGCTTGTCACGAAGATAACCACAAGCTATAAAACCTCAAAAGAAAATACAAATAAGAATCCAGAAAGATGATGCAAGCATGCAAAGGTTTGAGCTCTCGATGAACGATACGATCAAGCTACTCACTTGAGAGCCCCCCTTGATAGTACGACTATCGATCCTATAACTCGGTCTCCAAACTATCACCATGAGACCGGTAAAATATAAAACCTATCAAGGGCAAACCTTTGCATTGCACAAAGTCCACTTGAGCTAGATGATGACGATCTTGACTCCCTCAAGTTGAACCACCTTTCTTGATTGCGTTCGCTCGATGAAGACTAGTTGATTGCTCCCCCATACTCCACTATGGGCGAGCCACTCTTTGGCACATCTTCACAAGTCCATTTATACCATAATGGACGACAAGCTTCAAGCACTTGATCTCTTCGTGATGCTCCACTTGAACTTTCACACGGCAATCTTGATGACGATCACCACTTGATGTCATCCTCTCCATGGGTTGAATGATATCTTCCTCTTGACGCAAGCCCATGAACATGTACCTAAACCCACATAGAACTCTCACATATACCATGGGTTAGTACACAAAGCACAATGGATAATGCTTACCATACCATGGGATCACTTGATCCCTCTCGGTACATCTTCTACGCTTTGTGAGTTGATCAACTTGATTCACTCTTGACTTAGTCTTGATCAACCTTGAATCTGTCCAACTCTCTTCATTTGGATGATGTCTTGAAGGTCAACATAAATGATCACACAATCTTCTTCTTCAAGACATGCTTGCAATAAGCTCAACACTCACATGACCAATCTTTGGATAATTCCTTAATAGCACCTTGGTCAACTCATAAACTCCTTGAAACCAACACATGGACTTTAAGAAAAGCCTATGGACAAATTATTCAAATATAACTCAAGACAACCATTAGTCCATAGAGATTATCATCAATTACCAAAACCAAATATGGGGGCACCGCATGTTCTTTCAAGGGCAGTTACTCTGACCGTAAACATGCTGGCAGATACATTGCCTTCCTTGTTGTATAATTCCTGGTAGATAATTTGACTCGTATATTTTGGGTCGGTAGTTAAAACTTTACTGACAATAAATTGACTTCAATTCTTAACCTTTCCCATCTGTTGACTGGACCTAAATTCTGCCATGGTGTAGTGCAGGGGGAACTCACCACATCGTCTCCCGGCCAGGAGGGCTGGGCCAAGGACTCCCATCATAAATTTTTGGTGGGGCACATTCGTCAAAACGCCAAGATGAGATGTTTCCGAAGACCTGTCACATACTTCAAGACTTAGAGCATCTACAACAGTGATAGGCAAAATCCGACCCCTCAAACGCCCGCGGACGTGCTCGAGCGCATCCGCGGGCACTGACCGGGAATCCTTATATTTTGTCTTCCACACTCGTGTCCCTCATATCCAAAACCTCAAAACCATGCAATTCATGCAACGCTACGTAAAACACATGATCAAAGCGCAGTTCATCGGATTAGCCGGACAAAATGAACATGATTCATCGGAGTTCAATGGGGACAGAGCAAATCCATACTACAAACTTATGAAACATAGATAAAATATAAAGAGAACGAGGAAGGGCGGAGGAAATCACCATTTCCTCGCTGGCCCCTTCCTCTTCCGTCCGTCGGCGCGGCTGTGCCCCTCCTCCGTGAAGGTGTCGGCGTGCAGAGGCACGTCGTCGTCGGAGCTGGAGCTGGAGCCGCCCGTCATATCCGAGTCGGAGCTGCACCTCATGCCCGACAGCCTGCGGACCAGGCGGTCCTGCTCCTTCGCATGGCGGGCCGCCCTTGCATCCGCCTTCTTTGTTGCCTCGCACTCCGACAACTCAATGAAGAGTCGGAGCACCTTGGCATTCTTGCGGCGGAGGCGCAGCGCATCCGGCTCGACCGCCGTGAGCGAGCGGCGGAGGACAGACGTGAGGAGCATCGTCGGTCGCGCGGACATCGACTCGGACGCTGCTGCCCTCTCCCTCACCTGCTGCCGCTCGCGTTGGGCCGCTCGTGCCTCCGACTCGGGCGTCCGAGTGCGCGCCGGCCCGACGCGGGCACGAGGACCCAGCGGTGGCCGGGCACCACCTCCGAGGCAGAGGGTGCTGGTGGTGGGCGGCATACCTGGAGGAGTGGAGCAGAGTGGCCGGAGCTGCGCATCGGGCGGGAAGGCCCGGCGACGTCGTCGGCATGGCGTCGACGGGCGCTAACGAGGTTATCCGCTGCTGCCGGATCTGCCTTGGTCGACAACCGAACGCGTCAATGCGATGCGGAGGGCGACCTCCTCCACATCGTCGGGGTCCGCTTCACGCAGCAGGCTAGACCAGTTGTCATCGGAGCCGGAGTCCCCACCTGAGGTAGCGCTGCTTCGGTTGCCGGCCCTCTGATGCGTTGGGAGGGGATCGAAAGTGGAGTGGACGGAGAGGGGAGTTAAGTGGAGTTTGGATTGCCTACGGTCTAGGGTTTTCTGGACGGTGATATTTTGTGGGGCAGGCGTGGCCCAGGCTGGGCCAAGTCGACGTCGTGGGCGTGCTCGAACCGCTCCATATTTGGGCTAAATATGAGGTGTGTCGGAGAGTCCGGGCGTTTGAGGCCCGTTTGAGGCGCTCAGTTGGATCGTTTTTTCGTGACCGGTCAGCCCGCCCGGACGTTTGAGACATGTTTAGGGCGCCTAGCTGTAGATGCTCTTAGAGACCGTCTATCCCACGATTACCATAGATGTAACCGACTTATGTATAAACCCTAGACATCCGGATTATCTATATAAGCCGATGCCGAGGGCTCATAGATTACACACAACCATCTCGCGATAGATCAATCTGTACTCTCTCAAATCAATACAATCAAAGCAGAATGTAAGACATTATCTTTTCGAGAGAGCCTGAACCATATAAAAATCTGTGTGTCTCTGTTATCATCGCACCAAGGCTGTCAATTCGGGACACCTACCCGAGATCTACTGGACTTGACTCCATCACAAGGTCGATTTTGCAAATGTTATTTGTTTCAGATCTTATGCAGGGCATGGCGGAGCCAGCTATAGACTACTACTACTTGTATCTTTCTTGTGTTTTCGTGTTTGTACATGTACCTAATTGTATGCCTGTAACGTTTTCCGACTCGTACAAATACGAGTAGCATATGCCTACGGGTGTACGGTTAGAAAAAATACTAGAAGCTGCTCTATTTTTTCTAACCGATATAACCTTTTCCCGAAGTGTGACAGCAACCTGGTTTTGACATAAAACACACCTGGTTATGACATTGGTAATCTTCGGTATAATAGAACGGCACAGGTAATACCACCCAGCGGTACGAATCCGATCACAGGATATTTTCCGATGCCTGGCGTGCGGAGAGCTGGATTTCAATTTCGCTTCCTCGTCCTCCTCCTCGCTGCACGCATGAACCGAGGCGAAGCAGAAGCAGAATCCCATTCCTAGTGGCGGGGGAAGTGAAGTTTGAAATAAACCCTGAGATTGTAGAGGCGGATGACGACCATAGACCCAGAGTCAGATGGGCCCATGTAGTAAGTGACAGTAGAAATCAATCCCTGCTGGGATCAAGCCTTTCGTATTACACCAAACAGGATTTTACTCATACAGGGTCTGAATTGACCGGGATCTATAAATCTACGAGATACCAATTTCAGGGATTTAGAGGTGAGGATTTATTTTAGACTTCACTCTGGCGGGGGCCCGTTCGCGAAAAACGAGGCCGGCGACGAACGCGAGGCCGCCGATCTCAACCCCTCACGGTCTTTTCTTTCTTTCCCGTCGGGCCGCGGCCGGGCCCGGGTTCCCATCTCGCCCAGCTGTACCGCACTCCGCCCCACCAACGTTGACCCGCGGCGCCGCGACCGGCCGCACCCGTCGCCGTCGGCCGTCGCGCATCCGATGCTCCCCAAAAGAAAAAAGAAAAACACTAGAAATTCCAAGCGTACAACCGACGGCAACGAATCGGCGCGGGCCCACGCCGCCTCGCCCGCGCGGCCGCTGACGGGCCGGGCCCGCCCGACGACGCAGAGGGAAATAAATACGGGGACGACCGACCGCACCCGTTCGTCACGCTTGACTTCAGCGCTCTCTCCGCCCCCAAATCGTCGGCTCCACCCCACCCACCACCCGCAGTCCGCCGCCGCCGCCGCCGCCGCCGCCGCCATGTCTTCCGGTGGGATCGCGCGCGGCCGCCTCGCCGAGGAGCGCAAGGCCTGGCGGAAGAACCACCCCCACGTACGCCCCCCTCCCTCCCTCTCGATTTCGCTCCCCTCCTCGCCTCGCCTCACCTAACCTGCTGTTTTCGATCGGCGACGTCGCGCTGTTCCTGATCTGTTTGGTTTTGCTTCTCGCAGGGCTTCGTCGCCAAGCCGGAGACGCTGGGCGACGGCACGGTCAACCTCATGGTCTGGCACTGCACCATCCCCGGCAAGCAAGGGGTAATAATCTCCGCCTCCCCCTCCGCCTCCGCTCTGCTCCAGATTGTTTGACAGAGGCGTGCGTAGCCACTTCTATAGATCGGGGTGCTTAGCTTTGGTTGTCTCCCGTTAGCTACCCGCAGCTTGCCTGCTTGCTTGATCAGATCTCGTTCCGTCGATTGATTGATTGAGGCTATACCGTGCCGTGGTCTGACTCCGCAAGTGGAGACAGATATTATGCTAGATGTAGGAAGGACCTTCTGCTGTTGTTTCGTTTTCTTGGCAGATTAGTGTGTATTTAGTTAGTTTGACCCTTCAATTTGCATTGTGCGGTGGCCTGTGGTGGTTTCTTCATGCTTTTAGTATGCCCAGGGATTATTACCTTTTTAATGCCGGTCTTACTGTAGCTATCTACAGAGTATGTGTGTAGCTGCTACTGGTTTATCCATAAACTTGTACACTATTGGAGTACGTTAGTACATGCTTCAAAAGTAGTTTTCGTTCCAGCCTTCCAGCAACTACTGTATAGACATGGGCAATCATCAACTAGAGGTTGACTGGGAGTTCAGTTATTTCTGTATTCGTATGCACAACCTCAATTGCAAGGGGATTGTTCAACTTTTGTCATCGACTCGCCTAGTTAAAGTCACTATCAGGTCCCCAGTGAAGTCGTGTTAGCATACCTGCAATAACCCTACTGTATATGCTTTCAGAATTTTCAACCCGGAGTTTAGGATAGATAGATGCTTCAAAAGGAGTGTTAATTGCTGCAATGGATGTTTGAGGTGTAGTTAAATTGATTGCACACTAACTTCAATTGAGTCACCACCGATTTTGTGCAAGTTCGGTTATCTACCCAGCCAAGTCAGTACATAGGTGTCCTGGTAGAGTTGCTTTAGGATATCTCCAGTCACTGTACCATATGGTTCAAAATCTTCAAACCCAGGATTCCTGCTAGCCAAGTTATTGTTAACCTGCTCGTTCTCTGGTGGCAACCATCGGATTTAAGCTAATCTGAGGTGTCTACTGACTCGTGAATATAAACTGGGCTAAAATACTTGACAACATGTCCATGATTTAGTACGACACAAGTAGACCGTGTAAATATATGTTTCTTCTTTGTTAATGATCTCAGTTGTTTGCCTTACCGGATCTCTCTGTTGGATGCCGTTGTTAGCTTATTGCTTGGCACATTCTCAAGCTTGTCATAACTCATAGCCTTACAGCCATATTCTGAATTTGTCCCTTCTCTGTTTATGCATGGTAGAGTTTTAAACTGTTTGTTATAACATGGCGCAGCTTTAACTGTTCCCATCTCTTGTTGTGCAGACTGATTGGGAAGGTGGATACTTCCCTCTCACCCTTCATTTCAGTGAGGATTACCCCAGCAAGCCTCCCAAGTGCAAGTTCCCTACGAATTTCTTCCACCCGAACGTCTACCCTTCGGGGACAGTCTGCCTTTCAATCCTCAATGAGGACAGCGTAAGCCTGCAAACCATCTGTTAGGTTATATTCAGTGCCAGATTTGATAGCATGGTTCACCGTTTAGTTGTTACCTCTCAGGGCTGGAGACCTGCTATTACTGTGAAGCAAATCCTTGTTGGAATTCAGGACTTGCTTGATCAGCCCAACCCGGCTGACCCTGCTCAGACTGATGGTTATCACCTTTTCATCCAGGTTAGTCAACAGTGACCATCCAGGGTCTAGCTAATGTATCCTGGTAGTCCGACTACGCTTCCTAAACCGCTTCGCATATGGTTCTGGTATATATGTGCAGGATCCAGCTGAATACAAGAGGCGTGTTCGGGTGCAGGCAAAGCAGTATCCCGCATTGGTCTGAGAGGAAGGATTGGCAAGCTTCATGATCCATGCTCTGCACATCCGCATAGTTATTGGAAGTAGATCTAAAATGAATGCCTCTGCATATATGGAGTTAGCAAGTAAAACCAAGCCGGAAAAGGGTGCCTTGAGAAGTATTCATCGTCTGTCATTGTCTCGAATTAAGATCCGTGTTGGTTGTAATCGGGTTGCATAACGGTGATTCCTGAACTGTCCGGAGTGCTTGTTTCGTGGGTTAATGTCTGTCTTGAGGTGGATTGCCGTGTGCGTGCGTTACTAGTCGGTTCTAAATGCTAAAGAAGATGTCTGTTGGTTCTGAAAGCATTTGGTTTGCTGAAGTTAACCTGGTGTCCTGCCAGTGTTAACTTCCGTCCCACCTTCCTCTTGCTCTCTTCTCTGCTGGCTCTGCTGGTGGTAGGAGAAGAGGGCGTGCATAGATCCATTATTTGGCACTGTCATTTTGGCTGGTTTGGTTTCTGGACCTTGCGTGCTCTGCTAGCCAAGCTGCTGTCGCCGGACCTAAGTACCGGGGCAGACCACTTCCGGAAAAAGTCTATTTTAAACCTTGAACTTGTAGAGGTCGGACGAAATGAACCCTCAAGTCGAAATCCCGGTCGATTGCACCCTGAACTATATAATCCCGGTCTAAATTGAACCCTGACATCGTCTGAACCGGGATTCGTCTGGTGGGCCGGCCCGTTAGAGATTTTTTTCGTTCAAAAATAAAATTTCCAAAGGGCGCACACCGGGAGCTCCTATGTGACACTGCTTGCGTCGAAGAGTCTAGGGTTCGCATAGGCGTACGACAACTGGGCCGGCCCATTTGATTTCACGAGATGTAAAATGCGAAAAAAGAAACACACGAGAGCGATAAAACGCTTCCGCTGGGATTCGAACTAATATACACGTTGCTACGCGCGCTGGGCTAGCCATAGCAGCCAACAAGCTCTTGTGCTTAAAGTGCAACGCCACACTAAAAGAAACAGACGAGAGGGATAAAACCTAAAATTTTCTAAAATATCCCGAAAACTAAAGTTTCACTGAGGGATCAAAACGAGCACATCCTGATAGGGAACCAGGTCGCTAGCCACTATAATTCCTGGGAATTTCCGTACAAAATTGCAGCCCGGTGCATAAGCACTGTAAGCTGCAACCAATGTAAGCATTTTTAAAATTTCAAACATGATTTCTTTTGGAAAAAGTTAATATTTTTTGAAACAAGAACATTGTCGAACAATTTATGAAAAACACTAACAGAGTTTGAAAACATGAACATTTTTTGAAAAATTACGAAAAAAATTTGAAACTCCTCCAAAAATGGAAAACAATAAAACACAACGAATTTTAAAAATAAAAATAAAATTAAGAATGATCATTTTCCGAAAATTGCAAACAATTTTTTTGAATGCTCAGATTGTTTTAAAGTATATAAAAACCACCCATTTGGTGCTATTGAATAGCAGGCGCGCAAAAAATATCTGGAAAAGTTCTGCACTTTAGATTTTGTAATATCCATTGAACATTTTCTTACTATACGATGAACATTTTAAATTATACACAATGAACATTTTGGAAAAACTATAAATATATGTGTTGAACATTTTTCGAATATGCATTGAACATTTGTAATGTACGTTGAACAATTTTCGAATACACATTAAAAATTTTCAAATATACGTTGAACAATTTTTGAATACACAAATTTCAGTAACATAGGGAACAATTTATATTTATTGAGCAATTTCTAATATACGATGAATATTTTATAGTTCATGATGAACTTTTTTATAATATACCGTGAACATTCCTAAATATACAATGAATATTTTTGTAACACGCAATGAACTTTGTACAATATAGGGAAAAAGAAACAGTAAAAAAATAGTAAAAAAGAAAAAGAAAAGATGATAAGTATAAATATAAAAATAAAAGAAAAAAGAACCAGGAAAGGAAAACTAAAAAAACAAATTACGAACGAAAAAACTGAAGCAACAACGTGCAGCACACACGCTGCCGCGAACTGGGCCGGCCCACCCACAGGCGCTGCGGGCTTTTCCTCCCCAATCTCGGCCAGTCTTTGCCACGTCGACAATCCCTGTTTGGAAAATGACCCGAAGGTTCGATTTAGACCGGGATTGCAGAGTTCAGGATGCAATCGACCGGGATTTCGACTTGAGGGTTTGTTTCGCCCGACCTCTACAAGTTCAAGCTTTGAAATGGACTTTTTCCCTTCCTGATAGGTAGAGCTGTCCGCTGCTGCCTAGGACTGGTCAGTGGCCAAACATCTTTCCCTGCCTCCGAATGTGGCATAAAGGATAACTGCACCTCCTCCTCGTATTTCAGAAGAAACTGTGCAGAGTGCCCAATTGATTCCTTGCCTTTTCATGCACACAATCATCACGCAAATGCCATCCTCTCCACAGTAGGCATCAATACCTTCGCCCGCATATCATCTGATAATGTGTCCAGCAGTAATTGCAACCAGTCCGGACCAGTGTATCGGCCCAGTCTTTCCTCATTTCATGTCTCAGTGCTCTGCTTTTTGATTTCCAGATAAGGTCCCACATACTCCTGTCTTTGGTTCCCCCGCTGAACTCGACGGGGTCTGCATGGTTTGGCCTTGAATTGCTGCAGCTAGCTTATAGGCACTTCTAACACTGAGCTTCTCCTAGTGCCAAGCGACTCTGTCTTCCGTATGTGATCTAGCTAGGTACAGTAATTTTGCTGATTTCATCTGCATTAAAAGGCTGGAAAATTTGCCTAATCAGCTCCACGTTCCACTCTCTACTTTCTGGCTTCATAAGCTGGTTCACCCACCGCAATCTACTTCTCCTCACGAAAGCTGCAGTTCTTAAGCCTTCTTTGCGTGGGATCCACTGATCTCTTTGAATCTGGATGTTTTTTACCGTCTCCCACCCGTCAAATTATGCCTTTCTTCAAGAGTTCCAGCCCAGCCTCGATACCTCTCCATACCGGTGACGCGTCAGATGCAAACACCGTGTGTGTCTAGAAGATTTCTGTGTGGGTAATATTTCGACTTTACGACTCTAGCACACAGACTGTCTGGGTTCTGTAGAAGTCTCCACCCTTGTTTCGCGAGCAGTGCTATGTTGAATAGATGCATATCCCTAGACCCAATACCACCCGCCCTCTTAGGTTGAGTCATGCGCTCCCACGACATCCAATGCACTTTCCGGTGGCCTTCTTCATCCCCCCACCAAAAGTCACGAACCAACTTCTCGTACTTCTCGCAAAAGCCTTTTGAGAGTAGGAAGACACCCATAGTGAAGCAAGGAAGAGCCTGGACCACCGACTTGATATGTACCTCCTTCGCAGCATAAGCCATGAATCTACCTGACCAGTCATTACATCTTTTACCAAATCGTTTCAATATCGGCTGGAAGTTCTCATCCTTCATTCTTCCATCAGGAGTTGGAAGGCCCAAATACTTGCTTTCGAAAGAAGAGGACACCACCCCCACTGTTTCGTTTATATCTTCTCTAGTCTCCTCTGGACAATGTTCACTCAAGAGTAAGGAACACTTATTTTCGCTTAATAGTTGGCCCGTGCCCTTCTGGAAGGTAGACAATACCCTCTTTATGACACTCCCCTTTTCAATTACAAATCCTGCTTTTTTCCTTCTATACGATGACGGTGGCGGCACCAGCACGATTGGTGTCTGGAGTTCATCTTCAGACCGTTCATGAAATGCAGCTTCGACCTTGTGGGAACGAGCCGGTTATATGGAAAGCAAGATCGAAAACAATGTCACCAATACATGCGCGTTTCAGATGCCTGTACATTTATTCAATGCCACCAATACACACGCCTTTCAAATCTCTCAAATAAAAAGGTTGAGTGTAAATCATTGCGATATAATACGACATTATTCACTCATCAATTATCAGCTTCACTGGTAAAAAGGCCAATGCCGCCATCGACCACCCTCGACTTTGCTAGACGTACGGAGTTTTATAAGGGATTTACAGGTTGCTTATTATTGATTGGCTGGGGATTGATTAAGACGCACGGGCCCATCGGTGGAATTAGGGGAGGGGGCAATAAACCTGTAGAATGTGCCTGTACTTGTAGCATTTTTGGATCGCCCTGGCATTTCCCCCAGCGTGGATGCACGTACGTACGTACGCGCTTGATCGGTCAGAGCTCCGAGCCCGTCGAGTTCCGGAACTCGTCCGGGTCAAGCAACGTCACCGCCTCTCCCTGCCCCTGCATCTGCGCGACGGGGACGCGCTGGCCGTCGTCCGGGTCAAGCAACGGCACCCCCTCTTCCTTCCCCTGCATCTGCGCCACGGCGACGCGGTGGCCGTCGTCCGTGTCAAGCAACGGCACCGCCTCTCCCTGCCCTTGGCCTTGCATCTGCGTGACGGGGACGCGGTGGCCGTCGTCTCGCTGTGGCGGAAGAGCAGCCGTGGAACCCTGCAGCTGCGCACCGTGCGCGGGGACGATGGCGAGCTGCGCCCGCGTCCTGGCGAGCTCGCACTGCGTGGCCTCAATCTCCTTCTGCAGCTGGCTGATGATCCCGGCGCATCCGTACACCGGGTCCTCCACCCGCCACTGCGCCTCCTTCGCCATCTCAGCTCTCTTATCCACCGGCAAGCTCTGCAAGTGGCAACCCAATTCAAATATCGAGCCATGCAAGCACGAACTGGCTGACGGTTTGTCAATGGCGGCCGGAATGATCGATTACCAGAGGTCACGTACCTGGAGCAACCTGGTGACGTTGCTGGCGCCGAAGACCCGGTGGACGGCGGCGTAGCGGTGGGGCTGCGACGCCGGGAAGTAGGGGGCGAGCGCGCAGTCGTGGGCGCACCGCCGGCGCAGGTACTTGCACGCCGCGCACCTCCCCGGGTTACTGCCGCCGCCTTCCCGGTCTTCCTCGTGCATTTCCACCTCCACGTCGCCGGTGGTCGACATGGTGATCTAGTGCTGGATCCTGGTGCGAGCTCGTGGGACTTTGTGGGATCCTGGTGCTGGACCCTGGCGTCGTGCATGCTTATATACATACGCGTCGCGCATGGAGTCCGTCATCAATCAATTCAAATCCAATAAGCGTCGCCGGCGGAAGTGGCGGTCCATGGCGCTGTCCGCGACGGATTGGGTACAAGGCAAAAGGACTGCCCTGCTCCTCCGGAGAAGAAAGATCGCCCCCACCCCTTGATTCTCCCTCGACGCACGCGACCTCTCCCAGAAATCTCTCTCTCGACCTGCCCCTTTCTCTTCTCAATCCGGATCCGTGGAGGTGGCCTGCAGCTGCAGGGAGGACGAGGACGTGGAGGAGGGCGCCAGAAGCAGCTCCACAGCAACCACCATCACGCGGACGGAGGCAAGTCGCCATCAACGTACGGATCCGCTTCTTCCCGGTGGCACATGATTTCGAGCCAAATTCAAATAGGATTCACACGCATTTGTCAAATGTGCTCAAACTTAGCTTCCGTTTCAGCCGAGTTCAGTTGGAAACTTCAGTCCTCTGACAATCTCCACACATTTACCTGAAAAACATAATGATGACCGATGAAGGTGGTTCGCCAAGAGGTTCCTGCACCCTGTGGCTACGTGTTCGTGTGGGACGAGGACCTTGGTGTCGACAACTTCGCCGCGGAACCGTACGCTCAGCACAGTCTGAATTTGGGTTTTCTGCCACTGCCATGCCATGGATGAATGAACAGGACAGATGCAGGGGGTGAGCACTGCTGGGACGTGCACAAGCGGCCCTGCAGCGGGTAACCAACTGAATTCTTTCACTCCAGTGGCATTTTTGTTTGCGATTTTCCATTTTGAGACTGAAGATTCAAGCATGGATGCAGGTTCGTGGAGATGATGGCGCCGGTCTTCTCGAGGGATGCGTGTGGCACATGATCCAGGTATGTATGATTGGTGTACATGATTAAATTTTTTGGCTTGTCTGATCTGAAAGGAACGACAATGTGTTTGGCTGCAGAATGACCTTGTCCATGGATGGCCTATCGACTCCTATTTCTGGAGATGTGTCGATGTAAGCGTTGTCTCTAATTGAGCAAACAGGGTCGGAAAATACATCATGTGTACATATAGGAGTACCTAGCAACATTGTGTTGTACTCCCTCCATCCGGAAATACTTGTCCGAGAAATGAATGTATCTAAATATATTTTAGTTCTAGATACATCCATTTTTATCCATTTTTGCGACAAGTATTTTCGGACAGAGGGAGTACATGTGAATTTTTCTCATTCGAATCTGGCAGGATCCTGAAGAGCAAATTGGCGTCGTAAACGCGCAGTACGTGGTCCATCGTGCGGTTCCCACGCTCCAAGGCGAGGTATTTATCCAGTTTTTCTTAAGAGTTTAAAATCGATGTCTTTGCTTTTTTTATACTCGACTTTCTAGCTCCTCTTCTTCAGGGTGATAAGGAAAAACCAGGAGGCCGTTTTGAGGTATTTATATATTTCTGTGTCTCCATAAACTTGTGTTTGAATGCCTTTTTCATGTTTTCTATTATTGACTAAACAAATACTGGATTGCTACTTGTTTCAGTTATACCAACAAAATAATTGTGTGTGCCCCTTCTAATAGGTAAGAGCGCGCCAATTTTAGGAGCTGCAGGCATTTAACTCTAGGTTCACCAATGCTGGCAAGGAGCTCGCCAACAGATCGTCGCCAACACTGAATTAGTTTAAATTTCCCATTTTTCTAAATTATCGCACTGCCGATGGAGGTTCAGATGAACCAATTTACTTTGAACAGTGCATGTGACAATAGCAGCTCTCCCCATTTTTTTTTACATGTTCTAAAATCTGCATATTTTGTTGTAATGGCTGAAGCAACATAGTTGAATTGCTCGTTATATGCTACCATAGGGCACGTATTATTATAATGCTTACTCCGAGATTGGATTGTGTATTAACTATAGAATGTTGGAAAAATAAGTCTTCAGAAAAATAAAAGGGTCAACTCAATATATCTCAACAGGCACATGACATGATAAAATAAAAGTAATAGAAGTACAGCGTGAAAGTAGTTTCAACAGTTCTTTTTTTTAACATCGCCTATGTGTGAAAGTGGGGAACCGGCAGTGCTACATATATACAGGCAACAATTATATTTAGAGTTCGGATGCAGTAACCAAATCTTTTTGGATGGTACTGATGTCTTTGATTAATTGCCAGCAAAATTATTCCACATGCACTTTCTGAGGTATTCTGTTTTATCTTGCAACTTTAGATTTTTCTCTTAACTTTTAATTTGTTTGCCATCTTATTTGATCACATGTTGAACTGGTATAATACACATATATGTGTCTACTTTTAGGCAGCATCAAGTTGGCTGCACATAGTTCCCTGGGGAATCTTCAGTCTGGTGAAACATGTTAAAGAGAAGTATGGAAATCCACGTGCGTTCATTACTGAGAATGGTAGGCTGTTGAAGATTGCGTTGTTGCCGGCCTATAAGATTTTGTCCTTGAATAAACTGTTAGTGATAATTAATCACTTATATATGGCAGGCATGGAAGGTTGGAAACTGTCTTCCAAGATGATAAGAGGATACAGTATCACAACGACAACATGTCCAACCTCCTAGATGCTATAAGGTGATTCCATTTCTCTTTGCATATGCCTGAACTGAACCACCAACACTGAGCATCATCAACGCGTGCTGCTGTAATCGCTATCCAGATTGGTCCTTAAGTGCTCGATATGCAACTTTAACTACTGCAGGAAGGAAGGCTGCAACATCCACGGGTACTTTGTGTGATCATTGTTCTACAACTGGGAGTGGAACTCAGGATACACGGTGTGGCCGGGCGTGACGCAACGTGCGCTTGGTGTCTGAAAGCATTCAAATTTTGCGTGCATCACCAGGATGGGCATTCACACATGTTGGCAACAGTTGGGTAGATTTCATGAATGTCCACACGTACATCATGTACAACCGACGGGTATCGGTTAGGGGGGAATGGACCATTTGTGATGCATTTTTTTCACATGCATGAAATGGGCTCAAATTGTTTTCACACTCTCTAATGACCATGTCAAGCTTGCATGCCAATTTTTATTGTGTTTTGACACTATGCATTTCCTAGCATTTTCTCGGTGAAAAAACCCTAAAAAAGTGGTCGGGCGTGATGCAACGTGCGTTCGGTGTTCAAAAGCGTCCAAATTTTGCATGGGCCACCGGGATGGGAATTCACCCATGCTGGCAAAATTTGGGTAGATATCATGAATGTCCACGCGTACATCATGTACAACCGATGGGTATCCATTAGGGGGGAATGGGCCATTGTGATGCACTTTTTTCACAAGGATGAAATGGGCTCAATTTCACACTCTCTAATGACCATGGAAAGCATGCATGTCAATTTTTATTGTGTTTCGACATTCTATGCATTTTCTTGGTGAAAAAACCCTAAAATAGTGGCCGAGCGTGACACAACGTGCGTTCGGTGTCCGAAAGCGTTCAAATTTTACGTGGGCCATCGGGATGGGCATGCACACTTGCTGGAAAAATTTGGGTAGATTTCATGAATATCCACACGTACATCATGTATAACCGGTGGGTTTCGATTAAGGGGGAATGGGCTGCTGTGATGCATTTTTTTCACATGCATGAAATGGGCTCAATTTTTTTTACACTCTAATGACCATGGCAAGCATGCATGCAAATTTTTATTGTGTTTTGACATTCTATGCATTTTCTAGGTAAAAAAAAACCCCTAAAACAGTGGCCGGGCGTTGTAACAGCCTGATTTTTGGCCCTTTCTTTTTCTTTTGTTTTTCTGAGGTTTTTGCTTGAGTTTTCTTTTTCCGTGGCTTTGTGGTCTGGAAACTGAAGAAGATGCCCTCTTCTTTGTTTCCAGAGTGGCTTGTCATTCCCAAATCCTTCCCTAGACCCTGTCATTTTCATCCTAGCCCAAATCCCAATATTCTTTTTATTGGGAATATTCCTTTTCTATTAAAGGAATAACTCAAATTGCCCTAGGTTGTGAAGCAACCTATATTTCCGTCACTCCTAAAATGTCGAAATAATTCTCATAAATTGTTTGGGTCATATCTTTCTAAAATATGGCAAAATATTTCATTTGCCATTTTTATCATCATGCTCAAATAATTCATTTCCTATTCTGCCCTGAATGGCACATTGTGAAGCAAGTGCTATTTTCCTTTTCCCAATTGACCTCAAACTCCTTGGACATATTTTCATGTCCATATCATTGCCACATGCCAAAATGCAACCTCATTTGCCTAGTAATTATTTAATTATGATTTTCCAAAGTTTCTGTCCAGAAAGAAACCTTGTGAAGGAGGTACAAGCTAGGCACATACAAATGAGTTTCCATTTTTCAGGATCCTTCATATCATCTTATCATACCCCTCCACCAAAGTTGAGCTCATGTCATGCCTCCATGTGAGCACAACTTCAAATCTTAGTTTCTGTCCAAAATTTCAGTCTGTGAAGCAAGTATATTTTATCTTGCTCCATTGTGGCTGCAAAGTTTTCTAGGCCTTATATTATCAATATAATCTACCTCCACTAATTTTGGGCATAGTTCATCAAGCCATTATTCCTCTAGAATTTTTGCAAGTTTCTGGTCAGTGGAAATGTTTGTGAAGGAAGTACCATTTTGGTTTATCCAAATGGTATGAAACCTTTTGCAACATCTTCATATGATGAAATAACTATGCCTTGCCCAAATTGAGATTAAGTTGATACTCCATGTGAGTGCATCATCCAAATCACCATTTCTGGCCATTATGGCACTTTCTACAGCAACCCTCATCTAAACTGCTTCTCTTAGCCTTCTTTTTGGTGACCAGCATTACCTTAGTGTTTGATCATCACCAGACAAAATATTTACCACTTTACCAAGCTGGAGTAACCACAAAAAGTTACAAACACCTTCCTGTTGATTTATTTTGGAGCTAAGTGCAAATCTCTTCTTTGCCCCTGGACCAATTTATTTCCTCATTTTAACTAAGGGCACGACAGTCTATCTACTGGACATGGTCGGCCCGGCCAGAACGCGCCATTTGCACCAGTGCATGTGGTCATCACGATGGCGTCACGCACATTACGTGCTCTGGCTGGTTCTTGCCCCTGTGCTCGTCTCCTCTCTCCTCGTCTCGATGTCCAACCATGTCCTGGAGCTCCCCCGTGATGCCCCACGTCTCCCTACATCGATGGCTCGTCGTGGTTAGCCATAAATGCATCGCAAACGCCATGCCCGTGACATGCCCAACCTCTGTCCACCATTAGTGCACTAGTTGAGCTCGCTTGTGATGATCCAGAGCCTTCCCCTGTCCTATATAAGGTGTGCCCGACCTCTCCCGCAGCTCACTCATCCCTCCCTCGCCTCATTTGGTCACCAGAATCGCCCAATATCGCTGTTCCCTCCTCGGACCACCGTGACCTCGCCGGAGTTCGTCTCGGTTCCGACCTCCTTGGGCCTCCTCTCCTCCTCCCGAGCTGTCCACCAGAGCCCCCTCATCCCCGCGGTTCGCCCCACCACCTCGCCCCTCGCCGGAGTCCACTCTGACCGTGTGCCCCGCTAGTCAAGCCGCCGCCCGCCTCTCTGCTCCACTCCATCTCGAGCCGTCCTGAGCTCCTCCTCCCTGTCCGACCTCACCATCATCATCCCCGTGCTCCGTTGAGTCGCCCCACCCCATCACCCATCGCCGGAGCGCCCTGCATCACCGGAGATCGTCACCACCGCCGCCTCTCTGTCCGCCTCCGTCGCCGCGGCCTCTCCTCCTCTCCATTCCTCCCCGGTGTCTGATTTATTGTTGATATGGTGGATAGTTATGTGATACCCTCATGATTATGTTGAGATCATGTTCATGCATTGTAATTTGCATCATGTTATTTTATCATGGCTCAACATATTTGCATTCAAGTTTAACCGGATTAAATTGAACTTGAACAAATGTTGTCTGAGTCATGGTGCCACCATATCGAGCTGACCAGTGCAACCACGCTTGACTTTATGGGAAGGTCCTAATTGGGACTATTGTCATGCCTCTCGCTGGTGCCTCCAACGAGGGAAGGTTATGGGCGTGCGGTACCCTGGCCCGGTAAGCAGACATAACCTTGTGTGCCCGTTGTTGTTGTTGTACCCGGGTGGTCCCTGTTTGGGACCGTTAATGTTTTGGCCACGATGGTGGTCGTTGGTGCCTTTGGTAGGCACGGGGCCACCCAGGACTTAGCCCAAAGGGGAGTTGGTCGGAGTGGCCGGGAGAGTGTCATAGCAGTAGGACGGTTTTGTCGGAACGTCGTTGGTCCACCCGAACGGGAGTGCGAGGCCATGGGTTCCGTAGTGTGGGTACAGTGCACTAACCTTTGTAGAGTGTATATTAAATCTATCGATAGCCGCGCCCGCGGATAAGGGCCCAGTTCGTGTCGGTCACACTATGAGTCAACAGTATTAATAATAATGTGCTTAATAACAACCCCGGTTCGATGGTGAGATAAGTTGGTTGGGATCGCCGGAAAGATCACCGTTTGAGATCAAGTGTTGGTCATGGTTGTGATCGCCGGAAAGATCACCAGGTAGCCCGTTGAACCTAGAGTGGTTCCGTTTGTGATCCGTTAATGATCACCGTGGTATCGAGGATATCGAGTTGTTGTATATTCGTGATGTTGTGCGAGAATCTTGGGTAAAAATCAAGCTCCTTGTGGTCATTTAATGATTACTACGGTATTGTTTATACCAAGCTTGATATGATCCTGAGATAATCGTGTGATGTCCGAGGTTGGTAAGTGATGCATGTGATGGTTACGAAGTAACCCGAGCAGAATAAATAGTGCATATAGTGTCATCATGTTAGTATCGTCATATTTATTTGTACATGCCATGCTCATATTGTTCTAGTAGTATTATGTTCATGTTGTTCATGCCATGTTATCCTGATGATCTCATGATAATTCCTGCTTAACCTGTAATTGACAAGTTGTTGTTCGTCTTGAATGCTTCTGGTTATTGTGAGCTTGCAAGTACATTCAATGTACTGACCTGGCGTGTCATGCCAGCTTGCAGGTCGCGGCTGGATTGCTTGCTTGTTTGGTGTTGTTCCTGTGTTCGTGAGCTAGGATAAGCGTTTCAGCCAGAGTCCTTGCGGAGTGGAGTTCACCACCGTCGTCGTTGTTCCGCTGCTAGAGTTATTCCGCTGCTTCGAGTCGTTCTGCTGCTTGCATAGAGCAACTGAGGATGGCGAGTGTCGCCGCGTCGATGTTATTCATTGTAATATCGAGACCTTGTATTCATATTCGTGTAATGATAGAAAGCTGGTTTGTTCTATGCTAAGCAGTGTCGTATTCCAGAAGACTTCTCCTCGATCTCTGGGCTGGAATACGGGGCGTTCCGGTTTCTCTGAGCCGGGGTGCCATAGGTTTGGTATCAGAGCAGGTCTGGCTGTAGGACGCCCTAGACTGCGCGAACGTTAGAAAGCGGTAGTATAGACCCCAGTTGGTTTGTTGCACTTGATTGCTGCATTTGTTTGTCGCATAGCATGCATATGGATCATTATTTTGTCACTAACGGTTAATCTTATGAGTGTAGGTGGTGTCGTTTTCGATCCACCGCCTGCACCCTCCTTCTTGGCATGTCTGGTCTTTGGTGTTCGGCGTCATCTCTGTCCCAGCAGAGTGATGCCCTGGTACCCAGTGTTCCAGACACCATTTGCAGGAGTTATGCTCAGGTACCGCGTATATTTTTTCCGTCACCCACCCATATTATTTCGGTGATAGACTTGTTTCTATCCCGAATCATGCCATCCATCTCGTCCATCTGGCAACCTTACTGATCTTGGTTATCAGAAAAGGGCAATGCCAGCGAGCCTTGCTTTTCCACCTCTACCTTACCCAATCCACTACAAAAAAATACACTTCCGTGATGATATGTGTTTGTCACAATAGGTCGCGTTTTTTGTCATGCATGTACATCCATGACAAATTTATGACAGAATCAAGATAGTCATACCCGTCTTTGTCGAGAAGTGTTCCATGACATTACCAAAATTATCATCACGTAGTGTCCACTTCCATGACGATAAATCGCGTCACGAAGTGCTTTCGTCAAGGGTGACCGACACGTGGCATCCACCGTAACGGAACGCCGTTAAGCTATCGGGTTGGATTTTGGATCCGATAACCCGTTAACAGCCCCGACCAATGGGAAATTGTCAGGACCCCGATTCCAAGTCACATCGACCTAGCCGGTAACACCTCATATCACTTTGCGGCCTCACGCACGGTATTCCCACGGGTGTCGCCTTACCATGGCCCGGGACCATTTGCGCCTTTTGGCTCACGTATATGATAGTGTCGCTAGCATCCATATGACAAAGAACCCGGGCCGACATGGCTAGTCGTGAACCCAAAGCGGCGCTAACCCATGGGGACAGGCATACATGAATCACATCGAGCATGTTGGTCATCAACGTATGAATTCGGGCTATAGCACTGGGCTAACAGGACTCCGGTATCCCGGCTGTAGCAGGCTAGGCAGACTCGAATATCACCGTGTGACATTTCCGGCGACGTATATAGGAACGAAGTGAAACACATGCCGCCAGTCAAGTGTCCAAGCAGTAGTGCTGGGCTAGCAGGACTCGGTGAACCGGCTGTAGCGGACTACTATCGCCGTAAGCACGAGACTACATTCCCCATATGAGAGGCTGCCAAGGATAAACAACTAGATTGTCGGATCCCACTCATACCAAGCATTTCAATCATACACGCATATGCCCGATATGAGTACATACAACATGGCATCACAACAAAACTCTACAACTCAAAGTACTTTGTTTAAGAGGCTCCGAGGAGCCATACATAACATATCCATACACGAGGGGTCACATGACCCAACACTCAAGTCATACAAACATACAAGCACATGCGAAGCAAACTAGTCTGAGTACGACTCTAAAAAGAAAGAAAGCTTGTTGAAGCCCTTCTATCTACAAAGGGCCCTTCACAAGCTTTGGATCACCACCGGTGGCTAGTTCACTCGTCGATGTCAAGGTCTACATAAAACCCATCGGAGGGGGCAGTGTTGTCGTCTGAAAACATTAATTAAGCAAACATGAGTACGGAGGTACTCAACAAGTCTTACAACAGAATCCTATCATACATGCACATTCTCAAGAAGGTGGTGGAGTTTTTGCAGCAAGCCAGCTTTGACTCTTGGCTAAGCTATCCTACGTGACATCACTTGAAAAGCATTTGTCGCACACGAGTCCATTAATCACCATCACAATACTCCACCGTGGATCCTCTCTCGTCAACCCACGAGAGGGCCATCCGCGGCACTCACACTTATCTTGAGGCTTTTAGTAGTATCCATTTACTTGTCTATGAACTGTTATAGGCAACCCGTAAGTCCTTCTCCATGGACACGACTATTCAATAGATCATATTAACCCCGCAGGGTGTACTTCTTCACACACGCTCACCACTTACCGCCGTTTACACGACATGTACTGCAACCTTCAAGCGAAGCCCAACATGGGTGTCGGCCACGGCCTACCTAAACACTCAAGTCCCTAGTCCAGGTTTATCGCCTATTCGGTTCCATCCATGGGAGTCCGCCGAGGTTTCCACTAACGGCCCCGAACGATGTGTGCAGGGTTCCCGAGATACCAAATGGGCATTCTTTACACCGGCCACGGTGTATCTACCGCATCATAGCTCACCCCTAGGGTCAGCGCCACGCACGGCCTCCAACACATATCCTACAAACACCGTAAACTAGTTGCAACTCCTAGACAGAGAACAAGGGTGGTTAAGAAGCCGAGAGGGTCCATTGGTTTCGGGCCCAATGCGTGGTAGTAATCTGTTTCATGGATCACAAACACGTAACTCAGTTCTTAGGGACGGCTTCAATGAAACAACCCACCATGTACTCCTACATGGCCTCTCATCAATACCTTTACCAAAACGTGTTCAACACTTTCACTCTCGAACCCGACACAACCTTTCACTCCAGTTCATCATCCCGACGAGCCGACTGACACAACTCTAAGCATAGCAAGCATAGCATGGTAGGAATCACAAACATGGCTCAATCAACTCCTACACATACTAGTGGGTTTCATCTAGTTATTGTGGCAATGACAGTCATGCAAAGGAAGTGGGTTCAACTACCGCAGCACACAACAATTTGAATCGCGTTGTCTTAATGCAAGTAAACAAGAGCGAAGAAGAGAACATGGGTTTGTATCGAATGATCAATGGGTTGCTTGCTCGATGTAGTGGTGGTAGGATACGCCTTCGCAGCGGATATTCGGATTATCCTCTGAGGCGTAACCTATCACTTAAAGACATACCGAAAATAAACAACACATGACAATATGCAACAATATGATGCATGCTATGACATGGCAATATGAATGTGTGTTGGCCTAATGCAAGCTGGAACAAATAGGGATGAACTCATTTGAATCAAAGGTTCAAATGTTAGCTCATTTAACATAGCCATAAAGGTATATTATCTTAATCTGCTTAAACAGCAAGGTTAACTTGTTCTATCATGCATGAAACCTTTACCAATGGATAGAATGGATTTTTCTGATCATTTTTCATATATAAATCTTTGCATTTGGAGTTACAGATTAATTTCTATGAAATTTTGAAGTTTGAACTATTTTCTGGAATTTCCTATAACAGAATAATCCCAGTAATTCATTTACTGCGTCAGCAATGCGTCAGGGTGACGTCAGAGGTCAACGGGGACGTCCAGGTCAAACTGACCAGTGGGTCCCGCATGTCGGTACTTAATTTAACTAATTAGAATTAGTTTAAACTAACTAAGTTAATTAGCAGGGGGTGGCCTTCCTGTCATAGGCTCAGGAGAGTCAACCAGGGCCCGCCCTGGTCAAAGTCAGCACCAACTACACCGGCGTTTAGCCGCCGGCGAGCCAGACACGGTGGCAAGAGTGGTTTCGGCCGTTCCGGCAACCAAATGAGCCGCGGAGGCGTCTATGTGTAGCTGGGAACAACCCGCAGCTCTTGGTGGCGTTGGCTGGGCTCGGGGTGGCCGGAAACGGCGCCGGCGACGACCTTGGCTGCCGCCAGAGTTCGGGTGATGACGAACTCGTGGCTACGGTGTGCAGTGAGGTGCGAGTAGTGGTGGGTTAGGTTCTACGCGATGCGGTGAGCATGTTAGACACCGAGGGGTGACCGGTGGATGGCCGGAAGCACGTCGGCGACGAGCTCCGCGGCGGCGCGTGCGGGTGAGCTCCGTGCAGTCGCTACGAGGCTCGAGAGCGAGAAAGGAAAGGAGGGGGAGGTAGCTAGGCTCACGGAGAACTCGAGGAGGCAACCGGTGCGGTCGGGGACGGGCTGGTGCGGTGGTGACGTCGATGGGGATCTCCGGCGACGGCGGAGTCGGGCGAGGTCGGTGCAGAGGCCTCGGGCCACGCGAGCGCTCGGTGCTCGGCTAGCTCGAAGAAGAGGAGGGCGGCGGAGCTCCTAGACACGACGGGATGGCGCAAGGACGACGGAGAGCGCGACTACGGCGACGGTGCGGCTGCGGTGGCGTCGGCCATGGTGTGGGAGAGCGAGGGGGAGGAGCTGGGGAGGAGGAGAGGTGTCTGAGGGTTCGGGGGGAGAGAGAGTGGGCGTTTCGCGTCGGCAGCTCGGTGAGGGAAGCGGCGAGGCGGCGGCCAGCTGCGTGGCACGCATGCTGTGCTCGCTGTCGAGCACTGCTCGCCTACCGCCAAGCTGGGCAGCTCATTGGCCAAGGCGGTTGGGCTGGGCCGCAGGTGGGCGGTTGGGTGGCGCCGTAATGTTTTTCATTTCTTTCCTTTTCTATTTTCTGTAACTTTGTGGACTTATTAAAATACCTAGACAACTTCAAAATTCACCAAACCGCACTGGTCCTTAGTTGGAATATTTCCAGATGGAACATTTTAGTTTAGATTATTTGGGCATTTGAAATATTTTATATAATTTAAATGCCCAAACTCAAATACTTATGATTTAGTTCAAAAACCTTAGGATGACCTAGAAAATTGTGCACCACTTTTGGCAGAGGCTCTGAACCAAAGCAAATGTGATGAGCATTTTAGAAGGGCATTTCAGGTTCATTGAAAATAATTTTAGTAAGCCCTAGTTGGATTCAAAAGGGATTCTGGGGGTTCTGTCTTCCCCATTTCAAATTTCTGATGAAAGTTAAACATGATGCAACACACTATCATGGACTAGCTAGGATGTGACAACTCACCCTCACTCAAAAGAATCTCGTCCCGAGATTTAGGATCCGTTGCGAAAAAGGTGGGATATTCAAGTCGAAGACGATCCTCCCTTTCCCAAGTTGCTTCTTGCTCGGAATGGTTTGACCATTGAACCTTTAGAAACTTGATATTCGACGCCGAGTGGTACGCTCGGCTTGATCAAGAATACGAACGGGATATTCTCGATAGGTGAGGTTATCTTGGAGATCAAGCGTTTGTGGTCCACTCCACGGATAGGATCCGAGAAGCAACTCTGAGTTGGGAAACGTGGAAGACATCATGGACTCGAAAGATGCAGGTAGTTCCAATTGGTAGGCAACTTCTCCTCGCTTGGCAAGAATGCGAAAGGGTCCAATGTAATGAGGAGCCAACTTGCCTTTGATACCGAAGCGATGGGTTCCCTTCAAAGGAGTAACCCGAAGGTAAGCCTTCTCGCCAATTTCATAAACCATAGGCTTATGCTTGCAGTCATATTGGCTCTTTTGACGAGATTGGGCGGTTTTCAATTTCTCACGAATAACGCGAACCTGCTCTTCTGCTTCCTGGATCATATCCGGGCCAAAGAGTTGTCTCTCCCGGTTTACACCGGTTAAGAGGCGTTCGACATTTCCGCCCATAAAGAACTTCGAAGGAGCTTTGCCCAAGCTAGCTTGATAACTATTGTTATAAGCGAACTCGGCGAATGGAAGGCATTTCTCCCAATTCATGCCGAAAGATATGACAGAAGCTCGAAGCATATCCTCCAGGATTTGATTGACTCGTTCTACTTGACCACTTGATTGAGGATGGAAGGCGGTGCTAAAGGAGAGACGAAGTTCTATAGCATTTTGGAAACTTTCCCAAAATCGAGAGGTGAAGAGACTTCCACGGTCTGAGTTAATCTCCAATGGAACACCATGAAGAGACACTATTCGAGAGATGTACAAATCATCTAGCTGGCTAGCGGTTGTACTCTCACGAACGGGTAGGAAGTGGGCTACTTTGGAAAGACGATCGACGACAACGAAGATAGCATTATTCCCTCTCTTGGTCCTGGGAAACCCGGTAATGAAATCCATACCGATTTTATCCCATTTCCATTCGGGAATAGCCAAAGGTTGAAGGGTACCAGCAGGCCGTTGATGCTCTGCTTTAACTCGACGACAGACGTCGCAATTAGCAATGTATTGAGCGATTTCTCTCTTCATCCTAGTCCACCAAAACCTCGGCGAGGTCTTGATACATTTTAGTACTACCGGGATGAATGGTGAGAGGAGATTCATGAGCTTCCTTAAGGATCAATCGCCTCAGGTTGCGCACCTTGGGAACCACTAGACGGTCTCCAAAGAACACGACACCTTGTTCATCGATGGAGAAACAATCTGCGACTCCTTTCTTGATGTTTCTCTTGATGCGAGAAATTCCCGGATCTACCTTCTGTCCCTTGATGATCTGATCCGTAAGGGTAGGTTTCGCCACCAGGGTGGAAAGGAATCCTCGAGGAATAAGGTGAAGGTTAAGCTTACGAAATTCCTCGTGGAGAAAAGGTTGACTTTGTTGTAACATCAGATTGTTACAATAAGATTTGCGACTTAGTGCGTCAGCCATGACATTGGCTTTGCCTGGGGTGTAAGATATTCCTAAGTCGTTGAGGGAGTCCTGGATTAGGGGGTGTCCGGATAGCCGGACTACCATCATCAGCCGAACTACCATCAGCCGGACTATCATCATCGACCGGACTCCAAGACTATGAAGATACAAGATTGAAGACTTCGCCCCGTGTCCGGATGGGACTTTCCTTGGCGTGGAAGGCAAGCTTGGCGATACGGATATGTAGATCTCCTACCATTGTAACCGACTCTATGTAACCCTAGCCCTCTCCGGTGTCTATATAAACCGGATGGCTCTAGTCCGTAGGACAACAACAACCCTTACAATCATACCATAGGCTAGCTTCTAGGGTTTAGCCTCCTTGATCTCGTGGTAGATCCACTCTTGTAAACATCCATAATATCAATATCAATCAAGCAGGACGCAGGGTTTTACCTCCATCAAGAGGGCCCGAACCTTGGTAAAACATCGTGCCCCTTGTCTCCTGTTACCATCCGCCTAGACGCACAGTTCGGGACCCCCTACCCGAGATCCGCCGGTTTTGACACCGACATTGATGCTTTCATTGAGAGTTCCTCTGTGTCGCCACCGATAGGCGTGATTGCCTCTTCAATCAATAACGACGCAGTCCTGGGTGAGACTTTTCTCCCGGACAGATCTTCAGATTCGGGCGGCTTCAGATCGCGGGCCAACTCACCGCCATCCGGAGCAGATCGAAGCTATGCCCCTGGCCGTCAGGTCAGGTTTGGAAGCCTAAAATTCACGGCCGATATCCGCGAGGACTTGATCTTTGATGGATCTGAGCCACAGCCGAGCGTGCCGCGCTGTCACGATGGGCGTGACCTAACTCTGCCGCCGGACAGCACCTTGGAGGCCGCACACGAATCCGCTCCGACGCTGTCAGGACCTCGATTCCAAGTCACATCGATCTAGCCGGTAACACCTCATATCACTTTGCGGCCTCACGCACGGTATACCCACGGGTGTCGCCTTACCATGGCCCGGACCGCTTATGCGTCTTTTGGCTCACGATATGATAGTGTCGCTAGCATCCATATGACAAAGAACCCGGGCCGACATGGCTAGTCGTGAACCCAAAGCGGCACTAACCCATGGGGACAGGCATACATGAATCACATCGAGCATGTCGGTCATCAACGATGAATTCGGCTGTAGCACTGGCTAACAGACTCCGGTATCCCGGCTGTAGCAGCAAGGCAGGACTCAATATCACCGCGTGACATTTCCCGAAGGATGTACATAGGAACGAAGTGAAACACATGCCGCCACCAAGTGTCCAAGTAGTAGTGCTGGGCTAGCGTGACTCCGATGAAACGGGCTGTAGCGGACTACTATCGCCGTAAGCACGAGACTACATTTCCCCATATGAGAGGCTTCCAAGGATAAACAACTAGTTTGTCGATCCCACACATACCAAGCATTTCAAACATACACACAATATGCTCAATATGTAAATACAACATGGCATCACAACATAACTCTACGACTCAAATATTTATTCATTCGGCCCGAGGAGCGAGATATTACAAACATGGGTCTCATGACCCAACACTCGAGCATACAAGTCAAAGCACAAGCGAAGCTAAACATGTCCGAGTACGCATAACTATAAATGGAAAAGGCTGAGAAGCCTGACTATCTACCAGATCCTGCCGAGGGCACAAGATCGTAGCTGAGGTAACAAGCTAAACGTCGAAGGCCACGCGGAACTACTAGCGAGACTGACGTCTCTCTGCAAAACATAAAATAAGCAAACATGAGTACAAACGTACTCAGCAAGACTTACATCAGAACTAACTACATATGCATCATTATTAACAAAGGGGGTGGTGGAGTTTGACTGCAGCAAGCCAGCTTTGACTCGGTGGCTATCCTGAACTACGACTGCAAGTATCTTTTGAGGTGGCGCACACGAGTCCACATATTCACCATATCAATACACGGCATGTACTCGGCAACCTTTAAGCGGAAGCCCAACGTGGGTGTCGGCCACGGCCTACCTAAACACTCAAGTCCCTAGTCCAGGTTTATCGCCTATTCGGGTTCCATCCGCAGGGAGTCCGGCCGAGGTTTCCCATACAGCCCGAACGATGTGTGGTGGTTCCCGAGATACCAAACGGGCACTTTCGGTACATCGGGCCACGTGCCTACCGCAACACAACCCACCCCTAAGGTCAGCGCTATGCGTGCCCCCCAAGATGCTACAAACACCGAAACTACTTGCAACTCCCTGACCGAGGACAAGGGTGGTTAAGAAGCCGAGAGGGTCCATTGGTTTCGGGCCCAATGCGTGGTAGTAACTGTTTCATGGATCACAAACACAGAACTCAGTTCCTGAGGACGACTGCAATGAGACAACCCACCATGTACTCATACATGGCCGCTCACCGCTACCTTTACCAAATCGTGTTCACACATTTAGCTCACACACAGTAGGACATGTTCACTCACCTCCGATTCATTCCCGATGAATCAGACCTGACTCAACTCTAAGCAGTAGCAGGCATGACAAACAAGCATGAATGAGTAGGCACAACATGGCTCAAACAACTCCTACTCATGCTAGTGGGTTTCATCTAATTACTGTGGAATGACAGGTCATGCAGAGGATAAAGGGGTTTAGCTACCGCAGCAAGTAACACATGAGTCGTTGTTGTCCTAATGCAGTAAAATAGAGCAGGAGCGAGAGAGTGGGATTATATCGGAATGAACAAGGGGTTTTGCTTGCAGGCACTTCAAGATAATATAGTTCTTCATCGGTGTCATCGAATTCATCGCTCGATGACGTCGCTCATCGAGAGGGACAATTACCGGCAACAAGAGAGAACAGAATCAATGCAATGTACATTCACATGAATGACATGTCATGTTAAGGTACTGAATTCACCTAATGCAATATCTAGCCAAGTTAATTGAAGTGGAACTCAAACAAGGTTAAACTCCAACTGCAAATGCTAGTTCATAAATTACCCTAATCATGATTCATCCTATTAAGTGGGGTTAACTTGTTCAAACATGCATGATCATGGCATAAACAGATTCTTCATATTTTTCTGATCATTTTTCATATATAACTTATTTCCATTGGAGTTACGGTTGAATTTATATGATTTTTAGAAGTTTAGGATATTTCCTGAAATTTATAAATCATTTCCTGATTTATTTTAATTCCAGAAATACTTTACTGCGTCAGCATGACGCCTGTGTGACGTCAGCAAGTCAACTGGGCGCCCCAGGTCAAACCTGACCTATGGGTCCCGCGTGTCAGTGGCACAACTATTTAACCAAGTTATTTAGCCTTAAGTTAATTCCAACTAAACTGTTTGTGGGGCCGGGGCCCACTAGTCAGCGACTAACTAGCTAACTAACCTAGGTTAATTAGTGTTAAACTAATACTAACTAAAAGTGTCAGGGGGTGGCCCACGCGTCGCTGACCACAGGGGGTCAAACCCTGTGTCAAACAGGTAAATCCCGCCGGCGTTGAGTCGCCGGCGAGGCCGAGGCGGCGGAGGCCTTCGGATTTCTAGCTCCGGCGACCAAACGGACGGAGGAGGGGCTCTACGGGTAGCTGGAAGAGCGCCGCGTCGGGTGGTGCAAGTAGTTGGGCTCGGGGTCGCCGGAAAAGGTGCCGGCGACGTGTTTGGCGGCGGCCGGAGCTCGGGCACGTCGCTAGGAGGCACGGCAGGAGGTGCAGAGGGGTGCTGCGGGCTCCTGGGAACATGGTGAGTGTGGTGAAGCGCTCGGTTGCGGCTATAGGTCACGGTGGCCACGGCGGCGACATGGCCGGCGGCGAAGAGCTCTCGGTTGCGGCGGTTGGCGCGGTTAGGGAAGAGATCGGCATCGGGGAGAGGGAGGTTCGGTGCGGGGGCTCACAGCGATGGCGACGGGACGCTCGGCGAGGTCGGGGACGGTCCGGAGCCGACGAATCGGGCGACGGCATCGCGGGTCCGAGGAAGGAAAAGCGTTGGGCGGCGCTTGGGCTTCTCGGTCGCGTGTGGCGGGAGGGCGAAGGCGACGAGGCGGATCTCTCGGAGCATGTTGGATGGGCGAGGGAGGCGGTGGCCGTGGTGGAGCTCTCGGTGGCGGCGGCTCCGCTCGGGTGAGCTCGGGGAAGAGAGCCGGGGGAAGAGAGGAGCAGCGAGTGAGGGAGAGGAGCGAGGGACACGGGGCGCCGTCGTGGCGCCGCTAGGAGGGCCGGGAAGCAGGAGGTGGCGTGCGGTGCCCGCTTGCCGCCACGCACTGCCTGCCCCCCGGCAGGAGGAAGAAGACAGGGAGGCGGCCAGTGGGCTGGGCTGATCAGCTGGGCCGGCCAGGCCACACAGGAATGGGCTGCGCAGGGAGGTAAGCGCCAGGTAAATCTCTTCCCCCTTTTATTTCCATTTTCTATTTTCTGTAATTATGTTTGGCTTTAATAAAAATGCCAGGGCATTTCCAAAAATCATGAAACTGGTCAATGTCACTGTTTGGAATATTTCCAACAACAAACATTTCAGTTAACGATTATTTGAACATTTAAACTATTTATTAGCATTAAATGCCCAAATGCAAATACTATATGATTTAATTCAAAGATCCAATGTCATGGAAAGATGTGCAACATCTCTGGTTACTGTTTCCAGCATTTTCCAAAAATGGTGAACATTTTTGAAGGCCATTTGGGTTCATTGAAAAATATTTCTTAGTTGAACCTATTTGAATTGCTTTGGTGCTAGGGCTTGGTAATCCCCATTTCAAACTTCATGAAAATTAAACATGATGCATGGATGCAATGCCACTAGTTGCAAGCAAGCTCTAGGGCTGTGACAACTCACCCCCACTAAACAAGAATCTCGCCCCGAGATTCAAGACGTGAGGTAAGAGGAAAAAGGGGAGTCACAAAACTATCACAATCTTCGTGATCCATTTGCCCTTCTCGAAGATGTTGATTCATTCCATCATCTTGGTCTAGACGTCTTTGCTTTCGAGATCTTCACTCGACACGACAACAGAAAGAAGGGGAAAGCCCTACAGGATTTAATCTTCTTGAAGATCGAGCAACTCAAGATCAGTTCATGGAGTGAGACGTAAGAACAACTCTTGAGTTGAGACACCAAACACACATTAGGAATGATGGTAAAGAAATGGATGACGAATGTTCAAATTGGTAGGCAACCATTCCACGCTTAAGTAAAATGGTGCATGGTTTCAAAGTAACAAGGAGATGATTGCCATGACTCCATAACGGAACACCTTAGGAAAGGTGACTCGAAGCACTACTCCCTTAAGTGGCAAAAAGAATTACTTTTGATTCAGAGATCATTGAAACTCTTTATACCAGCCTAAGGCAATCACAAACGATCGTTTGGTGGAGTGCAAAGGAATGGCATACCCAGACTAGAATGGATAATGTGGACTACCTTGTTGAAGACAACGCAATGGATGATTTTGCTTATCACCGGAATGGATGGAACCCATGGTAGACTGACACAATGACGGGTGCGAGCTGGGAACAAAATCCAAATACTGGGAATGACCCAACCATCATATCTGCCTGAGATTCAAATCTGGTTGGTGTCAGGACATTCCAGACTCATCAAGTCTTAGAAAGAGAAATGAAAGTTTGCAACACAAATCGACGAGATGACGTTGCGAGATTATCGGGAAATGAACTACGATAGCAAGCTCCAAAACATGAGCTGGTTCTGCTACACACATGTGAACACGTTGTCCCAGACAAGCATGACCACATGGTAGTCTTACAACAAAACACTACCGAGTTCAGGTGGGGAAGCATCATCAAGGATATTGAGGTCTTTACGCAAGTCCATGGATTAGATCCCAAGCATAGACTTCTTTTCCTTGAACAAGTCAATCAGTGGCTTGGTATGCTAGGAATACATATAGAATGAAGGTTGCAAGTCTCCAGACTACAGAATACTTCGCACATATGCATGACTGACTTGGGATGATTCCAAGGGAACCAAAACAAACCTTTCTCAAAATCATGGCGGCAACTTGCATAAAATGCACATGAACTAGAGGAAGTCACTTCTTCCATCCAAGCATAAGCTTCATGAACGGCACACGAAGGCATTGCTTACAAAGTTTCCAACACTAGGTTGACATTCAACATGAATCATGGGGGAGATAAAATGCTACTGATGGGCTCAACAGCAACTCATCGGAATTTCCATATCACTGGACTTCCACCATCATGTGAACACGGTGATAGCATTGGTCAGACCAAAAGATGTAATGGTATATTCTCGAGGGATCAACCACGAGTAAGACAACATTACGAACATCGTTGGTTCTGATTTGACTTGACGATAGCCCATACTCGAGTCAAGGTTTGGACAAGACAATAGATTCAACAAATGATCACAGGACCAATCGATGAAGATATCATCTTTCTTCAACACACACTACACAGGAATATCCCTGTGGAATGAACTAAGTTAGGCAAGCTTTTATCTTCCAACTCTCCAAGTTGTTGTCTAGCTTAACCAACTAGCTCAGGGATATCCAACACAGATTCTTGGAGAAAGGGTGGTTCACAAGAAACCAACTTGATCACGAGCTCAACATAACAGTCAGGAAACAACCCGGTAACACTTCCAAGAAGATATTTGGAAAGTCACGAGCCACCGGTATGTTACTAAGCTCGAGAACAATCTTGCTTTTGAGGGCAAGACGATATGATCAAATGAGTGAGGACTTGACAAGATCCTAACTCATCAATCAAAGTGTGCACCAGAAATAAGGACTAGGTAGCACGATCAATCTTAGGATGATGATTTAATAACCAACACGCTAAGAATGAGGATATTGTCCATTAGCTACCAAGCAACGAGTTGCTCGGAGTATTGATTTCACACATCACGATTCACTTGTCGGTATTCCGGTTGCAACAACACGGGACCGAGGAATGAACGATGATGGCGAGAGTATCACTGCATCAAGAATTCATAAGAGAAGGTGCAATTCCCATGACATTCTTGACATAAAGATGGTAACACTCCAGGTGGAACAGAATCAAAAGCTGGATTGGCATTTTGATTTGCAGAATACAACTACTTTGACCACTCCAAGAAATGGAGAAGGTGCTGGAGTTTGTTTCTCCTAGTCATTCCGAGATAGAATGGCTTGACGGACCACAAGAGTAAAAGGCATCGATAAACGAATGCGCGCATACCCTTGACTATCAATTAACAGGCGGGGGTCAGAATACAACTAAGGAGGAGCAACTCGAGGAGCATATAACTTTCTGAGTTGTGGATGCATAGGTTAGTATGTCGAATCAAGTTCAACAGGTTTCTTCCGGATAACCCATGCGGAAAGGTAGGACTGGCAGAGCCACAATTATGAATGGAGAACTCCTCAAGAGTACTCTTATTGTGATCTTTTCGTTCAAATAACTTCTGCCTTAATGGTTCATGGTATTCGAAAGAAAGAAACATCACGGACCTCGAGGACTAGTGCAAAGGTTACTAATATCCTAAAGGAACTAGCAAATACTAGCAACATGAAGTAGGGTGAATCTTGGGTTCAAGAACCCAGGAATAGAATACCTACTAACTAAATTGCATCACGGGATGCTTTCGAGAATGATGGCCAGAATCATCACACGGGGAACACAAAACACGGCTAGTTTACTAGGTGACTTCCTAAAACACCTAGGGTCATAATAATAGTTCCAACATATATGTCAAGGCAATAAATTACCTCAACGCACCGGTTAGTGTGCCTATTCTGACCAAAAAGGACATCGGGAACGGAAGGAAAGGATTTGCAAATGCATCAGACTATTTAGAGACCTGGGATGACTCGGATAGCATAACGGCTGTAAATGCTCAAAATGATTTGAGACATCCTGCAAAAATGGTGGCATAACCACTCAACAACATCATAACAAAGTTCTGAGATCAACAGTTAACATACAGAAATAGTAGGAACTGAACTGGGGCTTAAATCCAACAATCTTAAAGGTCTATGGATTAGTAACACGTCATCCTGATAGATAGATGAGAAGCCTAGTTCTTAAACCCCATAGAAGAGAAGAGGATGACTCAGATCAGAAGGCCATGAGGTATAAGGAGTAAAAAGAGCCTTACGTTCCCTTCCACAATCAATTCCCTTACATAACTAAAGCATTTCTAGACACAACTTTGACCAGTTGGCTTGGTAATCCTACAGGTAGTCAGGCTCTGATACCAACGCTGTCAGGACCCCGATTCCAAGTCACATCGATCTAGCCGGTAACACCTCATATCACTTTCTGGCCTCACGCACGGTATACCCACGGGTGTCGCCTTACCATGGCCCGGGACCGTTTGCGTCTTTTGGCTCACGTATATGATAGTGTCGCTAGCATCCATATGACAAGGAACCCGGGCCGACATGGCTAGTCGTGAACCCAAAGCGCCACTAACCCATGGGGACAGGCATACATGAATCACATCGAGCATGTCGGTCATCAACGTATGAATTCGGGCTGTAGCATTGGGCTAACAGGACTCGGTATCCCGGCTGTAGCAGCTAGGCAGGACTCGAATATCACCGCGTGACATTTCCCGAAGGACAGACATAGGAACGAAGTGAAACACATGCCGCCATCAAGTGTCCAAGCAGTAGTCTTTGGGCTAGCAGGACTCCGGTGAACCGGTCAGAAGCGGAGTACTACCGCTCGTAAGCACGAGACTACATTTCCCCATATGAGAGGCTGCCAAGGATAAACAACTAGTTTGTCGGATCCCACACATACCAAGCATTTCAAACATACACACAATATGCTCAATATGTGTAAATAGAACATGGCATCACAACATAACTCTACAACTCAAATATTTATTCATTAGGCTCCGAGGAGCGAGATATTACAAACATGGGTCTCATGACCCAACACTCAGAGCATACAAGTCAAAGCACAAGCGGAAGCTAAACATGTCTGAGTACAGACAACTATAAATGGAAAAGGCTGAGAAGCCTGACTATCTACCAGATCCTGCCGAGGGCACAAGATCGTAGCTGAGGTAACAAGCTAAACGTCGAAGGCCACGCGGAACTACTAGCGAGACTGACGTCTCTGTGCAAAACATAAAATAAGCAAACGTGAGTACAAACATACTCAGCAAGACTTACATCAGAACTAACTACATATGCATCATTATCAACAAAGGGGGTGGTGGAGTTTGACTGCAGCAAGCCAGCTTTGACTCGGTGGCTATCCTGAACTACGACTGCAAGTAACTCTTTTGAGGTGGCGCTACGAGTCCACATATTCACCATATCAATACACCACTATGGACCCGCTCCCGTCTCCCTACGAGAACGCCATCCATAGCACTCACGCTTATCTTGCGCATTTTAGAGTATCCACTTTCACTTATCTATGAACTGATATAGGCAACCCGAAGTCCTTCTCCATGGACACGGCTATTCAATAGATCATATTAACCCTGCAGGGTGTACTTCTTCACACATGCTCACCACTTACCGCCGTTTACGACATGTACTCGGCAACCTTCAAGCGGAAGCCCAACGTGGGTGTCGGCCACGGCCTACCTAAACACTCAAGTCCCTAGTCCAGGTTTATCGCCTATTCGGGTTCCATCCGCAGGAGTCCGCCGAGGTTTCCCATACAGCCCCGAACGATGTGTGCAGGGTTCCCGAGATACCAAATGGGCACTTTCGGTACACGGGCCACGTGCCTACCGCAACACAACCCACCCCTAAGGTCAGCGTTATGTGCGGCCCCAAACATGCTACAAACACCGAAACTACTTGCAACTCCCGGACCGAGGACAAGGGTGGTTAAGAAGTCGAGAGGGTCCATTGGTTTCGGGCCCAATGCGTGGTAGTAACTGTTTCATGGATCACAAACACAGAACTCAGTTCCTGAGGACGGCTGCAATGAGACAACCCACCATGTACTCCTACATGGCCTCTCACCGCTACCTTTACCAAATCGTGTTCACACACTTACCTCACACACAGTAGGACATGTTCACTCACCTCCGATTCATTCCCGATGAATCAGACCTGACTCAACTCTAAGCAGTAGCAGGCATGACAAACAAGCATGAATGAGTAGGCACAACATGGCTCAAACAACTCCTACTCATGCTAGTGGGTTTCATCTAATTCTTGTGGAATGACAGGTCATGCAGAGGATAAAGGGGTTCAGCTACATGCAGCAAGTAACACATGAGTCGTTGTTGTCCTAATGCAGTAAAATAGAGCAGGAGCGAGAGAGTGGGATTATATCGGAATGAACAAGGGGGTTTTGCTTTCCTGGCACTTCTGAAGATAATATAGTTCTTCATCAGTGTCATCGAATTCATCGTCGGTACGTCGTCTACTGAGAGGGGACAATTACCGGCAACAAGAGAGAACACAATCAATGCAATGCACATTCACATGAATGACATGTCATGTTAAGGTACTGAATTCACCTAATGCAATATCTAGCCAAGTTAATTGAAGTGGAACTCAAACAAGGTTAAACTCCAACTCCAAATGCTAGTTCATAAATTACCCTAATCATGATTCATCCTATTCAGTGGGGTTAACTTGTTCAAACATGCATGATCATGGCATAAACAGATTCTTCATATTTTTCTGATCATTTTTCATATATAACTTATTTCCATTTTGAATTTATATGATTTTTAGAAGTTTAGGATATTTCCTGAAATTTATAAATCATTTCCTGATTTATTTTAATTCCAGAAATACTTTATCAAGTCGAAGATGACGCCTCTGTGACGTCGACAAGTCAATCGGGCGCCCAGTCAAACCTGACCTGTGGGTCCCGCGTGTCAGTGGCACAACTATTTAACCAAGTTATTTAGCCTTAAGTTAATTCTAACTAAACTGTTTGTGGGGCCGGGGCCCACTAGTCAGCGACTAACTAGCTAACTAACCTAGGTTAATTAGTGTTAAACTAATACTAACTAAAAGTGTCAGGGGGTGGCCCACGCGTCAGTGACCACAGGGGGGGGCTCAAACCCAGTGTCAATAAATCCCGCCGGCGTTGAGTCGCCGGCGAGGCCGAGGCGGCGGAGGCCTTGGGTTTCTAGCTCCGTGACCAAGCAGACGGAGGAGGGCTCTACGGTAGGCTGGAAGAGCGCCGCGTCGGGTGGTGCAAGTAGTTGGGCTCGGGTCGCAGGGAAAAGCGCCGGCGACGTGTTTGGCGGCGGCGGAGCTCGGGCGAGCTTCGAACACGCTGCTAGGAGGCACGGGCAGGAGGTGCGGAGGGTGCTGCGGGCTCCACAGGAACATGGTGAGTCTTGGTGAAGCGCTCTGTTGCGGCTATAGGTCACGGTGGCCACGGCGCGCGACATGGCCGGCGGCGAAGACTCTCGATTCGGGCGGTTGGCGCGTTAGGGAAGAGATCGGCATCGGGGAGGGAGGTTGGTCTGGGGGGCTCACAGCGATGGCGATGGGGCCTTCAGCGAGGTCGGGACGGTCCGGCCGACGAATCGGCGACGGCGACCGGCGGTCCGAGAAGGAAAAGCGTCGGGCGGCGCTTCGGGCTTCTCCGGTCGCGTGTGGCGGGGGAGGGCGAAGGCGACGAGGCGGATCTGGAGCATGTTGGATGGGTGAGGAGGGCGGTGGCCGTGGTGGAGCTTCGTCGGTGGCGGCGGCTCCGTTCGGGTGAGCTCGAGGAAGAGAGCCAGGGGAAGAGAGGGAGCAGCGAGTGAGGGAGAGGAGCGAGGGACACGGGCGTCGTCGTGGCGTCGCTAGGAGGGCAGGAAGCAGGAGGTGGCGTCGGTGGCGTGCGGCCGCCACGCGACTCTGCCTGTCCTCCTGGCAGGAGGAAGAAGACAGGAGGCGGCGATGGGCTGGGCTGGCAGTGGGCAGCCGAACCAAAGCCTGAAGAATGAATGGCTGCTTGAGGGAGGTAAGCGCCAAGTAAATCTCTTCCCTCTTTTATTTCCATTTTCTATTTTCTGTAATTATGTTTGGCTTTAATAAAAATGCCAGGGCATTTCCAAAAATCATGAAACTGGTCAATGTTACTGTTTGGAATATTTCCAACAACAAACATTTCAGTTAACGATTATTTGAACATTTAAACTATTTATTAGCATTAAATGCCCAAATGCAAATACTATATGATTTAATTCAAAGATCCAATGTCATGGAAAGATGTGCAACATCTCAGTTCTTATTTCAAGATTTTCCAAAATGGTGAACATTTTGAAAGGCCATTTGGGTTCATTGAAAAATATTTCTTAGTTGAACCTATTTGAATTGCTTTGGTGCTAGGGCTTGGTCATCCCCATTTCAAACTTCATGAAAATTAAACATGATGCATGGATGCAATGCCACTAGTTGCAAGCAAGCTCTAGGGCTGTGACAGACCCATAGTCTGGAGCCGATCGCTCGGATCGAGGACGGATGGCTGGACACCGCCTCGGGAGCTGCAACTTCTACGGCGATGGAGCCGAACACTTACCTTGTCCCGCATAAAGCCCATGACTCCGAGGTGCCAGACTCTCTGCCGGACTCTGAAACTCCTGCGCCCCTGCCAGCCGAATCCGATTGGGCGCCGATCATGGAATTCACCGCTGCGGACATCTTTCACCACTCGCCCTTCGGCGATATCGTAAATTCACTGAAGCATCTCTCGCTATCCGGAGAGCCCTGGCCGAACTACGGCCAGGATGGTTGGGACGCGGACGACAAAGAAATTCAGAGCCCACCCACCACCCACTTCGCAGCCACCGTCGATTTATTTAACCGACGTACTCGACTACGACTCAAGACATCGACGGTATGGACGACGATGTCGGAGACTACTAAGAACCATTGCTGCGAGACACCGAAGACCACCTCGTCATACGACATATACATGGTGGACACCCCAAAGGGAAGCAATAACGAGGAACAACGGGGCGCGGCGGAGGATAATCCCGCCGATAAACAACCAAAAGCGGCGACGTGAAGCGCGCCCTAAGTCCCGCCTCGATCAAAGCAGCCTTCCTAACGACCCAGCGATAGAGTAGGGCAAACCAGCGGACGACGACGAACAGGACGAGCGGATAATCAACCCTTCACGGAGCAATCAACAGTCCGAACACAACACCGAGCATAAGAACATACACAAAAGACTCGCGCCATTGCAAGAAGTTTGAAGAAGGAGAAACGGAAGCTCAAAACAGCGAAGACACGCTCGAGAATGAAGTGGAGCAAAGTATTCAAGACTGCGGATAAATATGGCAATGGCCATCAAACAAAGAGCTACCCAAGCGCAAGTTGTTGCCAGAATTTGTGAGGAAGCCATAGAGCCTTCACAGTCAAAAAATAAAGAGGCCACCTGGCCGGATAGACGGCCAGATGACAGGCCAAAAGCGACAAGCGGGGCCACGCACAAGCCGAATTATAATCCTAGGAAAATGGATGGCCCAACTAGGTCCATCTACGGGCCAAAAAAGAGGGTCCCAGGAAGTAACACAACACAACAAGTGTTCGAAGACAGCGGCACACCCAAATACAGGGGCGCCGCACACCCGCTATGTTTTACCGATGAGGTGCTGGATCATGAATTTCCAGCAGGGTTCAAACCCATGAACATAGAGGCATCTGACGGCACAATGACCCCGGAGTCTGGATAGAAGATTACATACTACACATACACATGGCTAGAGGAGATGATCTCCACGCCATAAAATACCTACCCCTCAAGCTCAAAGGGCCAGCTCGGCACTGGCTCAAAAGCCTCCCAGAAAACACTATTGGAAGTTGGTAAGAGCCTGAGGACGCATTTAGAGCAAATTTTCAAGGGACTTATGTCCGCCCTCCGGATGCAGACGATCTGAGTCATATAACCCAACAGCCCGGAGAGTCAGCGCGCAAATTCTGGAACAGGTTCCTCACCAAAAAGTGTTGGGGAACGTAGTAATTTCAAAAATTTTCCTACGCACACGCAAGACCATGGTGATGGCATAGCAACGAGAGGGGAGAGTGTCCGTCCACGTACCCTCATAGACCGAAAGCGGAAGCGTTATAACAACGCGGTTGATGTAGTCGTACGTCTCCACGATCCGACCGATCCAAGCACCGAACGTACGGCACCTCCGAGTTCTGCACACGTTCAGCTCGATGACGATCCCCGGGCTCCGATCCAGCAAAGCGTCGGGAGGAGTTCCGTCAACACGACGGCGTGGTGACGATCTTGATGTTCTACCGTCGCGGGGCTTCGCCTAAGCTCCGCAACAATATGACCGAGGTGGAATATGGTGGAGGGGCACCGCCTGCGGCTAAGGAACGATCACGAAGATCAACTTGTGTGTTCATGGGGTGCCCCTGCCCCGTATATAAAGGAGGGAGGGAGGAGGAGGCCGGCCCTCTACTATGGCGCGCCATGGGGAGTCCTACTCCCACCGAGTAGGATTCCCCTTTCCTAGTCCAACTAGGAACCCTTCCATGTGTTAGGAGTAGGAGAGAAGGAAAGGGAAGGAAAAGGAGAAGGAAGGAAGGGGGCGCCCCGCCTCCCTAGTCCAATTCGGACTAGTCCAAGGGGAGGGCGGCGGCCACCCTTTTGGCCCTTTTTCTCCTTTCCCGTATGGCCCATTAAGGCCCAATACGAATTCCGTAACTCTCCGTACTCCAAAAATACCGAATCACTCGGAACCTTTCCGAACTCCGAATATAGTCGTCCAATATATCAATCTTTACGTCTCGACCATTTCGAGACTCCTCGTCATGTCCCCGATCTCATCCGGGACTCCGAACTCCTTGGTACATCAAAACTCATAAACTCATAATAAAACTGTCATCCGAAACCTTAAGCGTGCGGACCCTACGGGTTCGAGAACTATGTAGACATGACCTAGAACTATTCTTGGTCAATAACCAATAGCGGAACCTGGATGCCCATATTGGCTCCTACATATTCTACGAAGATCTTTATCGGTCAAACCGCATAACAACATACTTTGTTCCCTTTGTCATCGGTATGTTACTTGCCCGAGATTCGATCGTCGGTATCCAATACCTAGTTCAATCTCGCCACCGCAAGTCTCTTTACTCGTTCCGTAATACATCATCTCGCAACTAACTCATTAGTTGCAATGCTTGCAAGGCTTAAGTGATGTGCATTACCGAGAGGGCCCAGAGATACCTCTCCGACATTCGGAGTGACAAATCCTAATCTCAAATCGCCAACCCAACATCTGCCTTTGGAGACACCTGTAGTACTCCTTTATAATCACCCGATTCGTTGTGACGTTTGGTAGTACCAAAGTGTTCCTCCGTAAACGGAGTTGCATAATCTCATAGTCATAGGAACATGTATAAGTCATGAAGGAAGCAATAGCAACATACTAAGCGATCGTGTGCTAAGCTAACGGAATGGGTCATGTCAATCAGATCATTCAACTAATGATGTGACCTTGTTAATCAAATAACAACTCCTTGTTCATGGTTAGGAAACATAACCATCTTTGATTAACAAGCTAGTCAAGTAGAGGCATACTAGTGACATCTGTTTGTCTATATATTCACACATGTATTATGTTTCCGTTAATACAATTCTAGCATGAATAATAAACATTTATCATGATATAAGGAAATAAATAATAACTTTATTATTGCCTCTAGGGCATATTTCCTTGAGTCTCCCACTTGCACTAGAGTCAATAATCTAGATCACATCACCATGTGATTAACATCGATAGTTCACATCATCATGTGATTAACACCCATAATTCACATCGCCATGTGACCAAGACCCAAAGGGTTTACTAGATTCAGTAATCTAGTTCACATCGCTATGTGATTAACACCCAAAGAGTACTAAGGTGTGATCATGTTTTGCTTTGTGAGAGAATCTTAGTCAACGGGTCTGCCACATTCAGATCCGTATGTATTTTGCAAATCTCTATGTCAACAATGCTCTTGCGGAGCTACTCTAGCTAATTGCTCCCACTATCAATATGTATCTAGATCGAGACTTAAAGTCATCCAGATCGGTGTCAAAACTTGCATCGACGTAACCCTTTACGATTTAACCTTTTATCACTTCCATAATCGAGAAACATATCCTTATTCCATTAAGGATAATTTTGACCGCTGTCCATGATCTATTCCTAGATCACTATTGTACTCCTTGCCAAACTCAGTGCAGGGTATACAATAGATCTGGTACACAGCATGGCATACTTTATAGAACCTATGGCCAAGGCATAGGGAATGACTTTCATTCTCTTTCTATCTTCCGCCGTGGCGGGTTTTGAGTCTTACTCAATTTCACACCTTTGTAACACAGGCAAGAACTCTTTCTTTGACTGTTCCATTTTGAACTACTTCAAAATCTTGTCAAGGTATGTACTCATTGAAAAACTTATCAAGCGTCTTGATCTATCTCTATAGATCTTAATGCTCAATATGTAAGCAGCTTCACCGAGGTCTTTCTTTAAAAACTCCTTTGAAACACTCCTTTATGCTTTGCGAATAATTCTACATTATTTCCGATCTACAATATGTCATTCACATATACTTATCGAAATGCTGTAGTGCTCCCACTCACTTTCTTGTAAATACAGGCTTCACATGAAGTCAGATAAAACTATATGCTTTGATCACACTATCAAAGCGTTTATTCCAACTCCAGATGCTTGCACCAGTCCATAGATGGATCGCTGGAGCTTGCACATTTTGTTAGCTCCTTTAGGATTGACAAAACCTTCGGTTGCATCATATACAACTCTTCTTTAATAAATCCATTAAAGAATGTATTTTTGACATCCATTTGCCAGATTTCATAAAATGTGGCGATTGCTAACATGATTCGGACAGACATAAGCATCGCTACGCTTGAGTAAATCTCATTGTAGTCAACACCTTGAACTTGTCGAAAACCTTTCGCGACAAGTCGAGCTTTGTAGATAGTAATACTACTATCAGCATCTGTCTTCCTCTTGAAGATCCATTTATATAATATGGCTTGCCGATCATCGGGCAACTCCATCAAAGTCCACACTTTGTTCTCATATATGGATCCCATCTCAGATTTCATGGTCTCAAACCATTTCGCGGAATCTGGGCTCATCATCGCTTCCTCATAGTTCGTAGGTTCATCATGGTCTAGTAACATGACTTCTAGAATAGGATTACCGTACCACTCTAGTGCGGATCTTACTCTGGAAGACCTACGAGGTTTTGGTAGCAACTTGATCTGAAGTTTCATGATCATCATCATTAACTTCCTCACTAATTGGTGTAGGAATCATCGGAACTGATTCTGTGATGAACTACTTTCCAATAAGGGAGAAGGTACAATTACCTCATCAAGTTCTACTTTCCTCCCACTCACTTCTTTCGAGAGAAACTTCTTCTCTAGAAAGGATCCATCTTAACAACAAATATCTTGCTTTCGGATCTGTGATAGAAGGTGTACCCAATAGTTACCTTTGGGTATTCTATGAAGACGCATTTCTCCGATTTGGGTTCGAGCTTATCGGTGAAAACTTTTCACATAAGCATCACAACTCCAAACTTTAAGAAACGACAGCTTAGGTTTCTTCGCTAAACCATAGTTCATACGGTGTCATCTCAGCGGATTTAGATGGTGCCCTATTAAACGTGAATGCAGCTGTCTTTAATGCATAACCCCAAAACGATAGTGGTAAATCGGTAAGATACATCATAGATCGCACCATATCAATATAAAGTACGGTTACGACGTTCGGACACACCATAATGTTGTGGTGTTCCATGTGGCGTGAGCTGTGAAACTATTCCACTTTGTTTTAATTGAAGACCAAACTCGTAACTCAAATATTCATCTCCACGATCAGATCGCGAAACTTTATTTTCTTGTTACGATGATTTTCCACTTCACTCTGAAATTCTTTGAACCTTTCAACTATTTCAGACTTATGTTTCATCAAGTAGATATACCCATATCTGCTCAAATCATCTTGTGAAGGTCAGAAAATAACGATACTTGCCACGAGCATCAACACTCATTGGATCGCATACATCGGTATGTATTATTTCCAATAAGTCAAGAGCTTGTTCCATTGTTCCGGAGAACGGAGTTTTAGTCATCTTGCCCAAAGCGGCACGGTTCGCAAGTATCAAGTGATTCATAATCAAGTGATTCCAAAAGTCCATCAAGATGGAGTTTCTTCATGCGTTTACACGATATGACCCAAGCGGCAATGCCACAAATAAGTTGCACTATCATTATTAACTTTGCATCTTTTGGCATCAATATTATGAATATGTGTATCACTACGATCGAGATCCAACAAACTATTTTTATTGGGTGTATGACCATTGAAGGTTTTATACATTTAAACAGAACAACAATTATTCTTCGACTTTAAATGAATAACCGTTTTGCAATAAACATGATCAAATCATATTCATGCTCGACGCAAACACCAAATAACATTTATTTAGGTTTTAACACTAATCCCGAAAGTATAGGGAGTGTGCGATGATGATCATATCAATCTTGGAACTATTTCCAACACTCATCGTCACTTCCCCTTCAACTAGTTTCTGTTCATTCTGCAACTCCTGTTTCGAGTTACTACTCTTAGCAACTGAACAAGTATCAAATACTCAGGGGCTACTATAAACACTAGTAAGGCACACATCAATAACCTGTATATCAAATATACCCTTGTTCACTTTGCCATCCTTCTTATCCACCAAATATCTGGGTATTTCCGCTTCAAAGGACCATTTCCTATGCAGTGTAAGCACTTCAGTTTCAGGCTTTGGTTCAGCTTTGGGTTTCTTCGTGGGAGTGACAACTTGCTTGTCATTCTACTTGAAGTTCCCTTCTTCCCTTTGCCCTTTTCTTGAAACTAGTGGTCTTGTCAATCATCAACACTTGATGCTCTTTCTTGATTTCTACCTTCGTCGATTTCAACATCACGAAGAGCTCGGGAATCGTTTTCGTCATCCTTGCATACTATAGTTCATCACGAAGTTCTAGTAACTTAGTGATGGTGACTAGAGAATTCTGTCAATCACTATCTTATCTGGAAGATTAACTCCCACTTGATTCAAGCGATTGAAGTACCTGGACAATCTGAGTACATGCTCACTAGTTGAGCGATTCTCCTCCATCTTTTAGCTATAGAACTTGTTGGAGACTTCATATCTCTCAACTCGGTATTTGCTTGAAATATTAACTTCAATTCCTGGAACATCTCATATGGTCCATGACGTTCAAAACGTCTTTGAAGTCCCGATTCTAAGCCGTTAAGCATGGTGCACTAAACTATCAAGTAGTCATCATATTGAGCTAGCCAAACGTTCATAACGTCGTATCGCTCATATTGAGCTAGCCAAACGTTCATAACGCGCATCGCTCCTGCAATAGGTCTGTCACCTAGCGGTGCATTAAGGACATAATTCTTCTGCAGCAATGAGGATAAACCTCAGATCACGGATCCAATCCGCATCATTGCTACTAACATCTTTCAATACAATTTTCTCTAGGAACACATATAAAAACATAGGGAAGCAACAACGCGAGCTATTGATCTACAACATAATTTGCAAAATACTACGGGACTAAGTTCATGATAAATTAAAGTTCAATTAATCATATTACTTAAGAACTCCCACTTAGATAGACATCTCTCTAGTCATCTAAGTGATTACGTGATCCAAATCAACTAAACCATGTCCGATCATCACGTGAGATGGAGTAGTTTCAATGGTGAACATCACTATGTTGATCATATCTACTATATGATTCACGTTCGACCTTCGGTCTCCGTGTTCGAGGCCATATCTGTTATATGCTAGGCTCGTCAAGTTTAACTGAGTATTCGCGTGCGCAACTGTTTTGCACCCGTTGTATTTGAACGTAGAGCCTATCACACCCGATCATCACGTGGTGTCTCAGCACGAAGAACTTTCGCAGCGGTGCATACTCGGGAGAACACTTCTTGATAATTTTAGTGAGAGATCATCTTATAATGCTACCGTCAATCAAAGCAAGATAAGATGCATAAAGGATAAACATCACATGCAATCAATATAAGTGATATGATATGGTCATCATCATCTTGTGCTTGTGATCTCCATCGCCAAGCACCGTCATGATCACCATCGCCACCGTGCGACACCTTGATCTCCATCGTAGCATCATTGTCGTCTCGCCAATTATTGCTTCTACGACTATCGCTACTGCTTAGTGATAAAGTAAAGCAATTACATGGCGTTGCATTTCATACAATAAAGCGACAACCATATGGCTCCTGCCGATTGCGATAACTTCGGTTACAAAACATGATCATCTCATACAATAAAATATAGCATCACGTCTTGACCATATCACATCACAACATGCCCTGCAAAAACAAGTTAGGCGTCCTCTACTTTGTTGTTGCAAGTTTTACGTGGCTGCTACGGGCTGAGCAAGAACCGTTCTTACCTCGCATCAAAACCACAACGATATTTCGTCAAATAGACTCCGCTTTAACCTTCTCAAGGACGGGCGTAGCCACACTCGATTCAACTAAAGTGAGAGAGACAGACACCCGCCGGTCACCTTTAAGCAACGAGTGCTCGAGCGGTGAAACCAGTCTCGCGTAAGCGTCTGGCGTAATGTCGGTCCGGCCGCTTCATCTCACAATACCGCTGAACCAAAGTATGACATGCTGGTAGGCGGTATGACTTGTATCGCCCACAACTCACTTGTGTTCTACTCGTGCACATGACATCAACGCATAAAACCAGGCTCGGATGCCACTGTTGGGGAACGTAGTAATTTCAAAAATTTCCTACGCACACGCAAGACCATGGTGATGGCATAGCAACGAGAGGAGAGTGTCCGTCCACGCACCCTCGTGAGACCGAAAGCGAAGCGTTATAACAACGCTGTTGATGTAGTCGTGCGTCTTCACGATCCGACCGATCCAAGCACCGAACGTCGGCACCTCCGAGTTCTGCACACGTTCAGCTCGATGGCGATCCCGGGCTCCGATCCAGCAAAGCGTCGGGAGGAGTTCCGTCGCACGACGGCGTGGTGGCGATCTTGATGTTCTACCGTCGCAGGGCTTCGCCTAAGCTCCGCAACAATATGACCGAGGTGGAATATGGTGGAGGGGGGCACCGCACACGGCTAAGGAACGATCACGAAGATCAACTTGTGTGTTCATGGGGTGCCCCCTGCCCCCGTATATAAAGGAGGGAGGGAGGAGGAGGCCGCCCTCTACTATGGCAGCGCCATGGGGAGTCCTACTCCCACCGAGTAGGATTCCCCTTTCCTAGTCCAACTAGGAACCCTTCCATGTGTTAGGAGTAGGAGAGAAGGAAAGGGAAGGAAAAGGAGAAGGAAGGAAGGGCGCCCCCTCCCTAGTCCAATTCGGACTAGTCCAAGGGGAGGCGGCGGCCACCCTTTGGCCCTTTTTCTCCTTTCCCGTATGGCCCATTAAGGCCCAATACGAATTCCCGTAACTCTCCGGTACTCAAAAATACCCAATCACTCGGAACCTTTCCGAACTCCAATATAGTCGTCCAATATATCAATCTTTACGTCTCGACCATTTCGAGACTCCTCGTCATGTCCCCGATCTCATCCGGGACTCAACTCCTTCGGTACATCAAAACTCATAAACTCATAATAAAACATCGTCGAAACCTTAAGCGTGCGGACCCTACGGGTTCGAGAACTATGTAGACATGACCTAGAACTATTCTTGGTCAATAACCAATAGCGGAACCTGGATGCCCATATTGGCTCCTACATATTCTACGAAGATCTTTATCGGTCAAACCGCATAACAACATACTTTGTTCCCTTTGTCATCGGTATGTTACTTGCCCGAGATTCGATCGTCGGTATCCAATACCTAGTTCAATCTCGTCACCGCAAGTCTCTTTACTCGTTCCGTAATACATCATCTCGCAACTAACTCATTAGTTGCAATGCTTGCAAGGCTTAAGTGATGTGCATTACCGAGAGGGCCCAGAGATACCTCTCCGACATTCGGAGTGACAAATCCTAATCTCAAATACGCCAACCCAACATCTGCCTTTGGAGACACCTGTAGTACTCCTTTATAATCACCCGATTCGTTGTGACGTTTGGTAGTACCAAAGTGTTCCTCCGTAAACAGGAGTTGCATAATCTCATAGTCATAGGAACATGTATAAGTCATGAAGGAAGCAATAGCAACATACTAAGCGATCGTGTGCTAAGCTAACGGAATGGGTCATGTCAATCAGATCATTCAACTAATGATGTGACCTTGTTAATCAAATAACAACTCCTTGTTCATGGTTAGGAAACATAACCATCTTTGATTAACAAGCTAGTCAAGTAGAGGCATACTAGTGACATACTGTTTGTCTATATATTCACACATGTATTATGTTTCCGGTTAATACAATTCTAGCATGAATAATAAACATTTATCATGATATAAGGAAATAAATAATAACTTTATTATTGCCTCTAGGGCATATTTCCTTCAAAAAGAACCAAATAGTCGACTGTCCGGACGCGGAAGCCTTAGCAGCTTTTAAACACAACGTCCGAGACGAATGGCTCGCCAGACACCTCGGCCAAGAGAAGCCAAGAACAATGGCCGCGCTAACAAGCCTCATGGCGCTTTTATGCGGAGAAGACAGCTGGCTAGCAAGATGCAGCACCAGCGACCAGTACATCCGAGATCGAGATGGAAGCGGAAAGTCACGCGCAGGAAAGATCAGCGCCGAATAAAGAAAAAAAGCCCAAAGGGCACGGCGGTCAACGCCCGGATTCAAAAGCTCACGGCCAAACAATAAAACACGGCCTCTTAAGGACAACAGAGGCGAGCTATCAAATTTAAACAAAATTTTAGATCGGATATGTCAAATCCACAAGATACCTCGGGGCTCGCAAACCATACCAACCGAAATTGTTGGGTTTTTAAACAGTCCGGCAGACTCAACGCCGGACACAAGGGGCTTGATGCGCCAAGCGAGGACGATGACGAACCCCACGAGCAGAGCACCGGAAGTCAAAAGGCTTTCCCACAAGAAGTCAAAAGAGTAAACTCGCTTCACGTGATAGCACGGAAAACCAACACGGCACTCGCTAAGACAAGTGTCGCACGGTCCACCCCAGCGGAACACCGAGATTGGATGTCAAAACCAATCACTTTCGACAATCTGGATTAGTCCAGAAGTATCCGGAACGCAGGATAGACTGCCCTGATATTGGATCCCATAATAGACGGACTGCAATTCACGCAGGTTTTGATAGACGGCGGTGGTGACTTAAACCTGCTAGATCCGGACACAATCCGCAGGTTGGGATAGACCATACTGCAATTCGGCATAGCCGCACTTCCTTCAAAGGAGTGGCGCCAGGCCCTTACGCCAGGTGCACAGTTTCATTATTACTAGAAGTTATGTTCGGGTCACCTGACAACTTCCGACGAGAAAAGCTAACCTTTCATGTTGCCCCATTTAAAAGTAGCTATCAAGCATCATTGCGACGGGAAGCTTTCGTCCGCTTCAATGCAATACCACATTACGCGTCTCTTACGCTTAAAATGCCCGGTCCACGTGGCATCATTTCATTAAAAGGTCGCTTTGAGACCCCGGACACGGCTGGGCGAGTCCGAATAAATAAGCTAGGGGCTACCTAGCCGCACACCCTTCACAAGGGTTTGCACATATAAGCCATAATGAGCTAGCATAGGCTCATCTTTATTAATCTATATTTCAATTTTTATGCACTTTCTCGACGATTTCTTTTCCAACCAAGTTCCTCTCTTTTTACAGATGAACAGCGTGCACCCGTCGAGGATACGGCACAACGGAGACACAGCGCAGAGGCGTGCAGAGGGACCCGTTGCAAGGACTCTTTTCGACTAAGACCCTCGTAAACCTTTCTTCTGTCTCTTGTTGCTATAATCCCTGGTTTATCATTATAACCAGTGGAGATGGCGTTTTGGCATCGGCGCGCCAGAAGAACCTGCCCATACCTGGACACAAGGGGCATAGGGCTTTGTTTTGCCAGCTATTATAAAGACCGAACACCTTCCGGAGTGTTCGGCATCTCGAGTTAGGCCTTATATGCATCAGCTCGAATCATGTCTTTGGTCAAATATTGGGTTTCCCGGCTCCTGTGTTTTCGCCTTACGTTCCGTATCATCGGCTAACGCGGCTCCGGAGAACTCTGCGATTGTGCCCCAGTTAATTTGGCGAGCACCTCGATGAAAGCGGCTGACTGTCATGATCTGAGGAGAGACTGGTCAACCACTCGATCGACCATGGGAATGTTTAGGATTCCTCCGCTTTGACGAAGGGCCGTTTCGGCCAGGCACATACGCCCCAAATTGGAGAGTGCGGTGCCCCGAGGGCTATGTCGTAGCCCCACCCTCGAACTCCATGGCTAAGTGAAAGTGATAAAGCATTATAGTCCGGTTGCCTCGTTTGCTCGCTACCACCTCCTTTACAGGACCGAGGCGTCGGATTAAGTGTGAAAACGCGCTATTTTTTGCGAACACCCCGCACCTTGTGCGTGGGGGCTGAAACCGACGATGCCATCTTTCGGGTTATACACGTATACATGAGCGGCCGCATAGGAGATATTCTATTACTTGAGCGCACAAGTATAAAAGGCGCTTACATCATAAATATCGTTTTACATCATATAAGCGTTCATTCGAGCGTAACATTTTTGAGCACTGCGACTCTATTACCACGAGCACCACGCAACACTTCGCCAAAATAGTGCTCGGCGGGTAACGGTTATCATCCGAACCGGGTCGCAACAGCGGTGGCATCCATCTCTGTCCAATGTGTCTTCACATGGGCGAGCACCATCCGCGCACCCTCTATGCAGGCCGACCGCTTTATCACCTTGATATGCAGCACCGCCCCAAGAAATTGCTGCAATAAGCCAAAGTAACTCTTGGTTGGGGCCTATCCGGCGGATATGGGTCACTATATCCGTCATAGCAAGCCGGACAACCTATTTAGCTCAGCCCACTCGGCCAAGCGGTCGGTCAGCGGAAGTGAACGCTCCGGACTATGGAATTGAGACCAAAACAGCTCTTAGTCTTGTGATCCTTCGGCTTCGAAAATGCTGCAACGACATCCGCCGCTTTTCGCTGCTAAGTCCATATAAAGGTCCTCTGGACCCCACAGTTAGCCAGTGAGCATATTTTGGATCCGTAAACCTTGGCGCAGCGAAAAGGCTTACCGGCTACAATATCTCCGACTGGCGCAGCTCTTCCTTTATAGCCCGCATTGCGGCGGGCATCCTTAACCGGCGGTGGCCTTCCGCAGGTCTTCTTGCCCGCTAAGGCGCTCCTTCCCAAGAGCCTCATTGCGGTTGGTAGCATCTTTTAACTTCACGGCCATTTCGGCTATCTCTTCCCTGCTCCGGCGATGTGCGACCCTTTCGACCGCTAACTCCTCGGCCGCCCTCGAGGCCGCCATTACTCCTTCCGCCTGCTCCTTGGCTTGAGCAAGTTCGCCCAAAGGCTCTCCACGGCAGCGCACTATCTGCATTTCACGCACATGTTGTAAGGAGCTGGCTTCGGCTCCCTTACCAAGTGACCGCGCAGTAACACTTACCTTGCGACTCATCAAGTCGCATGTTGACCAGCGTGATGTCCGCATCCGCAACATCGAGTTGCCGCTTTAGTTCAGCAACTCCATCAGTCCGGCTGGCCCCCGGACGACCCGCCACCTGCATCGGCGCGATGGGAATTTAAACCTGCGATTTTGATCCTCGGCATGCTGTCGATTTCGACAACCTACCGAGTCTCAGGGGCTACTATCTATACAGGGCGCATTCTATATGCAAAACTGTTAAAAGGTATGTCATTTTTATGTACCTCAAACGCCGCCAGCAAACTCCTGACGGCATCGTGCAACCCGCCTTCGGCGGACGAAATCCTTTCAATCACCATGCTCATCAATGCGTGATGATCTTCTGAGATAGACGCCTTCTCAAGCAGATCCTTCAGCCGTACACCAGTTGGCGCCGAACTATCCGGCTTTGCCAAACCGAGGCTCCCTCCGTGGCGACACTTTAGGCTCATCCGCCCTATCCGGCGCGCCGGAATGGGCGTCTCGCTCTCTATCATCTCCGGACGAAGGTCCCCGAAGACGAGCTCATTTGCGAAGGGCGGAGATCCGAACTACAAGGTAAAAACTTTAGTTATCCTCGGAAGCACAAATAGGGATGTCCTTATTATAAAACTCCTTTCTTTCTACTTACGGCTCGTTGGAGGCTGACTCTTTAAGGGAGATTGTGCGGCGGGGCCTCCCGGACGCAGGACCCTCTGCAAAGATTTCTTCCCCGTTTAGGGGCTTTTGCCCAGGTCCTGGAGGCAGTCCTCTTCTCCCCTTGGAGGAGGAATTCTCGATCCCCTCTTTCAAGAGCCTCCTTAGGCGAGGCGGTAGCTTTCCTGCTTCCCCTTCGTCTTCCTCTGAAGGCGCAACCTCAACATCCGGACCAGCACGGGATCCGGCGGTCTCGGGGAGGGCGGACACCATATCAATTTTGCTTCCGCTATCCACTCCTGTGTAGAAGGAAGTTGGTCATAAGCGAATCATCGAAAGGCAAACAAACGGTATGTCGGACTCGAACTACTTACTTGAGTATCCGGGCGATTGCAGCTTAGGCCAGCATCCTCGGTCAATTCGGACGCGCCTCTTGCGATCCGAAGAATAATTTGTACATCTCCGGGGTGTCATACCCATGAAGTGTTGAAGAATCCGTGGGCCCTCGGATTAAACTCCCATAGCCGGAGAGGGCGGCGTTTGCGAGGCGGGAGGCGCCTAATCGGCATAACCTGCATCACCACCACCATATCGACCTCCCTCGTTTGGAGATCTCGAATCCGGCCTGCGGTAGGGGCACGTCCTTTGGCGGCCCCAGTTGAGCCCTTGGTTGACCCGACATCAACCGTCGTGGAGGTCCCGGCGGAATAAGGGCGGCGGCTTTTATGCGGCCCCTCGAGCGGTAATATAGAACCACTCTTGCTGCCACGGGCGAGCTCCTCTTGGAAGAAGCCAGCGGGCCACGGGGCATCGGCCCTCTTACTTATGGCCGCCCGCCACACTCCGCTTAGCGCCCCGATCATCTTGGCGCCACATTGAAGGTCTTGAGCCACAGGCGAAGTGAGGGTGACGCGGAGGAAAACCATGAGCGACAATAAATCACGGAGATATGGAGGATGGACTCGGAGCCAAATCGTGGAATTCCAACCCATAGTAAAACATGAGCCCTCTCACAAAAGGATCCATCGGAAGCCTAAACCCGGCGGAGGTGGGATCTGAAAAGCGACATACTCGCCGGGCTCGGGGGTGGGGATGGCCTGCCCTTGGCGAGCAACCTGTCTGAAATCTCATAAGCCGGTACTTGGCCTCCGCAGCTTTAGCACGTCCTCCTCCGTGGCGGAGGAGGGCATCCACCGACCACGAGGTCGGAACCGGACATCGTTGAAAGTTCAAAGCGCTCGAACTGGAGCTCTAGGTGCTGGAACTTGGGCGGGAGAGGATTCGATGGAGGATCAAAGAAAAGCGAGCCTTGGTCCCGTTATAAAGAGGAGAATACCAAGAGCCGTCTTCGTGACCGTTGGGACTCGCCGATAGAGGCGTGGCGAGCAGGCGCGGTTGGGTTACCCACGTCCGTATTAATGAGAATCCCGGATTAAGGGAAACACGATCTCTGCTTGACAAGGCGTGCCAAGAAACCGCTTAGCTAAATCGTTGAGGTGGTAAAGTAAAAATAATTCGAGTAATGGCTTGGTATTGGCGTGATGTCATGCCACAAAAACGTCGGCAGATTGAACTTGTGTATATATTATTCTCTCTACGGTGGAATGTGGAATTTATTTTGCGAGCGGACACTATCTGGTGTTCACAATCTTCTATCATTCGGAGGAGGAACCCGCCTTGCAATGCCAAGCAATATCTGCGCGGACTTATCGTCATTGAAGCCTGGTTCAGGGAGCTCTTGAGGAGTCTGGATTAGGGGTGTCCGGATAGCGGACTACCATCATCGGCGAACTACCATCAGCGGACTATCATCATCGACCGGACTCCAAGACTATGAAGATACAAGATTGAAGACTTAGCCCGTGTCCGGATGGGACTTTCCTTGGCGTGGAAGGCAAGCTTGGCGTCTGGATATGTAGATCTCCTACCATTGTAACCGACTTTATGTAACCCTAGCCCTCTCCGGTGTCTATATAAACGGATGGCTCTAGTCCGTGGGACAACAACAACCCTTACAATCATACCATAGGCTAGCTTCTAGGGTTTAGCCTCCTTGATCTCGTGGTAGATCCACTCTTGTAAACATCCATAATATCAATATCAATCAAGCGGGGCGTGGGTTTTACCTCCATCAAGAGGGCCCGAACACAGGGTAATACATCGTGCCCTTGTCTCCTGTTACCATCCGCCTAGACGCACAGTTCGGGACCCCCTACCGAGATCGCCGGTTTGACACCGACAAATGTAATCTGTAATCAACTTCGACCCAACGTCTTTGCCTGAGATTCAAATCCGGTTGGGTGAAGATGTATTTCAGACTTTGGTGATCGATGTAAATTTCCCAACGATTACCAAGAAGGTAATGTCGCCAGGTTTTGAGTGCATGGACCACGCTGCAAGCTCTAGATCGTGTGTGGGATAGTTATCCTCATGTGGGCCTTATCTATCGAGAAGCGTAGGCAATCACATGACGATCTTGCATGAGTATGCAACCTAGTCCTTGTCGCGAGCGTCGCAATAGATAATAAAGTCCTTAGAAAAATCTAGTGGAACAAATGCGGAGCAGATGTCGAGCGTCTTTTCAGGTTCTGAAAGCTGAACTTCATGATGTGGCGTCCATTCGAACTTTTTATCTTTCTTGAGGAGTTCGGTTAGAGGTTTAGCAACTTTGGAGAAATTCTCGTGAAGCGGCGGCAATAGCTTCGCTAAACCGAGGAAACTCAAACTTGCTTGACCGATTCAGGTGGAGTCCAGTCAAGGACGGCTTGAACTCGCTCGGGATTGACAGCAATGCCCTTACCAAAGATTACATGGCCTAGATAGGTCACTTCTGGTAACCAGAATTCACACTTAGAGAATTTGGCATAAAGGCGGTGCTCTCGAAGTTTCATCAATACTAGCCTTAGATGTTCGGCATGTTCTTCCTCATTCTTGGAGTAGATGAGTATGTCATCGAGGTATACCACGACGAATTTATCCAAATACTCCATGAAGATTGAGTTCATTAACCGAGAGAAGGTGGCTGGAGCATTGGTTAACCCGAAGGACATGACGGTGTACTCGTATTGGCCATAACGAGTAACAAAGGCCGTTTTAGGAATGTCCCCGTTCTTGATTTTGATTTGATGGTAGCCCAACCTCAAATCCATCTTGGAAAAGGCGAGGATCCACAAGCTGATCATACGGTCGTTGATCTGGGAGCGGATACTTGTTCTTGATAGTGACCAAATTGATAGGTCGGTAATCCACAACCATCCGATCCGTTCCATCCTTCTTCTTGACGAAGAGGACGGGGCAAGCCCATGGAGATGAACTAGGACGGATGAAACCCTTTTGCAAGGACTCATCGAGTTGTTTTTTATGCTCGGCCAGTTCTAGGCGTGCCATCTTATAAGGTCTTCTAGAAATTGGGACGGCTCCGGGAACAAGATCTATCACGAACTCGACATCCCTGTCAGGTGGAACACCTGGCAGTTCTTCTGGAAAGACATCCGGAAAATCACGGACTACCGGAATATCTTCAAGGTCTGGAAGGGGGTTGGCATTTAAGGAGTAAAGCTGACGCTTAGCCACTCGGGTTAAAACATTAACTGTCTTGCCCGAAGGATGGGTGAGTTGAACAGTTCTAGTAGAGCAATCAATCTTAGCATAATGGGCTGACATCCAGTCCATACCCAAGATGATGTTTATGTCCGAGGACTTGAGAGCTATTAGAGATGCAAGAAAGACTAATCTGTCGACAAGAATTTCATTCCCATGACTTATTCTAGAGGTTTGCCATCTAGAACCGAGTCTGAATTTCCATGGAGGTGTGCATGTCACGAGAATGTAGTGTTGTGCAATCGAGCATAGCTCTCGAAATAAATGAATGAGATGCTCGATATCAAAAAGAACGATTGCGGATGACAATTAACAAGGAGCGTGCGAGGGGCGGCGTTGGGATCCTCATGGGTTTCCTCGGCTGAAACATAGTTGGCGTGGCCCACGGCGATGGCAGCTGGTTTGGCGTAGAGCACCTTTCTGCTGGCTTACCACGGCCAGCAGACTTTCCGATCTGGTAGGGGTTGTTACGGGGACACTCACGGATGTAGTGGCCCGTCTCTCCACACTTGAAATAGGTTATCATGTTGGGGCGTGGAGCAGCATTAGCAGCGTGGCCACCATAAGTCTTAGGCGGTACATCTTGCTGGTTGGGGCGGCGCCTCAAAGGATGGCCTCGAGTGAACACAGGTGGCGAGCGGTGTTTGGAATCCAGACCGCGCTTGAGATCGAGCGGATGAAGAACCAAAGTCACGGAGTGCTTGCGTGAAGCTTCAAAGTCGACTATCCGGTTTCAGACCGATAGCCTTGTTGACTAACCACGGAAGGAAGTGCACTCGTGCGACGAAGATCACGGCGAAGGTCGGGGCTAAGTCCCTGCGGAACCTTGCACGCTTCTTGGCGTCGGTAGAAACCTCTTGAGGGCATAACATGCTAGATTTCCAAACTCACGGTGTAAGTATCCACAGATCGGTCTACCAGGTGAAGTTGCGAACTCTTCCCTCTTACGATCCATGAGACCTTCCGGATGTGATGCTCACGGAAGCGGCACTGAATTCAGCCCAAGTAGTGATTTGGCCAACGGGCGCATAGCCTCATAATTCTCCCACCAAAGGCTAGCAGGGCCTTCGGTGATAGGCGGCAAAGGTAACCTTATCAGCTTCAGCCACGTTGGCGAGCGTAGCTTGTGGGTGATCTTTGCGAAGCTAGTCATCCGCATCGAGAGGCTCAGCGGAATGTTTGAACCGGTGGATACAGCTTGACAAAGTCATTGAGTGACACCAGATCATTCCTTGGCTGGCGTGCGGTATTCTGCTCAATCCGCTCCGACCAGCGATTAGTCTCACGCTTGTTGCGTTCGCCTCCAACATAACCTCGGCCAAAAGGCGGTTGAGGCAGATTTACATTCCTAGCTGCGCTGGCTTCTCCCTGCTCGGAGCAGCAGGATTATTATGGTGTTGACCATCCTAGGGAACAAGACAACGGTTTAAACTAGGATGGCAGAATTTAGCAAGGAAGTGCGGAATGTAATGGATAACACGGAATGCGAGAGATGTTCATCCGTATGACATGGTAATATAAAACTGTCATATATATACCAGCGGTCATACACACCATTCATAGTTTAGTACAAGCCCGACGGAGTACATCTACATGAAAGGCGTTACATCTCATCGGAAGCATTCCAAACTCCTATACATTATTTTTCTACACTTCGGAATGATACACACTAAGTCATATTCCACAAGTCACAGGGACGGTGGAAATACAACTATTACAATACTAGGGATACTACTACTAACTCGAGACAGCTCCGTAGTAGTCCTCATAAAGTCACCACCCAAGCACAGGCGGAACATGATCATCCGAGAGCAGGCGGTCTGTGGAGCTTGCGGACCAAAGGGACTTCGGATGTGGCCGTGGTCCAACAAACGGCGGCAGACGAGGTCCACGAGGAGGGGTGATGCCTCCTACCTCACGCCACTCCATAAAGTCTGGCAGACCAGCCCGCACAGGGTACAAGTCCCTCATGTCCATGTATCCGGCTTGCACGGCAGGTGCAAACCGAGTCAGAGTGGCCCAGTGATCAGAGCGGGCATTAAAGAGCTCCATACGCAAGGCCCAATTTTCACGATCCTTGTCTTCCAGCATCTCAGTAGTGGTGCGAAGGAGTGAGTCCTCATGGGATGCGTCGCTGTACATACCCTGAAGGTAACCATGCGCCCCAGGGAGGGATGCTGGCATGTAGCGAAAATCGGTGTTGCACAACAAGGCAGTTCTGGCTCGAATAATAGTCATCATTGAGTAGGCTGCATCCTGCACGGACATCCCAATAGTGATCCCAAGTCCATAAGAAGAGTGGAGCGGTTCAGTAGCTCCGGGATAAGATGGATATATCCTGACCGTGCACAGATATTGGCTTTGATTAAAGTCTCTAAACTGCTCCTCGACGGTATATTCGGGATACCATCGGTAACGGTGTCGACCATCACCCGAACCAACATGGCCGTGTGACCACACATCAATGCAACGGGTCAGACGAACCACTTGGTTACGGAGCGGGTGGCCATCTGAAAGCACAGCCACAATGCAAAGACATTAGAATTTCTAGGAAAATCGGGCAACATAACATCTGTAAATGCTCAAGAACAGATTTGAGACATTCAAAATCAGATTGCAAAACCACTCAACAACATCATATCAAGGTTACGGTTCAGCGATAGCATACTAAAAGTAGTAGAAACTAAGCGAGGCTGTAACCAACAATCCTATAAGTTACTACGGATTAGTAACACGTGAACACGATAGAGAGAAGAGAGCCTAGTCCTATACCCACGTAGAATGAGAAGAGGATGACTCGGATCGAGAGGGCATAAGGTAAAGGAGTAAAAAGAGCCTTCGTTCCCTCCCACAATCAATTCCCCTACATATAACTAAAGCATTTCTAGACTCAACATCGACCAGTTTGGCTTAGAGAACCTACAGGCAGTCCGCTCGATGCCAGCGCTGTCGGGACCCGATTCAAGTCACATCGACCTGGCGGTAACACCTCATATCACTTTGCGGCCTCACGCACGGTATTCCCACGGGTGTCGCCTTACCATGGCCGAGACCGTTTAGCCTTTTGGCTCACGTATATGATAGTGTCGCTAGCATCCATATGACAAAGAACCGGGCCGACATGGCTAGTCATGAACCCAAAGCGGCGCTAACCCATGGGGACATGCATACATGAATCACATCGAGCATGTCGGTCATCAGCGTATGAATTCGGCTGTAGCACTGCTAACAGACTCGGTATCCCGGGCTGTAGCGAGCTAGGCAGGACTCGAATATCACCACGTGACATTTCCCGAAGGACGTACATAGGAACGACGTGAAACACATGCCAACCAGTCAAGTGTCCAAGCAGTAGTCTGGGCTAGCGAGGACTCCGTGAACCGGGCTGTAGCGGACTACTATCGCTCGAAGCACGAGACTACATTTCCCCATATGAGAGGCTGCCAAGGATAAACAACTAGATTGTCGGATCCCACTCATACCAAGCATTTCAATCATACCGCATAATATGCCCGATATGAGTACATACAACATGGCATCACAACAAAACTCTACAACTCAAAGTACTTTGTTTAAGAGGCTCGAGGAGCCATACATAACATATCCATACACATAGGGGTCACATGACCCAACACTCAAGTCATACAAACATACAAGCACATGCGGAAGCAAACTAGTCTCGATCTGAGACTCTAAAAAGAGAAAGCTTGTTGAAGCCCTTCTATCTCAAAGGCCCTTCACAAGCTTTGGATCACCACAGGGTGGCTAGTTCACTCGTCGATGTCAAGGTCTACATAAAACCCATCGGAGGAGGCAGTGTTGTCGTCTGAAAACATTAATTAAGCAAACATGAGTACGGAGGTACTCAGCAAATCTTACAACAGAATCCTATCATACATGCACATTCTCAAGAAGGTGGTGGAGTTATTGCAGCAAGCCAGCTTTGACTCTTGGCTAAGCTATCCTAAGTGACATCACTTGAAAAGCATTTGTCGCACACGAGTCCACTAATCACCATCACAATACTCCACCGTGGATCCTCTCTCGTCAACCCACGAGAGGGCCATCCGCGGCACTCACACTTATCTTGAGGCTTTTAGTAGTATCCATTTACTTGTCTATGAACTGTTATAGGCAACCCAAGTCCTTCTCCGCGGACACGACTATTGAATAGATCATATTAACCTGCGGGGTGTACTTCTTCACACGCTCTCACCACTTACGCCGTTTACCGACATGTACTCGGCAACCTTCAGCGGAAGCCCAACGTGGGTGTCGGCCACGACCTACCTAAACACTCAAGTCCCTAGTCCAGGTTTATCGCCTATTCGGGTTCCATCCATAGGGAGTCCGGCCGAGGTTTCCACTAACGGCCCCGAACGATGTGTGCAGGGTTCCCGAGATACCAAACGGGCATTCGGTACACCGGCCCACGGTGTATCTACCGCATCATAGCCCACCCCTAGGGTCAGCGCTTCGCGTCCTCCAACACATATCCTACAAACACGAAACTAGTTGCAACTCCCGGACAGAGAACAAGGGTGGTTAAGAAGCCGAGAGGGTCCATTGGTTTCGGCCCAATGCGTGGTAGTAACTGTTTCATGGATCACAAACACGAACTCAGTTCTTAGGGGCGGCTTCAATGAAACAACCCACCATGTACTCCTACATGGCCTCTCATCGATACCTTTACCAAAACGTGTTCAACACTTTCACTCTCGAACCCGACACAACCTTTCACTCCAGTTCATCATCCCGATGAGCCAGACCTGACACAACCCTAAGCATAGCAAGCATAGCATGGTAGGAATCACAAACATGGCTCAATCAACTCCTACACATACTAGTGGGTTTCATCTAATTCTTTGTGGCAATGACAGGTCATGCAAAGGAAGTGGGTTCAACTACCGCAGCACACAACAGTTTGAATCGCGTTGTCTTAATGCAGTAAACAAGAGCAGAAGCGAGAACATGGGTTTGTATCGGAATGATCAATGGGTTGCTTGCCTGATGTAGTGGTGGTAGGATACTGCCCTTCAGACGGATATTCGGGATTATCCTCGGAGGCAGAACCTATCACGAAAGACATACCGAAAATAAACAACACATGACAATATGCAACAATATGATGCATGCTATGACATGGCAATATGAATGTGTGTTGGCCTAATGCAAGCTGGAACAAATAGGGATGAACTCATTTGAATCAAAGGTTCAAATGTTAGCTCATTTAACATAGCCATAAAGGTGTATTATCTTAATCTGCTTAAACAGAAAGGTTAACTTGTTTTATCATGCATGAAACCTTTACCAATGGATAGAATGGATTTTTCTGATCATTTTTCATATATAAATCTTTGCATTTGGAGTTACAGATTAATTTCTATGAATTTTTGAAGTTTGAACTATTTTCTAGAATTTCCTATAACAGAATAATTCCAGTAATTCATTTACTGCGTCAGCAATGCGTCAGGGTGACGTCAGAGGTCAACGGGGACGTCCAGGTCAAACTGACCAGTGGGTCCCGCATGTCGGTACTTAATTTAACTAAATAGAATTAGTTTAAACTAACTAAGTTAATTAGCAAGGGGGGTGGACCACCTGTCATAGGCTCAGGAGAGTCAACCAGGGCCCGCCCTGGTCAAAGTCAGCGCCAACTACACCGGCGTTTAGCCGCCGGCGAGCCAGACGCGGCGGCGAGAGTGGTTTTGGCCGTTCCGGCAACCAAATGAGTCGCGGAGGCGTCTATGTGTAGCTGGGAACAACCCGCAGCTTTTGGTGGCGTTGGCTGGGCTTGGGGTGGCCGGAAACGGCGCCGGCGACGACCTTGGCGGCCGCCGGAGTTCGGGTGATGACGAACTCGTGGCTACGGTGTGCGGTGAGGTGCGTGAAGTGGTGGGTTAGGTTCTACGTGATGCGGTGAGCATGTTAGACACCGAGGGTGACGGTGGATGGCGGAAGCACGTCGGCGACGAGCTCACGGCGGCGCATGCGGGTGAGCTCCGTCACGATCGCTTCTGAGGCTCGGGAGCGAGAAAGGAAAGGAGGGGAGGTAGCTAGGCTCACGGAGAACTCGAGGAGGCAACCGTGCGGTCGGGGACGAGCTGGTGCGGCGGTGGCGTCGATGGGGATCTCCGCGACGGCGGAGTCGGGCGAAGTCGGTCTGAGGCCTCGGGCCACGCGGCCTTCGGGGCTCGGCTAGCTCGAAGAAGAGGAGGGCGGCGAGCTCCTAGACCTGACAGGATGGCGCAAGGGCGATGGAGAGCGCGACTACGGTGGCGGTCTGGCTGCGATTCGCCGGCCATGGCGTGGGAGAGCGAGGGGAGGAGCTGGGAGGAGGAGAGGTGTCGAGGGTTCGGGGAGAGAGAGTGGGCGTTCGCGTCGGCAGCTCGGTGAGGAAGCGGCGGCGGCGGCCAGCTGCGTGGCATGCATGCTGTGCTCGCTGTCGAGCACTGCTGCCTGCTGGCCAAGCAAAGCAGCTGTTGGCCTTGGCGGGCTGGGCTGGGCAGCGGTGGGCAGTTGGGTGGCGCCGGAGTAATGTTTTTCATTTCTGTTTCCTTTTCTATTTTACGTAACTTTGTGGAGTTTTAAAAATACCTAGACAACTTCAAAATTCACCAAACTGCACTGGTCCTTAGTTGGAATATTTCCAAAGCATGGAACATTTTAGTTTAGGATTATTTGGGCATTTGAAATATTTTATATAATTTAAATGCCCAAACTCAAATACTTATATGATTTAGTTCAAAAACCTTAGGATGACCTAGAAAATTGTGCACCACTTTTGGCAGAGGCTCTGAACCAAAGCAAAGGTGATGAACATTTTAGAAGGGCATTTCAGGTTCATTGAAAATAATTTTAGTAAGCCCTAGTTGGATTCAAAAGGTGTTATGGGGGTTTTGTCTTCCCCATTTCAAATTTCTGATGAAAGTTAAACATGATGCAACACACTAATGCATGGACTAGCTAGGATGTGACAGAAATTTCCACGTGTAAAATTCTGATTGGCCGTCAGTGGGCCAGATGTCGCCCGTCCATTGGAGGAGACATGCCTATGGTACGTCGACACGTGGCTGGGCCCAATAGAGGCCCATATAGGTTAAAAAGGCCGGCCCAGTCAAAGGCCCGTAGAACTTAATCAGGTACTAGTGGGCCAGCCCAATAACGGCCTGCTTAATAAAGGCCCATTTACAGCCCGAAACCAGATCTGGCCCGTTAATTGTTCGCCCAATATTTGGGCCCATTTACGGCCTGAAGCCATATCTGGCCCGTTAATTGTTCGCCGAATATTCGGGCCCAACTATAGCCAGTGACTTTCGGCTGTTAGAGGCTGGCGTGAGACATGGGCCCATTTCAGCCGGTGTGACTTTCGGCACGGAATGGCCCGTGCTGCCCATGGGCCATATATGGTCCGGCGGGACATCGGGCCCACTAACGCCCGTGCTAAAGGTGGCAACAGTTAAGCCCAGCGTGACTTTGGGCCTGTTAAAGACCTGTCTCGTAATTGACCCGTTGATGCATGTACTAAGCTTTCGCCTCTTAAAGGCCCATGATATCGATGGGCCAACTAAGGCCGAGATATGTTTCGCTGGTAACGGCCCGTGAGCTAACTGGGCCCATAATGGCCCGGTCTACATTTCGGCCTGCTGAAGGCCCGTCGACGACTTGTGAAAATTGAGGCCCAACATGGATTTTGGCCTGCTAAAGGCCCGTGGTTTCATCTCGGCCGTAATGTGGCCATTACAATATTCAGCTGTTAATGGCCCAACGCTACAGGCCAAACTAAGCTTTGGGCGACAAAAGGCCCAACTAAAATATAGGCCGGTGTAAGTTTGGGCCTGGCGCAATGTGTGAAGGCCCCAATCATTCGGGCCCAAGAAAGACGTAGGCCGGCCCAATTGTGGCTGGCTTAAAACCTGACCCGTTATCGAATGTTTCGGCCCGGTCGACTACATCTGATTTTTTTTCAGATAGCGAATGATGGCAGTAACTAGTAGGAATTAAGAACAAACCTACTCTATACAATAAAGAAATTACGGCATAGTAACTAAGAATAAACCTACACTATACAATAAAGGATTTAAGGTATATTACATCCACTGGGCATCGAAGTTCGCCACCAGTGATCATAAAGCGCAACGAAGAAGCAGATTACAAAAACTGGGCACCATTGCAGCGTAACAAAATAATACTGAACCGAGACCACTTCCAAGATAGTTCAAGAAAGGTTAGCCTTGCGGGGGAACTGCTGCGCAAGCTGCTGAGCAAGGCTGTGAGACCGGCCTAGCATGTCGGTCATAGCTTCCAGGTGTAGCTGTTTAGCGATGAGGTTCTCATTGGTGTTCTGCATAATCTTTCTTAGAGATAGGACTTCAAGTCGAAGTTGAGTTGCAGAATGCCTTTCTGCTAGAACTTGGGACTGAAGAAGTCGAACTGATTCAGACAACGAATTCTGTGAGCTTGTCTGACTGTTAGTCTCAAGTAACTTGAACACTGCATCAAGACAAGACTTTGGGGTTGTCTCGCTATCTTCAAGATGTTTTGCCTTCTTTGCTGCAATATATGTTGGGTTTGTCTCACAGCCTTCAGCAGACTTGTGCATGCCATCAGGCATATCACCTGAAACAAAGCATAGAGATGACAGGTTTTGCGTGTATAAACAAAGATGATAACTGTACATCAATTCTATCCAATTTCAAATTAGAAAATAAAGAGTAAGTTCAAAATATCAATAGCATAATTTGGCATTGTTCATAATGCGGGAGCTTCACCACACTCTTTGGATTACCATGTCAACATAACAAGCATAGATGAAGGGCAAAGAAAATCATTGTATCTATTTTGGATAATGTGCATGGCATGTTGTTCATATCATCAGCCACATCAGTAAGATAAAACAGGAGATGACAAGGTGCAAACGTGGGCTGCTTCACCACACACTGGATTATAGATCCACAAAACCAAGCATACATATAGGGAGTATTAAGTAATGTGCATGGTATGAATAAGAAATTTGGTTTTACAAGTAAAACTTAGAACTTACGGTTCTTACGAACATGCATTTTGGTAGAAACAGCAAACTAAACAGCAGTAAACGATAGGGAGTATGAGCAAATTAAACAGCAGTTGAGGATAAAGGCTTTAGAAGGACTGACTTACATTAACAGTTAACACCGCTTTATAATGCCCTTCTCCATGTCAAGGGAAGGATAACTCAAGAATTTCAGCACAGAATCTTCTTCATAAGCATTGCCTGTACTCTACATTTTGTAGAGAGTAATTATAGATATGATAATACTGGAAGGGATAGAGGATAATGAAGATAAGATGCAGATTGATGCTACATAATCAACTACCAATCCCTGGAAGTACAAGCGTTACAGAGGACAAAATGTCTTGACAAGAGCAATGGGCTACACTTCACTTGGCATTGTCTGTGTATTCTACTTGTTGGTAAGATTAAATATAGATCTGATCTTTTTAGTAAATGGTGGGCGAGGGAGATAAGATGCAGAATGCTACAAAATGAACCAATCCCTCTTCCCATAATACAAGAGTGTTTTGAACACTTTGTGTCTTGTACAAAACGTTCTTATATTATGGGACGAGGGAGTAGCTGATAATGTAAGTACAGTGATAGACCACGTCCAGTCCATACAAGAGGACTGCAGAGCTAAACCTCTTCAAAAGCATTGGGTTGATTCTAAATTTGTGTAAGAGTCCATAGGGATCTTACAATGTCCACCAAATGGACGATTATGAGGCTAACATGTGCAGTGATGCTACATAATCAAATAGCTATGAAAGTAAGTATGGTCATACAGGGCAAGAGGTACTCACAAGAGCAATGCAGTGTCCAGTATAGTTGCGAGATTTTGTGGTCCATTGAGAACGAATGTTCTTCTGCTAACAGTTTTTGAACAAGTGAGACATTAAGGCAAATGCAGAAATGTAGTTCAAATTGTGATGTGATATCATAGACAGTACCTTACGCTGCAGCCGAGAACAATGTGTAACAAGATTATTCCAGTCACCGTCGGATAAATGTAGCACCGGAGACTTTACAGAAATTTCGTTCAGAGGATTGCCATTGAAGTGCGCTTGCCTCAGGTAGGAACGATACTTCATCAACGAGTGCTTGAAAAGCGCAACCAACTCTTGCTCGTCATCACAATCCAGTTTGCTCCTCGCCTATTTAAAAGAATGAAATCTTGTGTCTTCGTCACAGAAACATATGCAGAATGACCATGAATAACATTAGTACATTACTTACGCGTAAGTTGCGGAGGAAGACTGAAATTGTTCCGTGTCATGCGGTATAATCTTTCCATGAAGGAAAGATGCGCACAAAGTTCTTGACAACAACATAAGCTTCTTCTAAACTGGGAAGAAATGGAACAGGGTCCTATTTGCTGCAATTGGGGCTCTCTCGGTTCGAAAAGGATTTGGCAACTGGATTTGGTGTACTCTTTGCTGGAATGGGGTTTTGCGTCGTGCACCGGTGCTATGTCAATGGCATAATCATACTGTTTGCTGCGGTTGGGGTCTGCTGAGTTGGGGCATCGAAATGACCAAAGTAGTAGGGCTAGAGTCTGCTAGAGTTGGGGTATTTTGTGGGTCGTGATATTGCAACTACACCTAATGGGCTATTTGATTTATCAAAGCCACTACCTTTTCCAAATACTTTGCTTGTGCTCCTCCACGATCAGCAATCGCCCTCTTCCTTTTGAGCGTCGATACACAAGAACAACATTTGAATGGATAAATATGGTATGATGACAGATGGAATATGTCTTGAAAATGGATAGGCAGGGCGTATTCACATACGATGTGTAAACTAAGCTAATGGCAGTTCAACAAAGTAGAAGCAATGCAAAGCATCGGTTGCAAGATATGTGCGAGCAATGTAACCTTGGAAAGTTAGAGCAAGTACCTTGATGGGTGAATAAGATAGGGCATCTTCCTCGACTCCTCCACTAGGGAGCTACATTGACTTAGGTCTCCTCTAGCTCGTAATCACTGTTAGGATCATATTCGAGCATGAATCAGAGGTGGAGAGCGTTTGCATTGCATTGCATCCAGACTTGATTTCAGTCCCTTAATGCCAAGTTTGACAGCCATGGCATTGTTCTGCTTTATTCTTTTCATGTGCGCAAGCTCATAATCATTATGATGCTGTTCAGAATCTGAGATTCATGAAAACATAAAAAGTAGTCAGATTATCTATGGAATGCATTGCGGATTCAACTCGGAGAGTGTCTCCCTATAAACCCCTGCATATGCAAAGTTCACCTCCCCAACCGTCTTGACGGACCACACACGAAATACAAACCCTTATGTCTCTATAACAGGCAGTGCACACATTTCAAAACTGAAGTAGGAACATTAGAATCATATGAAATTCGTATTTCAACAAATAAGCTAAGCAATTATGAGTGGCGTAATGTTTAGCTTCAAGGGCGGAGTGTTGGTAGTGCCTAATACATCTGAACCATTAAGTGTAGGTAGCACTGAGCACACAACAAACCCTAATGACAGTCCTGCCTAATGAGTAATGAATCAATTAGAAAATGGGTGATGAGGAGTGGATGCTGAGTGTTGATGATGTATCTCAGGATAAATCGAGTTGGCTTGGTGGGTGCTGCACGCCTGAGCCCTGAACGGACTAGGAAGGTAAGCACGGCGGCGCGCTCGGGCAGCGGTGATGCTGTTGGGCGAGCGGCTCCTGGCCTCCTGTTAGTCCGGCGTCTCCTCCTAGAGTCATGCCGTCCGGGGACGGCAAGTCGCCGGCGAGGCAGGCGGCTGGGGGCGAGTAGAGATCGGAAGCGCGCAGCAGAACAAAGGGGAATCGGGGCCTGGGACGACCCAAAATCCCAGGTTGGGCCGGCCCAACCGTGGGCACCCTGTAGAGATACACACCCGAGTGGAGAACATGCATTTTCGAAACTAATTTAGGAACATTTAGCTGACCAATTAAACAACTCTGTTTTAATAATATCAGATTCGTATTTGAACATCTAAGCTTGTTTAGCTTGATGCGTGGAGCAGTGTTATTATGACACGAAGCACGTATTCTGATCGTATAGTGATCATAAAAGGGGGAAACTCTAAGCATATTTTTTTAGCAAAAGAGGGTTTCCCCTCCGATTTCTATTAAAGAAATCACCACGGAACCAACATGATCAATTAAACCCTAAGCATGATCAATTAAACCATATTATGGCTGTGCCATGGCAGATTTGAAGCTGCAAACCGAGAAATGATATTTAGCATCCATTGTTTGCTTGAACTAAGAACTAAATTCTAAGAGCGGAAAGGAAAGTAGAGTAACCAAGTTAAGATCTATTTTCTAGTTGAGATCAAAAATTTGAGGAGATATGAAGTACCACCTCTCTTGCGGCGCCGTGTAGGCATCGGGGGTGCGATGGCTGTCGGTGGCGTTGAAGCAGATCTGCGATGGTAGACGGGTGCATCAGGGGATAAGTCCTGTTGCGGTGGAAGAGAAGGTCGTGTGAGCGGCCCCGACAAAGAGGACGACGGCGCCGATGAAGCGAGAGGAAGCGATGCAAGGCTGTTGGTCCGTTGCCGTGGATGAGAAACGTCCATCTCTAGCAGTGGACGACGCGGCCTTGATAGGCGCTCCGGCATGGTGGAGGACGGTGGCGATGGATGTGGTGGAGGACGGCGGCGATGGATGGGGTGGCGGATGGAGGCTGGTGTGGGGATGGGGTGTTCCAGCGCGGACGGTGTATGAATGGGAAAATGGAGTGAGAGGTACGGGGAACCATGTTTTTGGGATGCTTTATCTAAATATGGGAAAGTTCTGAACTTAGCCCCCATTTAAAATTTGGACGTCTCGTCGGTTGGGGATAGGACGGTAATCTCGCATCTCGCCAATATTTGCCCAGAGCGATTTCGGGCGAGGAGAGTGTGTTTGACGCCCATGGTTGGCGCCCACGGTGTATGAACGGGGCTGACAGATAGGGCGGTTTTGTCACGTCTGAGTGAAGTTACAAACCTGCCCCTATTGAAAATATTTGCCTACATCGATTTCAGCCGAGTCGAGTTTGTTTTGCCGCTATCCATGTATGAATGGGGAATGGAGGGAGAAACAGAGGTCTTTCGGACGAGCTTGAATCAAATGTGTTTTGCCGCCCATGTTTTACGCCCACCGTGTCGGAATGGGCTCAGAGGCGGTCGTGTCACGTCTAATTGAAGTTACTAACCTACCCCTATTTAGAGAAGTGGAAATCGGGCCGATGGATTGTCCGTGTAATGGGTAGACAGTAATTTCCATCTCCCAAACACTTGGCTTCGGGCAGCCGACGTGGGAGTGGACATTTTGCTGCTTCTTTCGAATTTTGGGACAATAAGCATCCACGTTTACCACAGCAACTAAATTCAATCCATTTTGTATTCCTATATGAATCTTTATAAATCATTCTATGTGTTTTATATATCTTCAAAAGGACGACAAAGATGTATTCCACTTTCATATATGAATATGGGTTACAAATGCCGATACTCAAATTCAGAAACTAGTATCCAGTTTAAGGTGAATTCGAATATTTGGAACACTTCATGTCCAACTCAAATGTCACACGCAGCATAATGTGTACTCCCATTTAGATATGTACACAAGCAATGTATCAAGATTCAAATACCGAGTCAATCAACCAAGAATGTACAGAACTAATGACATATAAACACTTATAGAGTATATGGATCAATAATATCAACTAACATACATAAGCCAGCCGATGTACTTTTTTTTGGCTACAACAACATCCTTTTTTAGCCAGCATCTTGGCCCTTTCGATGCGTGCCACTTATGGTCCATCTATACTACTACTATTGCTGAATGCACATTCAGCCCGATTAACATATTTGTAGGTGCTGCACAGCAATCCAAATGAAATGTCTCCGAGTCTTATCAATTAATACAGACTTGTGCTCAAATAAAATTACAAACAAAAAAAACAATTATTACATGAGCTCTAAAACAAATGGTTTGATTGATTACATGAACAGACAACACAAAGGTTATTCAACTATGGAAAGAACATTTCACCTATGATTTACCAAGTAGGAATTTAATTTCCTTTTTTCCTTCAGGACCTTAACAATCTGATCAGTCTCAGCTTGCTTCGTTTTGAAATCCACCAAATATTTAATGGTTGTCTTGAGTACTGCTTGTGATTGTGATGTTTGCTTCCTCAACATGTCAACTTCATCTCTAAGTGCAGAAGCAGAATCTCTTTCTACCACTAGTTTAGCCTCTAGAGCATCAGCAGTTGGCAATTCATAATGCACGATTGGGCGGTGCCATCTTTGTGGGGATGATGCAACGTCCATGGGGACCTCGCTCTTTGATCTTGGGCTAACCTGTTTTGCCATTAAAGTTCCGATTGGATTCAGAAAAGTTGAAGTTAGCAAAACATCTCAACTGGGAGTTATAACAGCAAACCAGTTAAACAAACAAGGAATTAAAGAGTTTCAATTGGATGCTGAAAAGTACTAGTTATTAACATCATTGTAACCCGCTGTTGCAGCAGCAAAGCAGTTAAACAAACAAGTAGATATTTAAGTTAAGGCAAACAGGTAATTCTTAACAGTAAGTATCAAACACATAGATAGGCGCAGTCTACAATATGATTAACAGGCTGTGCCATTATGTAATTAGTAGCAAACTAAATTAAGCCAAGCAACGTAATTGAACAATTTTGCAATAAGTGGCTAACTAAAATTCTGAGAAGCAGGTAACTAAACTTACGCTAGTTCTTTGTACAGGCACACTACAACTTCTTTTTCGCTTACAAGGTTGTACAAAGGAGTCCATGGCATCAATTGCTTGGATACGCAGTCCCAATACTTCTTTCTTCCCACACTGCATGGGTAAGTCGAATGGTTAATCTGGTAAGATGGTGCGTCCTTGATATGTTATATGAGGACGTGTAGTCAGACTAGTTGTAGCCAAACACATCACACTGGCTTTTACTCTATATTTCATGCGATTACTTTTGGCATATCGAGATCTAAGCAATCTACAATAGGATGAAAAGACTGTCATCCTTCACATTATTGGCGAACTCAGTTCATAGAAACAAGCAATTCAACCATTCTGTGGGTAAATCAAAAGCGCCCCTGGAATATTTTTCACTATCCAATCATACACGCAAAAAGGGGCGACGCCACCATAGGGGCTGGTATGGGCGGCTGCCTCAGGTGGCTGGAAAGTGTGCACCTAGTTTAAGTCGTCCAAGTTGGCCCACGCTAGTTTTGTTCGTCCCAACGCACGAGCAGGAAATGTAAAAAATGAAGAAAAATGTTTCAATTTGGATGGGCCAATAACATAAGTGCAAGGCAGACCCTATAGCAGGCTCGCGGCCCAAACGAGCGCCTCCATATCGATCGACAAGAGGAAAAATCCCAATTCATTCGCTCCAGCCTCCACCTGGTTTGCTCCTAACCTAGCCGCCGATGGACAGACCGACACAGCACTTCCTCGCTACCTCGTTGGAGGGCGGTCGCCGGCTTCAAGCTTAACGGAAGGACAAGAAGATGAAGATCCAACCCTAGGTGTAGCTCGTGGGAGGCAGCAGCGGCAACACGGGCATGGCATCGAGCTTGCATGAAACGGACAATCGCAGCTTGCAAGAGTAGCATGCGCAACGAGCAGGTACATCACATCCCTGATTATATCTAATTCAACTCTTCAATTTCTGGCCAATAGTTAAACCCGACGGTGTTGTAAAACTGCTTGTATGTAGGGAATCTATGAGAAAATGAAACCAATTTCTACTTATTTTATAACTCCCCAATCAATACCGAATCGACTGAATCTGATGTATCTAATCAAGTTTCCGTGCAAACATACAAGCTCATGTTGTTCTTGAGCACAAAGTGTCTAATGAACAGATCGCTAATGAAGGATTTGATGCAAACATTTTACATGCTCCTGGTGATGAACATATAGTGTCTAATGAGGGATCTAATGCAAGCATTTTGCAAGCTCATTGAAGGATTTAGTGTCTAATGATGATCTACTATGTTGAGAGAGACAGAGATTTGCAGGCATTGATGACAAGCAAATTATAGTGCATTTTCATAGCTTGAGGAAACGTCGAGGCCATCTACCAGAAAGTCCCCATATCATGACAACATAGCATAAATACTTTTCTAATCTGTTGTTTGAAACTATTGGCATACTTGTGCAGGATAGATATATTGATATGCAGTTTGCGCACTGGTTATACATGCAATTACACTTTGATATTTTCAGCCAGAGAACGAATAATTCAAGCAGGTACAGACCATGTTTGTAGTCCTTGTACACCATGTTGCATTTTGTGTTTTTTGGTGCTTGCATCATTTAGTGTTTATAATCTGAACTACTTTGGATCATTAGCTGGTTTTCAAAGTGCATGTAGCTTCACATTTCTCAAGTTATGTTGATTTCCGAAGTGCAAGTGCCTTCGTATTTTTTAAGTTAAATGTTCGCCCCTGGTAACTTGAATTCGTGGATCAGCCACTGCACACAAATCATACACGAATGCTAGTACAAATTAAATGAAATGCAGGGACTTACGCTAGCTCGTTGTACATGCTCACTGCAGCTCTGCTTGCGCTTGGGATGTTCCATGTACAAGTCCATGTTACCACTTGCTTGGATGTGCAGGCCTTGTGCTCCTTGCATCCCCCTCTGCATTTTTGACACGGCGAATGGTTGATCAAATAAGAGGAATCGACCTTGATGTTGTACCGGAGGATAGATACTTACAAGGTTATACGCATGTGTAGGATGTGTACCAGATCCCGTAGCCCCGTCATGCTTCGCTAAAAAATGGATTTGCTTGTTTCAGATGATATCTCCAGAAGAAATAAGAGTTAAAGTCAGAGTTGCATAGGCGTGTAAGCTAAGAGAGAAGTGAAAGGATATCCAAACATCATCGGAATAGTGCACAAGGGAGTAATGTGTGGATACCTAGTTCGGGCTGGCGTTTGGGCATGCTCGCCTAGCTAGAGTGCGGGTCACTTCAGAGCCGTTGAGGGTGATGCGCTGGCGTTGGCTGGCCGCACACGGATGCAGATCTTGAGTGGCAGCGAGCGCTACGATGCGGTGGACGAGACCGTTGGTGAATCCCCAACGACCTCGGGGGGCGGAGGCGCGACGATGTGCTCGGTGAAGTAGCCCCGGTGAGCTGGGAGATGGCGTCGGTGAAGCGCACCTGATGCGGTGGAACTCGGTGTCTGTGAGGCACGTTGGTTGCGGCGGTCGACGTTGTCGGTGGACCACCCGGTGTGGTGGACGAGGGCGTACATGAGGTAGCTCCGGTGCGGTGGTGAAGCACGACCGTCGTCTTCGTCGTCGTCGTCCGGCACAGAGGTGGGGAACGGTGGGGAAAGAGACGAGACGAGGGGCGATTCGAGGGATGGCGGTGAATTAGGGATTTGAGCAATCTAGGCGCGGAAGGGGACGGTGGAGAAGAGAGATTTTGTAGGGCTAGAATTGGGGCCGCAGATATTTCAATCCAAACATGGAAGCGCGAACTTATATTGTCGCTGTCCTTTTTTGGGGGAGGGGGGGTGGGTGGTGGGTGCTACGCGTCCGTCCGACACACGCCACCACCCCGACAGACTATGCTTTGGTGCCTTAAGGCACCTGCCTTTGTGTCCATGACATGTGGGCCCAACAGTGGCTGGCCCACATGTCGATCCACCCAAGGGCAGTTGCCTTTAAGGCACCAAGCAAAGTCCACCCGACACGACCCTAGCCTGCCTAGTGCGCCTACATTTGAGAATACAAACGAATCTTCTTTCATTTGCAAACGAATCTGTATGTATTACCATGCCTGTGTTTTCCTTGCAATAATTAGTCATTCGAAACGAGATACTCCATCCGTTCACTTTTGTAAGTCGTTTCAGACAACTTAAAATGAACTGTTTTGCACATTGTCTGAAATGTCTTCAAGGTCTTATAAAAGTGAACAGAGGGAGTACTATAAATTAATTAATGAGGAGTTATTTGAAAAAAATCGAAACGGTACCCACGCTAACGTGGATTAGAGTGTGTCACATAATTAGTTATTTGAATTAGAGTGTGTGTCACGTAGTTAGTTATTTGAATTAGAGTGTGTCACGTGGCGATCTCCAATTCTAACGTGGATTTCACATTTCACTGTATCCATGCTACTTTTTTAATACAAATTCATATGTATATGATGAACACCATGGTAGTGAGAAAACTTTTGGATGGATTCAAACATATGACCTACAAAATAGCACAACAAATTGAGCCAATGTCAACTTTTCGAAACTTAGTATGGCACGAATTCGAAATAATTACCCGTATGCCTGGTCCTCGGTTCAAATCTTACAATGTACACTGAATTGAAACATCGATATTAAGTCTCGTACTATGTACATTCAAATGTTGTTTTAGCCCCCCAAGACAAACGCTACATACTTCCTGTATCGGTCAATCTTCCTCTCCTAACCACCTTAGCAAGCTATCGGTTTCCAACACACGTTCATTCTTTCTCTCCATGTTTCGATCTCTAAGTCTCTCAACTACACAACCCCTTTTTCCACTCCTGTTACCAAATGTATTTACCTCACACACCCGCCATTGCACCCCATGCCGAGCTCTCTCTCTCCCCCTCTCCCTCTCACCCTCTCGCGCTAAATACATGCATTGCCTATCTAGCCCCCCAACCTCTCGTGTGCACGAACGCACGTTGTATATCTAGGTCACTCCATCGAGACTGTCTCACTCTTTCTTCCGCACGGCGGGCCACACTCGCTCAATCTAGCTCTCTTTATCTGAGTCTCGTTTAACCTCGTTTTCTTTCACACACAAATGATATATCTCCCTGTTCGGGCCTCGATCGACACACTCTATACTCTCTCATGCAGATTGTCTATCTAGGTCAGTCCATCCAAGCCACCGCCACTCTTTCGACCTCATGGTGGGCCATGCTCACTCAATCTCTCTCTCTCTCTCTCTCTCTCTCTCTCTCTCTATATATATATATATATATATATATATATATATGTGTGTGTGTGTGTGTGTGTGTGTGTGTGTGTATATCTCCGTATGTCTCGATTTACCTCGCTCTTTCTTGGACAAAAACGATATATCACCATGTTTGAGCCCAATTCGACCTATTCACATTGTATACTCTCTCACGCACATCATCTATCTAGGTCACTCTCTCCAACCCGTCTCACTCTTTCGATCGCACAAAGGACCCTATGTGATCGGTTGACCTTGCTTCCTCCCACACACAAAATATATCTACACGTCTGGATCGGATCATCTCTCAAGCTCTATCTTACAGCCCTCACCCTTACCAAAAGCTCAATCGGACAATATCTCTCGAGCATATATATTTGTTCAATGAATGTCGGACCACACTCACTTTGTCTCTCTATCTATATGTCTCTCGATTGACCTCGCTTTCTCATACCATATCTTCCACGCGTTGAAGCTACTACCTCTCCATCCCTCGCAAAGCCGGGGCTATTTACATTGCGAGGGGCACTCCAACCTTGGATTAATTTGTGTAGGCATTTATTCCGATCGGTTTAGATTATATTTTCTTAGCATTCGACCCACAACTACTCCAAACGCCGTTGCAACCCATGCAACTCCCCTAGTTGATTTCCCTCTGGCTCGGTCATTGCTCTCTCGCACGTCCTTTCTCGCCTTCAATGTCGCACCATGGTATTATTGAAAAAACTATGTTGTTCTCTTTAATTATTATAAATAAGCTACAAAACTAGACACCGATAGTCCACTTGGAATGGAACAAATTTCACCCACAAAATTAAAGTGTACAAACTACACAACCGAGGGGCCCACATGTCATGAAACAAATTTGGACCCATATACAAATTAAAAAATAAAGGACGAGGATCAAACATGCGACCGGGCCTTCAAGCCGCACGTCAATAGGCAACATACGTAAAATAGCAATGTTTGTTGTACCCCCTTTGTTCACATAATGTTTTTATATTACCACAACCTAATTAATGGATAACATCTAATATTATTTTTAGTACTATCCGCCTTCATTTACTGGTGGGTTCCACGTCTCTCTCTCCTCCACTTCTGCGTTTAGACGCACGGGCAAACAGGAAGAACTCGCGGGTGATGTTGCCGTTGACCATATCTGGACGCGTTCACAAGTCACGGCACCAGTTTCACGTACTAGCAGCACTAGTCAGTGTGTACGTGAAATGCACGTTAATTTGGAAGTATATTAAGTGCATGCGGATATTAACTACTATGATATTATTTGCGTGTTGTCATGTGATTAGCACTATTTTTGGCATGAAATTAACTGCACGCTAAACGTGTTGAGCGCTTGACATTGAAGCAGTCTAGGTCGTTGGATGACAAGGAATACATGTGGCTTAATGACGTTTTATATTTAATTTGATACGGCTCTAGCAGAACATTCAATCGATCAAACCATACATTTCGCTCAGTCTGACTCGACTTTAAATTATACAATGATCGATATAAAATAAACGGAATGATAAACGCTCGATTTTAATCATGGCAATCCAACGCTTTTCATGGCAAATTTAGATTATCGCGGCGGCGTCGTCTCGTGTGGGAAGCGGCTCCTCTGCCGTGCTCAGTGTCGTCCGCCATCGACCGACGGCGACGACGGCGTTTTGCGCCGTTGTTGGCGCACTCTGACTCGGCCTAGCTTCAAGGAAGGACAAAATGTTCGACTTCGGAGCGAGTCAACTGGCGGGAGGAGGCGATCGTTAGGTGCAAGGAAGCGGTCGACGGCGCCATCCATGCCGCTGAGGGGGGCACTAGCACCAGCAGCGGGGACAAAGCGCTGTCAACAACGCTCGATGCCAAGAAGCGCATGCGCTGGCAGGTGCACGGGCACGACACGGGCGTGCGCGTCAGTGCACGCGCAGGCGCATGCGCTGGCAGGTGCACGGGCGCGTAAAAGTCGGCGGGGACCTCGTGGAACCCCGTGGCATCAAGCTCGGCGACAATGTGCGGCTCCCAGCCCATCAATGCCACGGGGATGGGCGCTGGCGCAGTCGGGGCAACGGGAGCCGGAACGGGAGCGGGGACATGCGCGTCGTGTTCCCGCAAGGCCAGTTCAAGCTCGTACCAAAGCGCCTTATGTTCTTGAGACTCCGGCTGGGTGTCTTCCTCATGAAACTGGAACACTAAGGGCAGACCATCGTGATGCGGCATGGCGTACATTTAGGTCAGGCTAGTTGGAGGTAGACGACAGGAGAATCGGAGGTCAAGAGAGAGGATTGTAGCGATACCGGGTAGTGCGGGGTTGATTTTAATCTGCGGCGCCGGCGACATTAAAAGTGGGAGCAGTTGGGACGACGGTGGGCGGCGGAGCCTGGTCAAAGGGCTTGCCTCCTGGTGAGTCTGCACAGCGGTCTGCTCGCACGCCTCCCTGACAGCCGGCGCAACAGTCTGCTTGCACGCCTCCCATCGACTCACACACTTGCTGGGACGGCACCTGCCGATGAGAAGCGGGGACTCGTGGCAGCACGTAAATGCCCACGGTTTCAATAGTGAAAGCGTTCGCCTTAACGTGACAGGTCTTTGTTCCAAAATACCTCGGCTCTTCATTTGTGCAACTTGTCATAAGCAGCTTGTCTCGAATTGAAGAAAAAACTTACGAAGTAATATTTGTGCCATATCACGTGACCATGCTCAGATTCAAGAATTTATGCTCACTTTTGGATTTTCTGAAATTTAAGATCCAGGATTCGAAACAATATCATAACCTGCATCATGCAATAAATTTTCAAGCCGTACATCTGTCCTGTTGTATTTCTTAAGAAAGGATTTGGTCAAACATTTTGCTTAGTTAAACCTCCTTTCCGGTTTATAGGGCTCAATTCAAAAATGTCACCAACCAAGGTAGATGGTGAGTGGTGGAACAATTGTTGTAGTTTGCAAAACCACTGAATTAATGCGCTTGTTTTCCTCAAAAATTGTGTTTACGAATGCATTAATTGCAATTCATGCATGCATAAAGTACTTGCATTGGTCAATTTTCTCTTAATACTTGCATGTAATGATTTATTGCACCTTGAAATCTGAACATGTGATGGGGAACAACCAAATTGAGACTTATAAAATGGGAAAACTAAAATTTTGAGATAAGTCCTATAAACCGGAAAGGAGGGAGTAAAAGGATAATCCCTCCGTACCAGTGCATTGCCTGATATATTAACTCAAGTACTAGGCACGAACAAACGGGCTCAATTATGTGCTCATCCTGGTGTAGTAGTAGTAGTAGTACTAGGCAATGCAGTTGACGGGTGACCTTGACGAGCGGCGACCGAGGGAATTGAACCGTGCTCAGCACGGTAGGTAACGTTGTATAGTTACTAAAGCATCCCTCCGTTGTTCATCGGTAGTCATTATGGACCGGGGACATGAGGGGAATTTCCTAGGGCTGGAATTCTGGCCGCCAGATATTTCGACTTGAAATGCTGAGGCTCGACTGGTTGGGGTTGCCTAATATGCGTACCACGCACGCCACCGAAGGACACGAGCCCGTTTTTTTAGGATCAACACGAGCCAAGGTCTGGCTGGTACGCCGTTGGGTCCTACCATTTGAGAATACGAAAGGAACCTTTTAAATTGCCGAATGAATCTATGTGTATTACAATACCAGTATTTTCCTTGCAAATACTAATCTCAACGTGGTAATTGATTTATGACGAGTTGTTGAATTAGAGTGAATTTGTGATATAGTGATCTCAACGTGGATTTCACATTTCATGGTATCCCTAGTAAGTTTTCCAATGCAAATTCAAATTTAAAAGATGAACAATATGGAGGTGAGAAAACTTTGTATGTATCAAGCATATGACCACACACACACACACACACGCACACACACACACACACACACACACACACACACACACACACACGCATGAACACAACAACAATCCAATAAGTATAGTGCATCTATTTTTCCAACCCATGCATGTATGACACGAGTTCAAAAATACTCCTTCTATTCCTAAATATTAGTCTTTTAGAGAGTTCAACAAGTGACTATATACGGAGCAAAATGAGTGAATCTAGACTCTAAAATATGTCTATATACATCCGTATGTGCCAGTCCATTTGAAGCCTCTAAAAAGACTAATATTTAGGAACGAAGGGAGTAAAATGTAAGACATCCATGGTCCTGAGTTCAATATTTAAAATGAACATGAAACTGAAACATGAATATTAAGTCTAGTACTACTGTACATGCAAATGTTGTGTTTAGGCGGAGCTATGATTGTCGGGGTCAACCCCTCGACCTTAGATAAAATTGTGGAGCTCTGTTTAGGGTTGTTTAGATTATATTTGTCCCCACCCTCCCAACCACCGATTGGTTGTGCACCCCCCACCCCTCCTCCCCGGGAGAATATCATGTGCCCCGTACCTTAGATGCTATATGTCGATACGAGTTGCTTGGAGCTTGTAGATCTGAGATATAGCAGCTCACATGATGTGTCTTAATTTTTTTGCAGGAAACCTTGATGAGTTTGAGAATTGCACACAATTTGTACAAAAACTACTTAGATGCCCTTTGATCCCCTATCCAATGACCTCGAAGCTCGTATCACCGTAGCATCTAAGATGAAGGAGGACATCTTATTCTCCTGTATGTAAGAATATGTAGGACCTTGAGAAGAGGTGTCTAGAGGGGGGGGGGGGGGTGATTAGACACAAAGTATCAAAGTTGCAGTTTTTAACTTCTTAAAATTTAAGTGGAGTTTAGGCACAAGTTTAACATTCACAAGCAATCATGCAAAGAGTATATGAGCAGCGAAAAGTAAAGCATGCAACTTGCAAGAATGTAAAGGGAAGGGTTTTGGAGGATTCAAACGCAATTGGAGACACGGATGTTTTTGTCGTGGTTCTGATAGGTGGTGCTATCGTACATCCACGTTGATGGAGACTTCAACCCACGAAGGGTAAAGGTTGCGCGAGTCCATGGAGGGCTCCACCCACAAAGGGTTCACGAAGAAGCAACCTTGTCTATCCCACCATGGCCGTCGCCCGCGAAGGACTTGCCTCACTAGCGGTAGATCTTCACGAAGTAGGCGATCTCCTTGCCCTTACAAACTCCTTGGTTCAACTCCACAATCTTTTCGGAGGCTCCCAAGTGACACCTAGCCAATCTAGGAGACACCACTCTCCAAGAAGTAACAAATGGTGTGTTGATGATGAACTCCTTGCTCTTGTGCTTCAAATGATAGTCTCCCCAACACTCAACTCTCTCTCACAGGATTTGGATTTGGTGGTAAGAAGATTTGAGTGGAAAGCAACTTGGGGAAGGCTAGAGATCAATATTCATGTGGTTGGAATGGAATATCTTGGCCTCAACACATGATTAGGTAGTTCTCTCTCAGAAATAGGATGCTGGAAGTGTAGGCTTGTTCTGATGGCTCTCTCCACGAATGAAGAGGAGGTGGAGGGGTATATATAGCCTCCACACAAAATCTAACCGTTACACACAATTTACCAAACTCGGTGGGACCGAATCAACAAACTCGGTCGGACCGATTCAGTAAACCTAGTGACCATTAGGGTTTTCGGTGGGACCGATATGCAACTCGGTAGAACTGATATGGTTAGGGTTAGGGCATAACTTAATCTCGGTGAGACCGATTACACAAACTCGGTGAGACCGATTTTGGTAATTAGCTAACCAGAGAGTTGGTCAGGCAAACTCGGTGGGACCGATTACTCAAACTTGGTGAGACCGCTTTTGGTAATAAGTTAACCAGAGAGTTTGCATTGTAATCTCGGTAGTACCGATTACACAAACTTGGTGAGACCGATTTTGGTAATGGACATACACAGAGAGATTACAATCCCATCTCGATGAGACCGAGATCCCTATCGGTGAAATCGATTTTCCTAGGGTTTGTGGCAGTGGCTATGACATTTGAACTCGATGGCGCCGGATAGAAAGAATCGGTGGGGCCGAGTTTGACTTTAGGTTTAGGTCATATATGTGGAAGTGGGAAAGTAGTTGAGGGTTTTTGGAGCATATCACTAAGCACTGAAGAGCAAGAGACTCATTAAGCAACACCTCATCCCTTCTTGATAGTATTGGATTTTCCTATAGACTCAATGTGATCTTGGATCACTAAAATATAAAATGAAGAGTCTTGAGCTTGAAGCTTGAGCCAATCCTTTGTCCTTAGCATCTTGAAGGGGTTCCCACATCCTTTAGTCCATGCCACTCCATTGTTGAACTTATCTGAAACATAATAGATAAAAGTGTTAGTCCAACGAGAGATATGTTGACATTAATTACCAAAACCACCTAGGGAGCACTTGTGCTTTCAATCTCCCCCTTTTTGGTAATTGATGACAACATACATCAAAGCTTTAGATAAAGATATAAAGAGTAGCAAGTAAAGCTTCGGAAAGACATGTAACAAGCATATGCTCCCCCTACATGTATGCAATCATGTGAATATGGAATATAGAAGCATGTGAGAGCATAACCATGATAGAGTAGGCAATGTGTTACATGTATCTTGGCCATATGCATCAGAGCAAAGAATATTAAGGAAAATACCTTCATGCTCATGAGTCCTTCTTGCAAACAGTATGGACATCAGCAAGAATTCCCCATACACATGATTGTGATGCATATACTTACCTTGTAGTCTTGAGTTGGCTTAGGATGGAATGAACCTGCGTAAACAAGGTTAGATAACACAGGTACATCTACTAGCCAGAGCAAACAGAAGAAACCACAAGAATACCAAGACTGGGATGACATGTAGAAAGTGAGTACTAAGTACCACATTGGATTAGACATGTCCCCAAGGGTAAAGGTATGCAATGAATTTAAATGATTTCTTTCCCTTAGATGTCTTGCTCCCCCTGAATCTAGCATGGGATCTTTGGGAGAAGATAGGAAATGAAAATCAGAGCTGAAAGATATAAATGAACAGAGCTAATGCAAATAAGCACATATGAACATGTCTTTCCCCTCAAGAAGACATGTGGCATCTCTCCTCTTGAACATCAAGCATCTGGGATCCTTGAGTATTCTCTCCCCCTGGAGATTTCTCTCTCTCTCCCTTTGGAAGTGATAAGTTTTGATGTGATCTCTCTAAGTGATAAGCTTTGATGTGATCTCTCTCTCCCCCTTTGACATCAATTTCCAAGAAGGGCCTTCTGGAATTTGTTGTGAATGGGTTTGGTCCTTGAGTCACAACACAAAGCACTGTATAAAAATGTGATGCTTTTAGAGGACAAGATTCATTGAGTGGAGCTGGATCAGAAGAAACACAGAATAAGTGGCAAACTGTTTTTCCTGTTGTGAAATCGGTGGCACCGAGGTGTATGCTTCGGTTGTACCGAAAGGATTCGGTTGGACTGAAAACAACAAATCAGTGAAACCGAGTTCATCGCAGAGAAAACACTTGTCACCTCAGCTCACTAGACTAGTACGATCTCACAAAGATTTGCTAGGAATTTTCTGAATGATATGCAATGAATTGGATGCAGGAAATGCAGAGCAAACAGAAAAGAAAAGAAAGAAATCTAGATGAAGTTTTTTTTGAAAGGGGAAACAAATATGCATGATACAAATGCAAAAACACATAAAAGAACACGAGAGAACTTCATCTAGAGATGGTCGGCGACAAAGTCACCTATGTTAGAGTATATTGACTTAGGAGTCAAGTGAGATCACTTGATCATAGGTCATACTCATCGTTTAAGCTCAAAATGGGGTTGCCATTTTTCGTTTAAGCATCTTGATGTATTCACATCTTGTCGAGTTGCTTTAGCTCATGACTTAGAGTAAAGCTTCTCTAAGATGGAATAACATACCTTGGTAGGTGGTGTTGACCATGTAGTTGAACTTGTGTGGGTTGCTCAAGGTGTTGGAAATATGCCCTAGAGGCAATAATAAATTAGTTATTATTATATTTCCTTGTTCATGATAATCGTTTATTATCCATGCTATAATTGTATTGATAGGAAACTCAGGATCGTGTGTGGGTACATAGACAACACCATGTCCCTAGTAAGCCTCTAGTTGACTAGCTCGTTGATCAATAGATGGTTACGGTTTCACGACCATGGACATTGGATGTCATTGATAACGGATCACATCATTAGGAGAATGATGTGATGGACAAGACCCAATCCTAAGCCTAGCACAAAGATCATGTAGTTCAGATGCTAAAGCTTTTCTAATGTCAAGTATCATTTCCTTAGACCATGAGATTGTGCAACTCCGGATACCGTAGGAATGCTTTGGGTGTACCAAACGTCACAACGTAACTGGGTTTCTATAAAGGTGCACTACGGGTATCTCCGAAAGTGTCTGTTGGGTTGGCACGAATCGAGACTGGGATTTGTCACTCCGGGCCCACTTGGTAGGACATCATCATAATGTGCACAATGTGACCAAGGGGTTGATCATGGGATGATGTGTTACGGAACGAGAAAAGAGACTTGCCGGTAACGAGATAGAACAAGGTATCGGCATACCGACGATCGAATCTCGGGCAAGTACAATACCGCTAAACAAAGGGGATTGTATACGGGATGGATTGAGTCCTTGACATCGTGGTTCATCCGATGAGATCATCATGGAACATGTGGGAGACAACATGGGTATCCAGATCCCGCTGTTGGTTATTGACCGGAGAACGTCTCGGTCATGTCTGCATGGTTCCCGAACCCGTAGGGTCTACACACTTAAGGTTCGATGACGTTAGGGTTATAAAGGAAGTTTGTATGTGGTTACCGAATGTTGTTCGGAGTCCCGGATGAGATCCCGGACGTCACGAGGAGTTCCGGAATGGTCCGGAGGTAAAGATTTATATATGGAAAGTTGTTGTTCGGGTTCCGGGAAAAGTTCGGGTTTTTCTGGTATTGTACCGGGAAGCTTCCAGAAGGTTCCGGAGGATTCCGGAGGGGTCCGGAGGTCCGGAAATTGTTCCACCACGTCCAATACAGCAGCATCGGCTGTAAGGGAGCGCCCTAGCCTTAATGGGCCAGGGGCACCAGCCCCCCCAAGGCCCATGCGCATGGGAGAGGGCAAACCCTAAGGGGGAGGGCCTCCACTTGACTTGGGAGGCACTCCTCCCCCCTTGGCCGCCGCCCCCAACCCTAGATGGGATCTAGGGGGGCCGGCCCCCTTCTCTCCCCACCTATAAATAGTGGAGCGGTGGGAGGGCAGCCGCACCCCAAGTTCTGGTTCAGCCTCCCCTCTCCAAGTACTCCTCTTCTCCGCGGTGCTTGGCGGCCCCTGCAGGATTGCCACGCCTCCACCACCACCACGCCGTCGTGCTGCTGCTGGAAGGAGTCTTCCCAACCTCTCCCACTCTCCTTGCTGGATCAAGGCATGGGAGACGCCACCGGCTGCACGGTGTTGAACGCGAGGTGCCGTCTGCTCGGCACTAGGATCTCCGTGATTTGGATCACGACAGTCGACTCCTTCAACCCCGTTCTCTTGAACGCTTCGCTTAGCGATCTTCAAGGGTATGAGGATGCTCATACTCTCCTCTCTTGTTGCTAGAATCTCCGTAGATTGATCTTGGTGATTCAGAGAAAATTTTGAATTTCTGCTCGCTCCCCAACAGTTGCATCATGAGCTAGGTCTATTGCGTAGATTCTTTGCACGAGTAGAACACAAAGTAGTTGTGGGCGTTGATTTTGTTCAATATGCTTACCGTTACTAGTCCAATCTTGTTTCTACGGTATTGTGGGATGAAGCGGCCCGGACCGACCTTACACGTACACTTACGTGAGACAGGTTCCACCGACTAGCATGCAGTTGGTGCATAAGGTGGCTAGCGGGTGCCAGTCTCTCCCACTTTAGTCAGAACGGATTCGATGAAAAGGGTCCTTATGAAGGGTGAGGGAGTCCTGGACTAGGGGGTGTCCGGATAGCCGAACTATCATCACGGCCGGACTCCAAGACTATGAAGATACAAGATTGAAGACTTCGTCCCGTGTCCGGATGGACTTTCCTTGGCGTGGAAGGAAAGCTTGGCGATACGGATATGTAGATCTCCTACCATTGTAACCGACTCTGTGTAACCCTAACCTATCTCGATGTCTATATAAACCGAGGGTTTTAGTCCGTGAGGACTAACAACAATCATACCATAGGCTAGCTTCTAGGGTTTAGCCTCCTTGATCTCGTGGTAGATCTACTCTTGTACTACCCATATCATCAATATTAATCAAGCAGGAGTAGGGTATTACCTCCATCGAGAGGGCCCGAACCTGGGTAAAAACATCGTGTCCCTTGTCTCCTGTTACCATCCGCCTAGAAGCACAGCCGGGACCCCCTACCGAGATCCGCCGGTTTTGACACCGACATTGGTGCTTTCATTGAGAGTTCCTCCGTGTCGCCACCTATAGGCCCGATGGCTCCTTCGATCATCAACAACGACGCGGTCCAGGTGAGACTTTTCTCCCGGACAGATCTTCGATTCGCGGCTTTGCACTGCGGCCAATTCACTTGGCCATCCGGAGCAGATCGAAGCCACGCCCACAGCCATCAGTCAGATTTGGAAGCTTGAATTATATGGCCGACATCTGCGGAGACTTGATCTTCGACGGATTCGAGCCACGGCCACACGCGCCGCACTCTCTCGATGGGCATGATCTAACTCTGCCGCCGAACAGTGTCCTGGAGGCCGCACTAGTGTCCGCTCCGAAAATTGATTCGGAGCTGATCTCGCCGATCGAGGACGGTTGGTTAGACACCACCTCGGAGGCCGAAATCTCTACGGCGATTGAGCCGAACTCCATCCCTGTCCTTCGCGAAGACCTTGACTCTGTGGTGCGGACTCTCTCCGGACTCAACCCTCGCGCCCCGCCAATCGAATCCAATCGGGCGCCGGTCATGGAGTTCACTGTCATGACATCTTTCAAAGACTCGCCTTTGGCGACATCCTGAATTCACTAAAGTCTCTCTCTTATTCGGAGAGCCATGGCGGATTACGGTCAGAAGGTTGGATGCGGACGACGAAGAAATTCAACGCCCACCCACCACCCACTTCAGAGCCACTGTCGAAAGCTTACACGACGTGCTCGATTTCGACTCCGAAGACATTGACGGTATGGACGACGATGTAGGAGACAACAATGAACCAGCGCCTATAGGATGCTGGACAACCACCTCATCCCATGATGTATACATGGTGGATACACCTAAAGGAAATGAAGACGAGGAACAATGGGGCGCCACGAAGGATAAATCCTCAAAAGCAGTCAAAACGGCAACGTAAACGCCAACCAAGTCCCGCCAACAAAGACCCAACCATAGAGCAGGGCGAACCGGTGGACGACGAACATGCTATCGAGCAATCGTCCGAACAAGACAACTTGGATAAACAACCCGTCCCCGGTGAAGACAACAGTCCGGACGATCTCACGCCGGACAAATTGTTGGAGCAGAATAACTTCCACAAAAGGCTCGCGCCATCGCTGTAGCCTGAAAAAAGCGTAGCGGAAGCTCAAAACAACGGAAGATGCACTCAGAATCAGATGGAGCAGAGTATTCAACACCGCAGACAAATACGGCGACAGTCGCCGAACAAAGAGCTACCCAAAGAGAAAACTACTGCCCGAATTTGATGAGGAGGCCATAGAGCCCCCACAATCAAAAAGTAAGAAGGCCACCCGGTCGGATGGACGACCCCACGGCAAAAAGAGAGCGGCAAATGGCGCCGCACACAAGCCGGTACACAATCCGCATATGGATTCACATCAAAAGGATGGCCCAGTTAGGTCCATCTATGGACCGAGAAAGCAAGCTCTTCAAAGCAATGCAACACGCCAAATATCCGAACATCACGGCACACCCAAATATAGGGGTGCCGCACACCCCCTGTGTTTCACCGATGAGGTGCTGGATCACGAATTCCCAGCAGGATTCAAACCCGTAAACATAGAGGCATACGACGGAACAACAGACCCTGGAGTCTGGATTGAGGACTATATCCTCCACATACACATGGCTAGAGGAGATGATCTCCACGCCATAAAATACTTACCCCTCAAGCTCAAAGGGCCAGCCCGGCATTGGCTCAAAGGCCTCCCCGAAAATACCATTGGAAGTTGGGAAGAGCTCGAGGATGCTTTTCGCAAATTTTCAAGGGACTTATGTCCGTCCTCCGGATGCGATTTATTTAAGTCATATCACTCAACAACTCGGAGAGTCAGCCCGCAAATTCTGGAATAGGTTCCTCACCAAAAAGAACCAAATAGTCGACTGTCCGGACGCCAAAGCCTTAGCAGCTTTCAAACACAACGTCCGAGACGAATGGCTCGCCAGACACCTCGGCCAAGAGAAGCCGAGAACCATGGCTGCATTAACAAGCCTCATGACCCGCTTTTGCGCGGGAGAGGATAGCTGGCTAGCAAGATGCAGCACTAGCGACCCAAGTACATCTGAAGTCAGGGATGGAAATGGGAAACCACGGCGCAACAAGGACCAGCGCCGGATTAAAGGGAACGGTCCAAAGAGCGTGGCAGTCAACGCCGGATTCGAAAGCTCATGGCAGAAAAATAAAAAACTGCCCCTTAAGGACAATAGCGATGAGCTATCCAACTTAAACAAAATCTTGGACAAGATATGTCAAATCCACAGTACTCGGGAGGCCTGCAAACCATACCCACAGAGATTGTTGGTCTTCAAACAGTCCAGCAGACTAACGGCGAACACAAGGGCCCGACACACCAAGCGAGGATGATGACGAACCCCACAAGCAGAGCACCGGAAAACAAAAGAATTTCCCGCAAGAGGTTAAAACAGTAAACTCACTTCACGTGATAAAAGGAAAAAACAGAGCAGCGCCCATTAAGACGTGCGCCGCACATACTACCCTAGCGGAGTACCAACACTGCTTGTCAAAACCAATCACCTTCGACCATCAGGACTACTCTGAAAGTATCCGAAACGCAGGATGGACTGCCTTGATATTGGATCCTATAATCGATGGATTCCAATTTACACAAGTCCTCATGGATGGCGGCAGTGACATAAACCTGATATATCAGGACACAATCCGCAGGATGGGGATAGACCCAACCAAAATTCGCCATAGCAACACCTCCTTTAAAGGGGTAATGCCAGGCCCATATGCCCATTGTACGGGCTCCCTACTGCTAGAAGTTGTGTTTGGTTCATCCGACAACTTCCGTCGCGAAAAGTTAGTCTTCCATGTCGCCCCATTTAAAAGTAGCCATCAAGCACTATTGGGACGCGAAGCTTTCGCCCGCTTTAACGCAATACCGCATTATGCATCTCTAACACTTAAAATGCCCGGTCCACGCGGCATCATCTCATTAAAAGGGAGTATTAAGTGTTACTCGAGCACGGAAGAACGTGAGACTGCCTCGACAACCCCACACCTATCCGGCTACGCTAGTCAAAGAACTTGAATAGGTCATTCAAACACCGGACACGGCTAGACGAGTCCGGCGCCTACTAGCGGCATGCCCCCATACAAGGGGCTGCATGCATGTACAACAAGAGACAATAAAGCTCAATTTTATTCACTCCTTCGAATCGTACTCTGTTTATTTAATATAAAGTACATCTTTCGCACGATCTTTTTTCTTTCAAACTAAGTTCCTCTCTTTTACAGATGAACAACGTGCTACACCCGTCCAGGATACGTCACAACGGAGACACAAAGCGCAGACGTCTGAAGAGGGACCCGTTGCAAGGATTCTTTTCAGATTAAGACCCTGCGTAAACCTTTTTACTATCTCTTGTTGATATACATCCCCGGTTTCTTACTATAACCGAGGAGGAGGCTGGCGTTTTGGCATTGGCCGCACTAAAAATTTTGCGTACTGACACGGGGCTTAGGGCATTATTCTGCCCGCTTTTATAAAGACCGAATACCTTAGGGAGTGTTCGCGCCTCGAGTTAGGCCTTATATGCATCAGCTCTGAATCATGTCTTTGGTCAAATGTTGGGTTTGCCCGGCTCTGTGTTTTGCTGCCTTACGCCCGTTCTATCGGCTAACACGGCACCAGGAGAACTCTGCGATTGTGCCCGGTTGCCGGGCGAGCACCTCAAGAGAGAAAGCCAAAACTGATCGTCATGATATAGCGAGAGACTGGTCAACCACTTGATGACTCACCGAATGTTTAGAATTCCTCCAGATTAACGAAGGACCGCTTTCGATCAGGCACATACGCACCCGAATTCGGGAGAGTGCGGTGCCCCGAGGCTATATAGTAGCCCCACCCTCGAACTCCTATGGCTAAGTGAAAGTGATAAAGCATTATAGTCCGTTGCCTAGTTTGCTACGCTACCACCTCCTTAACAGGACCAAGACGTTGAATTAAGTGTGAAAAGCGCTTTTTGCAAACACCCCGCACTATGTGCGTGGGGCTGAAGCAAGGACTGCCATCTTTCAGGTTATATATACATATACATCAACGGCCGCACAGGTTGTAGTTTACTACTTGAACGCACAAGTATAAAAAGCTCTTATATTATATTGAAACATTGTTTTCACAAATCATACATGTCATTTAAACATAATATCCTTTGAGCACTGCGTCTCTATTAAACGAGCGCTCTGCAGGACTTCCTCAAAATAGTGCTTGGCAGGTACTCGGCTCCTGTCCGAATCTTGGGATGCAACATCGTTGGCCTTCATTTCCGCCCAGTATGTCTTGACACAGGCCAGAGCCATCCACGCTCCCTCAATACACGCCGACCGCTTCATTGCGTCGATACACGACACCGCACCAAGGAACTGCTGCACTAAACCAAAATAACTCTTCGGCTGGGGTCCGCCCGGCCATAAATGAGTCATGACATGCTTCATGGCAAGTCCGGATAATCGATTCAGCTCGGCCCATTCGGCCAACCGATCGGTCAACGGAAGAGGACGCTCCGGACTATGGAATTGTGACCAATATAGCTCTTCCCTTCGTGCCCCTTCTGTCATCGGAAGTGCTCAATCGCGTCCGCAGTGCTCGCCGCTAAGTCCAGATAAGCATCCTCCGAACTCCACAACTTGTCCAACTAAGCATACTTCGGATCCGTATATTTCCTCCGCAGCAGAAATGGTTTTCCAGCCACAATAGCCCCAGCCTGACTCAGCTTCTCCTTGGCAGCTCTCAAAGCCGAACGGGCATCCTTGGATTCGGCGGCGGCCTTTTTCAGGCCATCTTGCTCCGCTTGACGTTCTTTTTCAAGAACCTAGCAGTGATCGGTAGTATTCTTCAACTTTCTGGCCATATCGACTGAGGGAGTTCCGGACTAGGGGGTGTCCGGATAGCCGAACTATCATCATCGGCCGGACTCCAAGACTATGAAGGTACAAGATTGAAGACTTCGTCCCGTGTCCGGATGGGACTTTCCTTGGCGTGGAAGGCAAGCTTGGCGATACGGATATGTAGATCTCCTACCATTGTAACCGACTCTGTGTAACCCTAACCCTATCCGGTGTCTATATAAACCAGAGGGTTTTAGTCCGTAGGATGAAGAACAATTATACCATAGGCTAGCTTCTAGGGTTTAGCCTCTTTGATCTCGTGGTAGATCCACTATTGTAACACACATCATCAATATTAATCTAGCAGGACGTAGGGTTTTACCTCCATCAAGAGGGCCCGAACCTGGGTAAAACATCGTGTCCCTTGTCTCCTGTTACCATCCGCCTAGACGCACAGTTCGGGACCCCCTACCCGAGATCCGCCGGTTTTGACACCGACATTGGTGCTTTCATTGAGAGTTCCTCTCTGTCATCGCCGATAGGCCCGATGGCTCCTCCGATCATCAACAACGACGCGGTCCAGGGTGAGACTTTTCTCCCCGGACAGATCTTTGTGTTCGGCGGCTTTGCACTGCGGGCCAATTCGCTTGGCCATCTGGAGCAGATCGAAAGCAACGCCCCTGGCCATCAGGTCAGATTTGGAAGTTTAAACTATACAGCCGATATCCATGGAGACTTGATCTTCGACGGATTCGAGCCGTAGCCAAGCGTGCCGCACTGTCTCGATGGGCATGATCTAGCTCTGCAGCGAACAAAGGCCTCGAGGCCGCACCAAAGATCCGCCCGCCCTTAATCCGAGCCGAATTCCCGACCGAGGACGAGTGGTTGGACACCGCCTCGGGGCTACAATCTCTACGGTGATCGAGCCAACTCCATCCCTGTCCTTTGAAAGACTCCGACCTCGTGGCGCCGGACTCCTCTCGGACTCCGAGCCCTCCGCGCTTCGCCGATCGAATCCGATTGGGCGCCTGCATGGAGTTCACGGTCATGGACATCTTTCAGCACTCGCCTTTGGCAACATCCTGAATTCACTAAAGTCTCTCTCTTTATCCGGAGAGCCCTCGCCGGATTACGGTCAGGAAGGTTGGGATGCGGACGACGAAGAAATTCAACTCCCACCCACCACCCACTTGGTATCCACTGTCGACGATCTAACCGACATGCTAGACTACGACTCCGAAGACATCGACGGTATGGACGACGATGCCGGAGACGACCAAGACCCAGCGCCTACAGGGCACTGGCAGGCCACCTCGTCATATGACATATATATGGTGGACATCCCAAAAGATGGGAACGGCGATGGAACAACGGAGGATGACCCCTCCAAGAAGCAGCCCAAGCGCCGGTGTCAGCGGCGCCGCTCTAAATCCCGCCACAGCAAGAATGAAGATTCCGGCACCGGAGATAACAATACACCGAATAAGGTCAAGACAATCCACTCCAAAGCAAGATCCAAATAGCAGAAGATGGAGACGCCAGCCCTCACGAGAGAGCGGCAGAAGAAGAGGTAGAGGATTATATGCCTCCCTCCGAAGACGAAGCAAGCCTCGACGACAATGAATTTGTCGTGCCTGAGAATCCCATCGACCAAGAGCGTTTTAGACGCAGGCTTATGGCCACGACGAACAGCCTCAAGAAAAAGCAGCAACAGCTTAGAGCTGATCAGGATCTGCTAGCCGACAGATGCACTGAAGTCCTCGCGGCCGAAGAGCATGAGCTCGAACGCCCCTCCAAAAGCTACCCTAAACACAATTTGCTCCCCCGATTAGAGGAGGAGGCTTACGAATCCGCATCACCAGGAGAAAATACGGCTGACCGACCACCCCGTGGTCGCGTCAGAGAGGCCTCTAGGCCCTTCACTAGAACCGCACTCGGCATCGCTCAAAAAGCACACGCCAAAGGGGAACGCCCGACCTACGAGATATATTGGAGGACAAGGCAAGACAATCAAGATCGATCTATGGATCGCCCGGGCGCCCCACGGTACGTGACGACAATCGTCGCACCGGACACAGTAAGTCCGGCCGGGCCGAACAAAATAGACCAAGCTCTTTTGAGCTCCGTCGTGATATCGCCCAGTACAAAGGCGCCGCACACCCACTATGCTTCATAGACGAAGTAATAGATCATCAAATCCCCGAAGGGTTTAAACCCGTCAATATTGAATCCTACGATGGCACAACAGACCCCGCGGTTTGGATCGAAGACTACTCCTTCACATCCACATGGCCCGCGGTGACGATCTTCACGCCATCAAATACCTCCCCCTCAAGCTTAAATGACCAGCCCGGAATTGGCTCAACAGCTTGCCAGCAGAGTCAATTGGGAGATGGGAGGACCTGGAAGCCGCATTCCTCGACAACTTCCAGGGCACTTATGTGCGACCACCAGACGCTGATGACCTAAGCCACATAATTCAGCAGCCAGACGAATCGGCCAGACAATTCTGGACACGGTTCTTAACCAAGAAAAACCAAATCGTCGACTGTCCGGATGCGGAGGTCCTCGCGGCCTTCAAACATAACATCCGTGACGAGTGGCTTGCCCGGCACCTAGGACAGGAGAAGCCGAAATCCATGGCAGCCCTCACATCACTCATGACCCGCTTCTGCGCGGGTGAGGATAGCTGGCTAGCACGCAGCAACAACCTCAGCAAAAATTCTGGCAGTCCGGACTTCAAGGACCGAAATGGCAGGCCGCGTCATAACAAAAACAAACGCCGCGTTAACGGCGACAATATTGAGGATACGGCAGTCAATGCCGGATTCAGAGGCTCTAAACCCGGTCAGCGGAAAAAGCCATTCAAAAGAACTACTCCGGGTCCGTCCAATTTGGACCGAATACTCGACCGCTTGTGCCAGATACACGGCACCCCCGAAAAGCCAGCTAACCACACTAACAAGGACTGTTGGGTATTCAAGCAGGCAGGCAAGTTAATTGTCGAAAACAATGACAAGGGGCTGCATAGCGATGACGAGGACGAGACCCAACCGCCGAACAATAGAGGACAGAAGGGTTTCCCCCCACAGGTGCGGACGGTGAACATGATATACGCAACGCACATACCCAAAAGGGAGCGGAAGCGTGCACTCAGGGATGTCTACGCGATGGAGCCAGCTTGCTCAAGTTCAATCCATGGTCCTCCCGCCCGATCACTTTTGACCAAGGGACCACCCCACCAGATCCGCCATGGGGATTCGCCGACCGGTCTTAGACCCAATCGCCGATGGATTTCACCTAACCAGAGTCCCGATGGATTTGGCAGCAACCTGAACCTGCTTTACCAGGATACAAAGCGCAAGATGGGCATAGACCCTCAAGGATTAAACCTACCAAAACGACCTTTAAAGGCGCCATACCAGGTGTAGAAGCCAATTGTACAGGCTCAATTACACCGAAGTGGTCTTCGGATCCCGGATAACTTCCGGCGAGGAGTTAATCTTCGACATAGTCCCGTTCCGCAGCGGCTATCATGCCTTGCTCGGACGTACCGCGTTTGCAAAGTTCAATGCGGTGCCGCACTACGCATACCTCAAGCTCAAGATGCCAGGCCCTCGAGGAGTCATTACGGTCAACGAAAACACTGAACGTTCTCTCCGCACGGAGGAACATACAGCGGCTCTCGCGGCAGAAGTGCAATGCAGCCTCTTAAGGCAATTATCGAGTCCGGCCATTAAGCGGCCGGACACAGCTAAGCGCGCCCAGAGTAACTTACAACAAGACCACCATGCACGTTCAGAGCACGCGTAGCAGTGCGGCCCCAACCCCAGCTCCTGCGAAACGTCAAAGCAGGTCCTTCGCGTACACCATTACGCTCTCAAGATACCATGGGCATGGGGAGAGGGCACGACCACGATAAACCCGGATCATGGCTCAACCACACCAGGGGCTCTCAAGTGTGTCGTTCCTTTTTATTTTCTTTTTACCTTTTAATTTTTACCCACAAGACTCCGTTTGTCAGAAGCCCTGTCCGGCAGCAGACCTGCCGAACTCATGATGCAACAGCCAGGGAAGGATAAAGGCTACAACGAATATACAGGTGGTCTCCATTACGAGCATTTTCATACACCAATCTGCAGCCTACCCCTGGAGGGGGACATGTTTAACAGTCTCATACCTTGCTTATCGCACTATTTGTGTCGTTCTGCATTTGTAGCAGCACTTGTTGAATAAAACAATGCAGCACCTTTTTGTTTATAATTGCATTTCTTTTTCATACATATGTTCATTTACGACATGTTGCATCCGTACACTTTGGTATGGCTAATATACACCAGGGGCTTATGTTTCCCACGTTATGGTGTGATGAGTCCGAACACTTTCACAAGTGCGGCACCCCGAACTTATAACACTATATGCATCGGCTCAATCATGTCTTGGGTCAATAGTTGGGTTTGCCTGCTCCGTGTTTTGGTACCTTACGTTCCGCTATATCGGCTAAGGTAGCACCGGAGAACCACTCGCGATTCCGCCCAGCTCGGCTGGGTTAACGCCTCGGAGAAAGCTAAAACTGACCGTCATGATGAGGCGAGAGACCGTCGCTGTTCGAGAGGTTTTTAAGAGTCCTTAAAGACTTATGCCGCTTAAAGCGAGGAGCCGGATACTGTTCGCCAAGGCGTGATAGCGCCCCAAATTCGCCTTCCAAGACTAGGGGCTTCACGAAATTTAAAATTATAGAATTCTATGGCTAAGTGAGAGTGTTCAAGCATTATAAGTCCGGTTGCCTTGTTCGCTGTGTTGAGCGCCTCCTAGATGGACCCAAAATGGGAACAAGAGCGCTCAAGTTTATCCCTAACACCCCAAAGACTGTGGCATGGGGGCTGAAGCCGACGACTTGCCATCTCTCAGATTTGATAAACAGCCACACGTAAGGTAATATTTTAAATTAACAAGCGTTGCTTAGCGATATGAACTAAGTTTTCAGCGCAGTGATAACAAAATGCGATTCTACTCAAATATTACATCTTTGGAGCACTCACCCGCAATAGTGCGGCGCCTTCAAAGACACTCTTATAATACATCTCGGGCGATGCGATGCTCCTTGCCCTCCGTGGCGGGTCCGTCACAAGCTTCGGGCATCCATCTTGCCCCAAAGCACCTTTGCGGGCAAGGGCCCGACAGGCACCCTCGATACAAGCGGAATGCTTGATAACTTGAACCCACGGGCACGCATCCACCAGCCGCCGACAAGGCCAAGTAGCTCCAGTGCATGGCCTCCTTAGGCCACAGCTGAACTATGAGGCCCTTCATGGCCTGTTCGGCCGCCTTGTGGAGCTCGGCCAGCTGCTTCAGCTGATCGCTAAGGGCACGGATGTCCGCCTCAAAGATACCGAGACCAGAATACCTTCTCCGCTGAGCTCCCTCCTCGGCCCGAGAATGCGGCAGATCGGACACGCTCTGAGGAAGCTCTGCGAACGCCTCGAGAGCTCCGACCGGGTAAGCAACAGGTAATTAGCACTCACATGCTTACTCGCATGAAAATGCCTTACCGCTGCTATTTTCTTCACCGCTTCAATCTCTGGAGGGCCTTGTAGGCTTCGCCTTAGCGGTTTTGGCACTCTCAAGAGCTGTTGTAAGCTTAGACTCTCGAGTCTCGAGTCACGCTCCAAGTTCTCATGTTTTTTCACGAGATCCTCGAGCTCTTGCTGTACCTCCGCCACCCGCCTCTCTGCTTCTCTCGCTCGGTGCGTTCAGCGGCAAGATTACGCCGTCAGCGCCACCGCCTCCTTCATGGTCGCCACCTCGTTAGCGGCCCCTACAATACCCACGTTATCCTTGTCATTTTTCTTGCAACCAAATCCTTTTCTGTAAGGTACAATTTTTCATAAGGTATTACTCACCTTCTTTTTCCTCGAGCTTCTTCTTGGCATGGCCGAGCTCGTTCTCAGACCGCTCGAGGTTTTCCTTCAAAGTATTGACCTCCGCAATCAGTACGGCGGAGGTCAGCAGCACAGCCTGCAATCCCATATTGACATATTTTCATGACTCCTGCGTTTATCTTTCTAAAGATCCTCAGTCCGGCTTTTCTTTCCGAACACCGAACCGAGCATCAGGGGCTACTTTCTATGCGATCCTCAAAGCCTGATACAAGGCTGGTACAGGCTTCGGTCAGCCCGCTCTTGGCGGACTGAACTATCCGGATCACCGCACTCATAACAGTGCGGTGCTCCTCCTCGATGGAGGCGCCGTTGAGCGCCTCCGATGCTATCCGTGCCTCCGGTTGGGCCGAAGGACACGGCGTCTTACCCTTCTTGCGAAGGGATCGCTTACCGGACTCCGGAACCACTGAAGGTTCCGGCATGAAGCCCGGACAAGGGTCAGGCTTAGAGCCCCTGGGTGTCTTGCACCCCACGCACCTGGAGTCCGGGAGGTTGCCTTGTGGCACCTCCTGCGCCACTTCCTCGTGACCAAGCCCCCTTTGGAGCTCCGCCGCGGCGTTGTCCACAGCATGAGGCGAGGAGGCGGTCGGAAGCGAAGTACTCTCCATTTACGACGAGCCCAGGGACCCGCTCGATGAATCGACGAACTCGCCTTTGGGCGGGCTGCACGATTGTTCGACATTAGAGAACACTCTGCGATAATAAAAAGCCGCGGGTATCCGGACACTTACGATCTCGCCAGGCTTGACCTCGTGGGCGATCCCCTCGCTGCCGCCGACATTGGTGGAGAAGTCCGGAGGAAGGGTTCTTCCCTTCTTGGACCCTCCGGCCTCCCCAGTTAGGGCAACCTTCCTTTTCCTCTCCTCCCCCGCTGGGGGAGAAGCTTCTTCTTCTTTCTCCTCGTCTTCAGGAGTAGATTCTGCTTCAGAATCCGACAGCACCTGGCGTCGGGTGCTCCTTCGAGTTCCCGTAGCCTCCTTCTTGGCCTTCTTCTCCGGCACCACATGGGGTGCCGGAGCTAGCAGCCCCGTCAATCGGGCGTCCGCTGGGTCTTCTGGCAAAGGAGCCGGACAGTTAATCTGTCCGGACGTCTTCAGCCAGACCTATCAAAGAATAGGGAGTTTTCAGAACCCACGTAGAGTCAATCTATGGAAAAGGAGTCCCGTAAAGGGTAAAATAACTTACCTCGCTGGCTTGACGCCGTGAGCTGTATCCGCGATCTTTGTTAGCGGATGCGGGGGCTTCGGCGCCCTTGAACAGCACCTTCCAGGCATCTTCATACGTGGTATCGAAGAGCCGGCTCAAGGTTCGGTGTCAGCCGGATCGAACTCCCACAAATTGAAGTCCCGTTGTTGGCATGGGAGAATCCGCGGATGAGCATCACCGGATTACGCCGACAAGCCTGCGATTCTTGTCCACCGTGTTCCGGACGCGTGTTTGGAGTCCGGATAGCTCGTCCGAATCCCCCACTTCAGGCCCGTCTCTTTCCATGACGAGAGCCGTGGGGAATCCAGATCTGAATTGGGAGCCGCCACCCATTCAGGGTCGCGTGGCTCGGTGATGTAGAACCAACCCGATTGCCACCCCTTTATTGTCTCCACAAAGGAGCCTCGAGCCATAGGACTTTGGCCATCTTGCCGACCATATGGCGCCCCGCACTCCGCTTGGCTGCCGTTCACAACCTTCGTCTTGACACTGAAGGTCTTGAGCCACAAGCCGAAGTGGGGCTGGATGCAGAGGAAGGCCTCGCACACGACGATAAACGCCGAGACGTTGAGGACGAAATTCGGGGCCAGGTCATGGAAGTCCATGCCGTAGTAGAACATGAGCCCCCGGACAAATGGGTGAAGTGGAAAACCTAGTCCACGGAGGAAGTGGGGGAGAAATACCACTCTCTCATGGGGACTGGGGGTTGGAATAAGCTGCCCAGCGTCCGGGCAGCTCAGTCTGTGATATCGCGGGACAAGTATCCGGCCTCCCGCAGTCTTGTGATGTGCCCCTCCGTGACGGAGGAGGACATCCATCTGCCTCCCGCTCCTGACATGGTTGGAGAAGGTTGAGGAGGAAAGTGTGGACTTGGGCGCTAGAGCTCGAGTGCACGGGAATGGATGAGCAAAGGAGGAAGAAGGCGCAGGTAAAAGGGCTGGATCCTTATCCCCTTATATGGGCGGACAAAAACATGTGTCCCCACCGGCCTGGTAAAACTCGCTTATCTCCCAAGCGCCACAATCAATGGCGCAGTTGGGTTACCCACGTCCGTATTGATGGTAATCCCGGAATAAGGGGAACACGATCTCTGCCTTGACAAGACGTGCCAAGGAAACCGCTTCGCTAAACGCGCTGAGGTGGAATAGTAAAAACAATTTGAATAAAGGCTTGGTAGTGGTGCGACGTCACGCCACAAAATATGTCAGCAGATTGATCTTGTGTAATATTATTCTCTCTACGGTGGTATGTGGAATTTATTTTTGCAGAGCCGGACACTATCTTGGTGTTCACAATCTTCTATAAATTATTCGGAGGAAGAACCCGCCTTGCAATGCCGAGGACAATATGCGCGCCGGACCCATCGTCATTGAAGCCTGGTTCAGGGGCTACTGAGGGAGTTCCGGACTAGGGGGTGTCCGGATAGCCGAACTATCATCATCGGCCGGACTCCAAGACTATGAAGATACAAGATTGAAGACTTCGTCCCGTGTCCGGATGGGACTTTCCTTGGCGTGGAAGGCAAGCTTGGCGATACGGATATGTAGATCTCCTACCATTGTAACCGACTCTGTGTAACCCTAACCCTATCCGGTGTCTATATAAACCGGAGGGTTTTAGTCCGTAGGACGAAGAACAATCATACCATAGGCTAGCTTCTAGGGTTTAGCCTCTTTGATCTCATGGTAGATCCACTCTTGTAACACACATCATCAATATGAATCTAGCAGGACGTAGGGTTTTACCTCCATCAAGAGGGCCCGAACCTGGGTAAAACATCGTGTCCCTTGTCTCCTGTTACCATCCGCCTAGACGCACAGTTCGGGACCCCCTACCCAAGATCCGCCGGTTACCCCCTAAAAGGCGCGCCACACACTGGTTGTCAAAACCAATCACCTTCGACCATCAGGACTATTCCGATAATATCCGGAACGCAGGATGGACTGCCTTGATATTGAATCCTGTAATCGACGGATTCCAATTTACACATGTCCTCATGGACGGCGGCAGTGACATAAACCTAATATATCAGGACACAATCCGCAGGATGGGGATAAACCCAACCAAAATTCGCCATAGCAACACCTCCTTTAAAGGAGTACTGCCAGGCCCATACGCCCTTTGCACGGGCTCCATACTGCTAGAAGTTATGTTTGGTTCATCCGACAACTTCGCCGTGAAAGGTTACTCTTCCATGTCGCCCGCTTAAAAGTAGCCATCAAGCACTATTGGGACGCCAAGCTACCCCTTTTAACGCAATACCGCATTATGCATCTCTAACACTTAAAATGCCCGGTCCACGCGGCATCATCTCGCTGAAAGGAAGTATTATGTTACTCGAAGCGGAAGAAGGGGAGACTGCATCGACAGCTCCACAGCTACCCGGCTCCACTAGGCAAAGAACCTGCAGTAGGTCATTCAAACCCCGGACACGGCTAGACGAGTCCGGCGCCCACTAGCGGCATACCCCCGTACAAGGGGCTGCATGCATGTATAATAAGAGACAATAAAGCTCAAATTTTATTCACTTCTTCGAACCGTACTTTGTTTATTTAATATTAAGTACATTTTTCGCACGATCCTTTTTCTTTTCAAACTAAGTTCCTCTCTTTTACAGATGAACAACGTGCTACACCCGTCCAGGATACGGCACAACGGAGACACAGGCGCAGACGTGCAGTAGGGACCCGTTGCAAGGATTCTTTTCAGATTAAGACCCTGCGTAAACCTTTTTTCACTGTCTCTTGTTGATATACATCCCCCCGATTCCTTAATATAACCGAGGAGGAGGCTGGTGCTTTGGCATTGGCCGCACCAGAATTTTTGCGCTGCATCTAGACACCAGGGCTTAGGGCATTATTCTGCCCATTTTCATAAAGACCGAATACCTTAAGGAGTATTCGTGTCTCGAGAGTTAGGCCTTATATGCATCAGCTCCGAATCATGTCTTTGGTCAAATGTTGGGTTGCCCGGCTCTGTGTTTTGCTGCCTTACGCCCCGCTTTCACGGCTAACGCGGCACCGGAGAACTATCTGCGATTGTGCCCGGTTCGCCGGGCGAGCACCTCAAAGAGAGAAAGCCCAAAACTGACTGTCATGATATAGAGAGAGAATGGTCAACCACTGATGACTCACAGGAATGTTTAGAATTCCTCCGATTAACGAAGGACCGGTTTCGGTCAGCACATACGCACTCTGAATTCGGGAGTGCGGTGCCCCCAGGGGCTATATAGTAGCCCCACCCTCGAACTCCTATGGCTAAGTGAAAGTGATAAAGCATTATAGTCCGGTTGCCTGGTTTGCTACGCTATCACCTCCTTAACAGGACCAAGACGTTGGATTAAGTGTGAAAAAGCACTTTTTTGCAAACACCCCCGCACTATGTGCGTGGGGGCTGAAGCCAAGGACTGCCATCTTTCAGGTTATATACACATATACATAAACGGCCGCACAGGGAGTAGTTTACTACTTGAACGCACAAGTATAAAAAGCACTTATATTACATTGAAACACCGTTTTCACAAATCATACATGTCATTCCAACATAATATCCTTCGAGCATTGCGTCTCTATTAAACGAGCGCCCGGTAGGACTTCTTCAAAGTAGTGCTCGGCAGGTACTCGGCTTCTGTCTGAGTCTTGGGATGCAACATCGGTGGCCTTCATCTCTGCCCAGTATGTCTTGACACGGGCAAGAGCCATCCGCGCTCCCTCAATACACGCCGACCGCTTCATTGCATCGATACGCGGCACCGCACCAAGAAACTGCTGTACTACACCAAAATAGCTCTTCGGCCGGGGTCCGTCCGGCCACAAGTGAGTCAAGACATGCTTCATGGCCTATCCGGACAATCGATTCAGCTCGGCCCATTCGGCCAACCGATCGGTCAGCAGCAGAGGACGCTCCGGACTATGGAATTGCGACCAATATAGCTCTTCCCTTATGTGCCCCTTCTGGCCCCGGAAGTGCTCAACCGCGTCCACAGCGCTCGCCGCCAAGTCCAGATAAGCATCCTCTGAACTCCATATTTTATCCAACGGAGCATACTTTGGATCTGTATATTTCCTCCGCAGCAGAAACGGTTTTCCAGCCGCAATTGCCCTGGCCTGACCCAGCTCCTCCTTGGCAGCTCTCAAATCCGATTGGGCGTTCTTGGATTCAGTGGCGGCCGTCTTTAGGCCCTCTTGTTCCGCTTGACGCTCTTTTTCAAGAACCTCGCAGCGATCGGCAGTGTTCCTTAACATTTTGGCCATCTCGGCCATCTCCTCTTTTCTTCGGCAGTGAGCAGCCCGTTCAGCTTCTAGCTCTTCGGCCGCCTTTAAAGCGCCGACATCGCTTCCCTCTGGCTTGCTCTTTCGCTCGGGCAAGTTCTACCCGCAGCTCCTCAACGGCAGTGGCACCATCTGCATTAAGCATACACATAGTAAAGGCATGGGCGTCAAGCTCCCTTACCAGGTGTCCGCATAGAAGTCGCATACCTTGTGACTCGTCAAACCGCTTATTGACCAGCGCGATGTCCGCTCGCCTCGTCAAGTTGCCGCTTTAGTTCGGCATATTCATCATCCCGCTGGCCTCCGGACGCTCCGCCACCTGTTTAGAAGCGGCGATATGTTAAAACTGAGAATTTGATCCTCGACACGTTGTCAATTTTGACAACATACCGAGTCTCAGGGGCTACTATCTATACAGGGTGCATTTTATATGCATAACTGTCATAAGGTACATCATTTTTTGCGTACCTCAAATCCCGTCAGTAAGCTTCTGACGGCTTCATGCAATCCGCTCTCCGCGGATGCAATTCTTTCAATCACCGTACCCATTAGAGCACGGTGATCTTCTGAGATAGCCGCTCGCCCGAGCAGATCCTTCAGATCCTCCGACCGCACACCACTTGGCGCCGGACCTTCCTCCCCGCCGACTTGGGGAATCCTCCGCGACGACACCTCCGGTCGTCCGCTTCACATGAGGGTGCGACAGGTGGAGGCGTTGGCTCTCCATCATCTCCGGAAGAAGATCTCCAAGACGAAGCTCTGCGAGAAGGGCTGAGGTCCGAACTACAAGGTACAATTTCGTTATCTTCATAAATAAATACAGGGATGTTCCTTATTTACAAGACCCTTCGTTTTACTTACGGCTCATTGGAGGGCTAATCCCTTGGGGAAATAGTGCGGCTGGGTTACTTCCCACGCGGACTCTCCGATGAAGATTCCCTTCCTTTCTTTGAGGCCTTGACCTACGGATCTTCTGAAGCGGTCCTCTTCTCTCCTCGGAAGGTGGGACTCTTAATCCCTCCTTACTTGATAGCCTCCTTCGCAGAGGCAGTTGCTCCCCCACTCCTCCCTTCGCCTTCTTCAAGAGGCGTGACCTTCAACATCTTGGTCAACGTGGGATCCGGCGTGGTCTCTGGGAGGGGAACCGGACACCTTATCAACTTTGCCATGGTAATCCACTCCTGTTCAAGAAACGGCTCCTTTAAAGGGCATATATACATAATAAATGAATGAACAACTTGTCCGGTTACATGACTACTTACTTGAGTATCTGGGCGATTGCAGCTTAGTCCTGCGTCCTCGGTCAAGTCCGGACACTTCTCTTGTGATCCAAGAATAGTTTATACATCTCCACAGGCGTGCTCCCATAAAATTTTGGAGAGCTCGTGGTCCCTCCGGATTGAATTCCCACAAAGGAGGGGGCGACGCTTGCAGGGCTGAAGATGCCGGATCACCATAACCTCGCGCCATCGCAACCAGATTGATCCTCTTTCTGGAGATCTCGAATCGGCCCTGCAACAGGGGAACGCCCTTGGGCGACCCCAGTCGAGCCCCTTGTTGACCCATGACGCCACCACTGTGGTGGACCTGAGCGAAGGCAGGGAGCGCCACCCATTTGGTGCCCCCGAGCGGTGATATAAAACCACTCCCGTTGCCACAAACCAAGCTCCTCTTGAAAAGAGCCCTCGGGCCATGGAGCATTAGCACATTTGCTTATGACTGCCCTCCGCACTCTGCTTGCTGCCCTTGATCGCTTTTGGCTCCACCTTGAAGGTCTTGAGCCACAATCCAAAGTGAGGGGTAATATGGAGGAAGACATCACATACCACAATGAATGACGAGATATGGAGGATGGACTCGGATTCAAGTCATGGAAATCAAGCCCATAATAAAACATGAGCCCCCGCACAAAGGGGTCCGTCGGGAAGCCTAAACCCCGACGGAAGTGAGACACGAACACCACGTTCTCGCCGGGCTCAGGAGTGGGAATGACCTGCCCTGGGGTAGGCAACCTATGCGAGATCTCACCGGTTAGATACCTGGCGTCTCGCAGCTTTAGCACGTCTTCTTCTGTGATGGAGGAAGACACCCATCGGCCATGCTGGTCGGAGCCGGACATCGTCGAAAGTCCGAAGCGCCCGAATCTGAAGCTTTGGGGTGTTGGAACTTGAAGCGCGAGGCGAACTCGATAGAGGGTGTAAAAAGGAGAGGGCCTTGGTCTCGTTATAAAGAGGCTGAATACCAAGAGCCCACCCCGTGGTCGATTAGAACTCGCCTATGATAGAAAAGGTGAGCCAACGGGCACGGTTGGGTTACCCATGTCCGTATTGATGAGAATCCCGGAATAAGGATGGCACGATCTACGCTTTGATAAGACGTGCCAAGGAAACCGCCTCGCTAAACACGCGGAGGTGGAACAATAAAAAAGATTCATATGCAGGCCTGGCCGTGGTGTGATGTCACGCCGCGGAATACATTAGCAGATCTGTGCAAAAACTATTCTCTCTACGGTGTTATGTGGAACTTGTTTTGCAGAGCCGGACACTATCCTGGTGTTCACAATCTTCTATAAATTATTCGAGGAAGAACCCGCCTTGCAATGCGAAGACAATATGCGCGCCGGACTCGTCGTCATTGAAGCCTGGTTCAAGGGCTACTGAGGGAGTTCCGGACTAGGGGGTGTCCGGATAGCCGAACTATCATCATCGGCCGGACTCCAAGACTATGAAGATACAAGATTGAAGACTTCGTCCCGTGTCCGGATGGGACTTTCCTTGGCGTGGAAGGCAAGCTTGGCGATACGGATATGTAGATCTCCTACCATTGTAACCGACTCTGTGTAACCCTAACCCTATCCGGTGTCTATATAAACCGGAGGGTTTTAGTCCGTAGGACGAACAACAATCATACCATAGGCTGGCTTCTAGGGTTTAGCCTCTTTGATCTTGTGGTAGATCCACTCTTGTAACACACATCATCAATATTAATCTAGCAGGACGTAGGGTTTTACCTCCATCAAGAGGGCCCGAACCTGGGTAAAACATCGTGTCCCTTGACTCCTGTTACCATCCGCCTAGACGCACAGTTCGAGACCCCCTACCCGAGATCCGCCGGTTTTGACACCGACATTCCATTTCCTCTTTGCTTCGGCAGTGAGCAGCCCGTTCGGCTTCTAGCTCTTTGGCCGCCCTTAAAGCGACCGCATTACTATTTCTGGCTTGCTCTTTCGCTCGGGCGAGTTCCGCCCGCAGCTCCTCCACAGCAGCGGCACCATCTGCATTAAGCACACAAGTAGTAAGGCATGGGCGTGAAGCTCCCTTACCAGGTGTCCGCGTAGAAGTCGCATACCTTGTGACTCGTCAAACCGTTTATTGACCAGCGCGATGTGCGCATCCGCCTCGTCAAGTTGCCGCTTTAGTTCGGCATATTCATCAGTCCGGCTGCCACCGGACGCCCCACCACCTATTTTGGGCGGCGATATGTTATAATCGAGATTTGATCCTCGCACGCTGTCAATTTTGACAACATACCGAGTCTCGGGGCTACTATCTATACAGGCACATTCTATATGCATAACTGTCAGAAGGTACATCATTTTTGTGTACCTCGAACCCGGTCAGTAAGCTTCTGACGGCTTCATGCAATCCGCTCTCCGCGGATGCAATTCTTTCAATCACCGTACCCATTAGCACACGGTGATCCTCTGCAATAGCCGCTCGCCCGAGCAGATCCTTCAGCTCCTCCGACCGCACACCACTTGGCGCCGGATCTTCTGGCCCCGCCGGACTTGGGGAACCCTCCGCGACGACACCACAGGGTCGTCCGCCTCGCATGAGGGTGCGACAGGTGGAGGCGTTTCGCTCTCCATCATCTTCGGAAGAAGATCCCCCGAAGACGAGCTCTGTTGAGAAGGGCTGAGATCCGAACTACAAGGTACAACTTCGGTTATCTTCAGAAATAAATACAGGGATGTTCCTTACTTACAAAACCCCTTCCTTTTTACTTACGGCTCGCTGGAGGGCTGATCCCCTTGGGGAAACAGTGCGGCTGGGGTACTCCCCAGCGCCGGACTCTCTGACGAAGATTTCTTTCCCCTCTTCGAGGCCTTGACCTCCAGATCTTCCGAAGCGGTCCTCTTCTCTCCTTGGAGGGTGGGACTTTTGATCCCTCCCTCCTCAAAGGCCTCCTTCGTGGAGGCAGTTGCTTCCCCGCTCCCCTCGCCTTCTTTAAAAGGCGCGGCCTTCAACATCTTGGCCAGCATGGGATCCGGCGTGTTCTCTGGGAGGGGAGCCGGACACCTTATTAACTTTGCCTTGGCTATCCACTCCTGTTCAAGAAACGGCTCCTTTAAAGGGCATGTATATGATAAATGAATGAACAGCCTGTCCGGTTACAGGACTACTTACTTGAGTATCTGGGCGATTGCAGCTTAGTGTTGCGTCCTCAATCAGGTCCAGACACTTCTCTTGTGATCCGAAGAACAGTTTATACATCTCCACGGTCGTCGTACCCATAAAATTTTGGAGAGCTTGTGGTCCCTCCAGATTAAATTCCCACAGGCGGAGGGTGCGACGTTTGCAAGGCTGAAGGCGCCGAATCAACATAACATGCGCCACTGCAACCAGATTGATCTCTCTTTCTTGGAGGTCTCGAATACGGCCCTGCAACAAAGGAACGTCCTTGGACGGCCCCTTGTTGACCCATGATACCAGCCGCTGTGGTGGACCTGAGCGGAAGGCGGGAAGCGCCACCCATTTGGTGCCCCTAGGAGCAGTGATATAAAACCACTCCCGTTGCCACAAACCAAGCTCCTCTTGAAAAGAGCCCTCGGGCCACGGAGCATCAGCACATTTGCTTATGACCGCCCCTCCGCACTCTACTTGCTGCCCCTCGATCATCTTTGGCTCCACCTTGAAGGTCTTGAGCCACAATCCAAAGTGAGGGGTAATATGGAGGAAGGCCTCACATACGACAATGAATGACGAGATATGGAGGATGGACTACGGATCCAAGTCATGGAAATCCATCCCATAATAAAACATGAGCCCCCGCACAAAGGGATCCGTCGGGAAGCCTAAACCCCGAAGGAGGTGTGACACGAACACCACGCTCTCGCCGGGCTCGGGTGTGGGAATGACCTGCCCTGAAGTAGGCAGCCTATGCGAAATCTCGCCGGTTAGATACCTGGCGTCTCGCAGCTTTAGCACATCTTCTTCTGTGACGGAAGAAGATATCCATCGGCTGTGCTGGTCGGAGCCGGACATCGTTGAAGGTCCGAAGCGCCTAAATCTGAAGCTTTGGGTGTTAGAACTCGAAGTGCGAGGCGAACTCGATGGAGGGTGTAAAAAAGAAGAGGGCTTTGGTCTCATTATAAAGAGGTTGAATACCAAGAGCCCTCCCCGTGGTCGATTAGGACTCGCCTTTGATAGAGGAGGCGTGCCAACGGGCACGGTTGGGTTACCCATGTCCGTATTGATGGGAATCCCGGAATAAGGGGGTGTGATCTACTCTTTGATAAAGATGTGCCAAGGAAACCGCCTGACGTGCTAAGGTGGAACAGTAAAAAACGATTCATATAAAGGCTTGGCCGTGGTGTGATGTCATGCCGCGGAATACGTCAGCAGATCTGTGCGAAAGTTATTTCCTCTACGGTAGTATGTGGAACTTGTTTTGCAGAGCCGGACACTATCCTGGTGTTCAAAACCTTCTATGAAGTATTCAGAGGAGGAACCCGCCTTGCAATGCCGAAGACAATATGCGCGCCGGACTCGTCGTCATTGAAGCCTGGTTCAGGGGCTACTGAGGGAGTCCTGGACTAGGAGGTGTCCGGATAGCCGAACTATCATCACGGTCGGACTCCAAGACTATGAAGATACAAGATTGAAGACTTCGTCCCGTGTCCGGATGGACTTTCTTTGGCGTGGAAGGCAAGCTTGGCGATACGGATATGTAGATCTCCTACCATTGTAACCGACTCTGTGTAACCCTAACCTATCCGGTGTCTATATAAACCGGAGGGTTTTAGTCCGTAGGACGAACAACAATCATACCATAGGCTAGCTTCTAGGGTTTAGCCTCCTTGATCTCGTGGTAGATCTACTCTTGTACTACCCTTATCATCAATATTAATCAAGCAGGAGTAGGGTATTACCTCCATCGAGAGGGCCCGAACCTGGGTAAAAACATCGTGTCCCTTGTCTCCTGTTACCATCCGCCTAGACGCACAGTTCGGGACCCCCTACCCGAGATCTGCCGGTTTTGACACCGACAAAGGGTAAATAGCAATTGGCATATCACGTTGTGGTTTTGCGTAGGTAAGAAACGTTCTTGCTAGAAACCCATAGCAGCCACGTAAAACATGCAAACAACAATTAGAGGAAGTCTAACTTGTTTTTGCAGGGTATGCTATGTGATGTGATATGGCCAAGAAGAATCTGATGAATGATATGTGATGTATGAGATTGATCATGTTCTTGTAATAGGAATCACGACTTGCATGTCGATGAGTATGACAACCGGCAGGAGCCATAGAAGTTGTCTTAATTTATTGTATGACCTGCATGTCATTGAACAACGTCATGTAATTACTTTACTTTATTGCTAACCAGTAGCCATAGTAGTAGAAGTAATAGTTGGCGAGACAACTTCATGGAGATACGATGATGGAGATCATGATGATGGAGATCATGGTGTCATGCCGGTGACGATGATGATCATGGAGCCCCGAAGATGGAGATCAAAAGGAACAAAATGATATTGGCCATATCATGTCACTATTTGATTGCATGTGATGTTTATCATGTTTATGCATCTTATTTGCTTAGAACGACGGTAGTAAATAAGATGATCCTCATTAAAATTTCAAGAAAGTGTTCCCCTAACTGTGCACCGCTATGCGAAGTTCGTTGCTTCAAGCACCACGTGATGATCGGGTGTGATAGATTCTTACGCTCACATACAACGGTGTAAGCCAGATTTACACATGCGAAACACTTAGGTTAACTTGACGAGCCTAGCATGTATGCACATGGCCTCGTAACACAAGAGACCGAAGGTCGAGCATGAGTCGTATGGAGGATACGATCAACATGAAGATGTTCACTGATGATGACTAGTCCGTCTCACGTGATGATCGCACACGGCCTAGTTGAATCGGATCATGTAATCACTTAGATGACTAGAGGGATGTCTATCTGAGTGGGAGTTCATTAGATGAACTTAATTATCCTGAACATAGTCAAAAGCCCTTTGCAAATTATGTCATAGCTCACGCTATAGTTCTACTGTTTTAGATATGTACCTAGAGAAAGTATAGTTGAAAGTTGACAGTAGCGATTATGCGATCAGTAGAAAGCTTATGTCCTTAATGCACCGCTCTTTGTGCAGAACCCCAAACGTCGTCTGTGGATGTTGCGAACATCGGACATACACGTTTTGATAACTACGTGATAGTTCAGTTAAACGGTTTAGAGTTGAGGCACCAAAGACGTTTTCGAAACGTCGTGGAACATATGAGATGTTTCGAGGGCTGAAATTGGGATTTCAGGCTCATGCCCACGTCAAGAGGTATAAGACCTCCGACGATTTTCTTAGCCTGCAAACTAAGGGAGAAAAGCTCAATCGTTGAGCTTATGCTCAGATTGTCTGAGTGCAACAATCACTTGAATCGAGTGGGAGTTGATCTTCCAGATGAGATAGTGATGTTTCTCCAAAGTCATTGCCACCAAGCTGCTAGAGCTTCGTGATGAACTATAACATATCAGGGATAGATACGACGATCCTTGAGATATTCGCGATGTTTGACACCGCGAAAGTAGAAATCAAGAAGGATCATCAATTGTTGATGGTTGGTGAAACCACTAGTTTCAAGAAGGGCAAGGGCAAGAAGGAATACTTCATGAAACGGCAAATCAGCTGCTACTCTAAGTGAGGAAACCCAAGGTTGAACCCAAACCCGAGACTAAGTGCTTCTGTAACAAGGGGAACAACCACTAAGAGCAGAATTACCCTAGATACTTGGTAGATGAGAAGGCTGGCAAGGTCGATACAAGTATATTGGATATACATTATGTTAATGTGTACTTTACTAGTACTCCTAGTAGCACCAGGGTATTAGATACCGGTTCGGTTTCTAAGTGTTAGCAACTCGAAATAAAAGCTACGGAATAAACGAAGACTAGCTAAAGGTGAGCTGACGATATGTGTTGGAAGTGTTTCCAAGGTTGATGTGATCAAGCATCGCATGCTCCCTCTACCATCGAGATTGGTGTTTGCGTTGAGCATAGACATGGTTGGATTATGTCTATCGCAATACGGTTATTCATTTAAGGAGAATAATGGTTACTCTGTTTATTTGAATAATACCTTCAATGGTCTTGCGCCTAAAAAGAATGGTTTATTGAATCTCGATCATAGTGATACACATTTTCATGCCAAAAGATATAAGATAGTAATGATAGTACCACTTACTTGTGGCACTGCCATGTAAGTCATATTGGTGTAGAACGCATGAAGAAGCTCCATGTTGATGGATCATTGGACTCACTCGTTTTTGAAAAGTTTGAGACATGCGAACCATGTCTATTGGTGTATACGCATGAAGAAACTCCATGTAGATGGATCGTTTGGACTCACTTGATTTTGAATCACTTGAGATATGCAGATCATACCACATGGGCAAGATGACTGAAAAGCCTCGGTTTCAGTAAGATGGAACAAGATAGCAACTTGTTGGAAGTAACACATTTCGATGTGTGCAGTCCAATGAGTGTTGAGGCATGCAGTGAATATCGTTATGTTCTTACTTCATGGATGATTTAAGTAGATACTGAGTGTATTTACTTGATGAAACACAAGTCTGAATTATTGAATGGTTCAAGTAATTTCAGAGTGAAGTTAAAGATCATCGTGACAAGAGGATAAAATGTCTATGATATGATCATAGAGATGAGTATCTGAGTTACGAGCTTTGGCACGCTATTAAGACATTGTGGAAATTGTTTCACAATTAATACACTTTGGAACACCATACTGTGATGGTGTGTCCGAACATCATAGTTTCACCCTATTAGATATGGTGCGCACTATGATGTCTCTTATCGAATTACCACTATCGCTCATGGGTTAGGCATTAGAGACAACCGCACTCACTTTAATAGGGCACCACGTAATTCCGTTGAGACGACACTGTTTGAACTATGGTTTGGAGAAACCTAAGTTGTCGTTTCTTGAAAGTTTGGGGCTGCGACGCTTATGTGAAAAAGTTTCATCGTGATAAGCTCGAACCCAAAACGGATAAATACATCTTCATAGGACGCCCAATAAAGTTGGGTATACCTCCTATCTCAGATCCGGAAGCAAAAGTAATTGTTTCTAGAAACGGGTCCTTTCTCGAGGAAAAGTTTCTCTCGAAAGAATTGAGTGGGAGGATGGTGGAGACTTAATGAGGTTATTGAACCATCACTTCAACCAGTGTGTAGCAGGGCACAGGAAGTTGTTCATGTGGCACCTACACCAATTGAAGTGGAAGCTGATGATAGTGATCATGATGCTTCGGATCAAGTCACTACCGGACCTCGTAGGTCGACAAGGACACGTACTACTTCAGAGTGGTACGCAATCCTGTCTTAGAGGTCATTTTGCTAGACAACAATGAACCTACGAGCTATGGAGAAGCGATGGTGGGACGGATTCTGACGAATGGCTCGAGGCCATAACATCTGAGAGAGGATCCATGACTTTGGAAGAAATACTTGATGGTCGTGGGACGTTGGGTAAAGATGGATTTTAAAAGGAAGATGGACAATGATGGTAAGTATCACCATTAAGAAAGCTCGACTTGTCGTTAAAGATGTTTTTCGACAAGTTCAAGGAGTTGACTACGGTGAGGCTTTCTCACCAGTAGCGATGCTAAGAGTCTGTTGGAATTGATTAGCGCTTCTTGCATTATTTATGAAATATTGCATATAGGATGTCAAAACATTGTTTCCTTGACAGTTTTCTTGAGGAAAGGTTGTATGTGATACAACCAGAAGGTTTTTGACAATCCTGAAAGACGCTAACAAGTATGCAAAGCTCCATCAATCCTTCTAAGGACTGGAGTAATCATCTCGGAGTTGGAATGTACGCTTTGATGAGATGATCAAAGATTTTGGGTTTATACAAAGTTTATGAGAAACTTGTATTTCCAAAGAAGTGAGTGGGAGCACTATAACATTTCTGATGAGTATATGTTATTGACATATTGTTGATCAGAAATGATGTAGAATTTCTAGAAAGCATATAGGGTTGTTTGAAAAGTGTTTTTCAATGGAAAACCTGGATTAGGCTACTTGAACAATAAGCATCAAGATCTATAAGATAGATCAAAATGTTTAATAATACTTTCAAATGAGCACATACCTTGACATAATCTTGAAGGTGTTCAAGATGGATCAGTCAAAGAAGGAGTTGACTCTCGATTATGCTAGGCTCGTCAAAATTGTCCTTGGAGTAAATAAGGACATGTTTCTCGATTATGGAGGTGATAAAGAGTTCGGCGTAAAGGGTTACGTCGATGCAAGCTTTAACACCTATCTGAATGACTCTGAGTAGCAAATCGGATACATATAGTGGAGCAACCATTTGGAATAGCTCCAAGTGGAACGTGGTAGCAGCATCTATGATATGACATAAAGTTTTGCGAAATACATAGGATCTGAATATCGCAGACCCGTTGACTAAAACCTCTCTCACAAGCATAACATGAACAAACCTAGAACTCATTGAGTGTTAATCACATAGTGATGTGAACTAGATTATTGATTCTAGTAAACTCTTTGGATGTTGGTCACATGGCGATGTGAACTAGATTATTGACTCTAGTGCAAGTGGGAGACTGTTGGAAATATGCCCTAGAGGCAATAGTTAATTAGTTATTATTATATTTCCTTGTTCATGATAATCGTTTATTATCCATGCTATAATTGTATTGATAGGAAACTCAGATACATGTGTGGGTACATAGACAACACCATGTCCCTAGTAAGCCTCTTGTTGACTAGCTCGTTGATCAATAGATGGTTACGGTTTCCTGACCATGGACATTGGATGTCGTTGATAACGGGATCACATCATTAGGAGAATGATGTGATGGACAAGACCCAATCCTAAGCCTAGCACAAAGATCATGTAGTTCGTATGCTAAAGCAACTCCCGAATACCGTAGGAATGCTTTGGTTGTACCAAGCGTCACAACGTAACTGGGTGGCTATAAAGGTGCACTACGGGTATCTCCGAAAGTGTCTGTTGGGTTGGCACGAATCGAGACTGGGATTTGTCACTCCGTGTGACGGAGAGGTATCTCTCGGCCCACTAGGTAGGACATCATCATAATGTGCACAATGTGACCAAGGGGTTGATCATGGGATGATGTGTTACGGAACGAGTAAAGAGACTTTCCGGTAACGAGATAGAACAAGGTATCGGCATACCGACGATCGAATCTCGGGCAAGTACAATACCGCTAGACAAAGGGAATTGTATACAGGATCGATTGAGTCCTTGACATCGTGGTTCATCCGATGAGATCACCGTGGAACATGTGGGAGCCAACATGGGTATCCAGATCCCGCTGTTGGTTATTGACCGGAGAACGTCTCGGTCATGTCCGCATGGTTCCCGAACCCGTAGGGTCTACACACTTAAGGTTCGATGACGCTAGGGTTATAAAGGAAGTTTGTATGTGGCTACCGACTGTTGTTCGGAGTCCCGGATGAGATCCCGGACGTCACAAGGAGTTCCGGAATGGTCCAGAGGTAAAGATTTATATATGGAAAGTTGTTGTTCGGGTTCCGGGAAAAGTTTGGGTTTTTCTGGTATTGTACCGGGAAGCTTCCAGAAGGTTCCGGAGGATTCCGGAGGGGTCCAGAGGTCCGAAAATTGTTCCACCACGTCCAATATAGCAGCATGGGCTATAAGGGGGTGCCCTAGCCTTAATGGGCCAGGGAGACCAGCCCCCCCCCCCCAAGGCCCATGCGCATGGGAGAGGGGAAACCCTAAGGGGGAGGGCCTCCACTTGACTTGGGAGGCACTCCTCCCCCCCTTGGCCGCCGCCCCCAACCCTAGATGGGATCTAGGGGGTCGGCCCCCTTCTCTCCCCACCTATAAATAGTGGAGGGGTGGGAGGGCAGCCACACCCCAAGTGCTGGCGCAGCCCTCCCCCTCTCCCAAGTACTCCTCTTCTCCCGCGGTGCTTGGCGAAGCCCTGCAGGATTGCCACACTCCTCCACCACCACCACGCTGTCGTGCTGCTGCTGGACGGAGTCTTCCCCAACCTCTCCATCTCTCCTTGCTGGATCAAGGCATGGGAGACGTCACCGGGCTGCGCGTGTGCTGAATGCGGAGGTGCCGTCCGTTCGGCACTAGGATCTCTGGTGATTTGGATCACGACGAGTACGACTCCTTCAACCCCGTTCTCTTGAACGCTTCCGCTTAGCGATCTTCAAGGGTATGAAGATGCTCATCCTCTCCCTCTCTTGTTGCTAGAATCTCCGTAGATTGATCTTGGTGATGCGTAGAAAATTTTGAATTTCTGCTACATTCCCCAACACAAGGTTGTAGCTCATTAAGAGTTGGGAGCACCACTTGGAGTTTGAGTTCATCTGCCTACATGGGTTAGTTCTTGCAAGGAAGAGCACTTGTGTATCAAAAAATGACAATCATGAAACTCAACATAGAATTTGCCAAAGGATATGTTTGAATGGTTTCGTGCCTCCTTGTCCTCAACCACCATAGTGTAGAGACTTGTTGATGTAGAGATTGCTCAAGATGTGAGTAGATTACAATCTCACGGAATTTGATTCAACCAAGTACCTACATGGGTTAGATAACATGCAAGATGCAAATATATCCAAGACATAAGATTTTCATCATAAGAGAAATATCATGGATTAGTCATAAGCTCATGTCTTGCATGTATCCAATGGAGTTTCTACTCCAAGTTTGAAGCATCAATGATGTTCAATTCTCCTCTCAACCTGCAAAATACTTTCTCATCAAGAGGTTTAGTGAATATATCCGCTAATTGCTTTTCGGTGTGAACATGCTTAAGATTAATGTCACCCTTAGCAACATGATCTTGAATGAAATGATGACGAACTTCAATATGCTTAGTTCGAGAATGTTGTACGGGATTATGACCAATTTTGATAGCACTTTCATTGTCACAAAGCAACACTAGTAGAAAAGGGGCCTATTGACCCGGTTGGTGAGGGCCTTTAGCCCCGGTTCATGAACCGGGACTAAAGGGTCGGTACTAATACCCTAGTTCTTTAGTCCCGGTCAATCCAGAACTGGACCGATGGGCCTCCACGTGGCTCTGCGCGTTGAGCCTGTGCAGAGGGTTTTAGTCCCGTTGGTGGCACCAATCGGGACCAATAGTCATCCACGCGTCAAGATTTCGTGGCTGGGTTTTTTTAAAGGGGGGTTTGGGGGTTTGGGGGGGTTAATTTAGGTGTTTCATATATTGTGTTAGCTAGCTAATTAATAGAGAGAAGTGTCCTCTTTTTCTGCGTGCAGGTCGACGCTACGTACTATACATACGTATAGAGAGGACTAGCTAGACACGCTAGCTAGCTAGTAAGCAAATGAAGGAAACAGAAGATCGTCATGAACATATATGCATACAGAGGGAAGTGATATCGGCCACCTCTCCTTCTCCGAGAGATTGGTCGAACAACAAGTTCTCGTATTTCTATCCGACACTATCGACTACATATATACAATAATTATCTTTTACAAAAATAATCTCCTAACATACGGACGCGTGGTCCACATAGTATTCTCCGTCTTCGGCGATCACGTGGTCAAGAAAGAATGCTGCCAATTCCTCTTGAATTGCTCGCAGGCGATCTGGTGCTCGTAGTTCATCCCGCATTCGAAACATCTAATTTTAAGAAGGGGGTCAATACATATATATATGAATGAATGAAACTCAACACAAATGATGGTAATAAAATAAAATTGTGAATATTGTTATTTACGCACTTCATATTGTTTGTCAGAGTAGCCCCGCTCACAGGTCGTGTGGCGGATGGACTCGCAAACGTGGTATCCACAGAAATCATTCCCTTGTTCCTGCCACAACCACTTTACAAGAAATAGAGGTCAATCAAACTGATAATTAGGAAGCATGTTAAATGGTATTGATGAAACTAGCGCTTGAATCACTAGGAGATGCGTGGAATATGCTACTATAGTACTTACTTTCGGGTGTCTAAATTGCAACTTCTTCGGCAGTCCCGGAGCTTTTTTGGTGAATTTTCTCCAAACCCTGCCATACAAAGAAAACAATTACTTGATATCAGAAATGAACAAAGTTGCTGATATGGTGGATAATGATCGATTTAACTTACTTCTCGAGCATTTCAGTCATGTCCGCATACTCCTTGGGATCTTTTCGTCTCGAGTCTAAGACAGCATTACTACTCCCGCTCAAGCTTAATCTCTAGGAGAATATAGTGGAACCTGCGAACGCATGCATAACTCATCAATTACATTACTATAACCTGGACTAATAAGGGAAACTGAATATGCCACAAGACAGTAACACTCACTTGAAGTTGTAAGGGAAGAGTATTGTATCCTTGTGTTCATTTATTACGAACGATTGTAGCAAGTTGGTCTCGGTATTTTCGGCATGAAATTCAACCTCAGCTGCATCTATGAGATATGTGTTAATGAACCCAATAGAACCCACTTGTCTTTTCTTCAATTCGGCGATCTTCAATCTGCATAATATAGTGAGGATAATTATAAATACATGCAATGAAAGAGCTGAGTTATATAGAGAGACTTAATGACAGAAGTAGTACTACTTACAGACAGTAGCAGGTGACTGTTGCTTTATCGAGGGCCAATTGATTGAAAAACTGATAGAACTCCTCAAATTGAATAGGCAACAGTTCAATTCCAACGAGGTCATTCCAACGAGGTCATGCTCCTTTTTAACTCTCACATACAAAGTACTCCTCCCCTCAGACTCTCTGCAGGTTTTCATGTACCAATCATGCAATCTTCGCATCATCGTTGATAGAGGGCTTTCATCTTTGACTAGAGGCTTCCCGTACTCGTATCTTTGTATCTGCACCTCCAAGAAATCATAATGTACATCGTCGGGCAGGTAATCTTCAGGATTGCCATAACCGGGCACCATCCTCGGATCGACGATGTCGCTAGCAGGCACCTTGAGCGGGGGGCACGATTGCTTCGCTTGTTCGCCGAGCTGGGCAATTTGTTTCCCAGCTCGTCGTTCTTTCATTCTTTGATCACTTTTAGTACTTCCGACCTCTCCGCTTCGGCAAATGCCTTACCAATAATGCACTCATAGTTGCCTTTCGACGGAGACTTGGGTGGTTTTGTCAGGGCAGCTAGAGTGCGCTTCGCTTTCACCGGATCTACCTGTTGGGGAACGTAGTAATTTCAAAAAAATTTCCTACGATCACGCAAGACCATGGTGATGCATAGCAACGAGATGAGAGTGTTGTCTACGCACTCGTAGACCAGCAACGGAAGCGTTGACGCAACGTAGAGGAAGTAGTCGTATTTCTTCCCGATCCAACCGATCCAAGTACCGAACGACGGCACCTCCGAGTTCTGCACACGCTCAGCTCGATGACGCCCCTCGAACTCCGATCCAGCCGAGTGTTGAGGGAGAGTTTCACAAGACGACGGCGTGGTGACGATGATGATGTTCCACCGGCGCAGGCTTCGCTTAAGCTCCGCAACGGTATATTCGAGGTGTAGTTTGGTGGAAGGGGCACCGCACATGGCTAAGGAATCGATCTCAATGATCAACTTGTGTGTCATGGGGTGCCCTGCCCCAGATATAAAGGAGGGAAGGGAGGGGCTGGCGGCCACCTATGGCTGCGCACGGGAGTCCTACTCCCACCGGAGTAGGATCCCCCAATCCTAGTCCAACTAGGGTTTGACCAAGGGAGAGGGAGAGAGGCGCCACCCCTTCTCCTAATCCTAATAGGACTAGGGAAGGGGAAGGCTGCGCCAGCATAGGGCCCCTTTTCTTTCCCCTTAAGGCCCATCAAGGCCCATTGACTCCCGGGGTTCCGTAACCCGGTACTCTCAGAAATTCCCAATTTCACCCGGAGTGATTCCGAGTCCAAACATAGGCTTCCAATATATCAATCTTTATGTCTCGACCATTTCGAGACTCCTCGTCATGTCCGTGATCTCATCCGGACTCAACAACCTTCGTACATCAACATCATAAAACTCATAGTAACTGCCATCAAACGTTAAGCGTGCATGGACCCTACGGGTTCGAGAACTATGTAGACATGACCGAGACACCTCTCGGTCAATAACCAATAGCGGGACCTGGATGCCCATATTGGTTCCTACATATTCTACGAAGATCTTTATCGGTCGATCCGCATAACAACATACGTTGTTCCCTTTGTCATCGGTATGTTACTTGCCCGAGATTCGATCGTCGGTATCCAATACCTAGTTCAATCTCGCATCGGCAAGTCTCTTTTCTCGCCCGTAATACATCATCTCACAACTAACACATTTAGTTGCAATGCTTGCAAGGCTTATGTGATGTGCATTACCGAGAGGGCCCAGAGATACCTCTCCGACAATCGGAGTGACAAATCCTAATCTCAAATATGCCAACCCAACATGTACCTTCGGAGACACCTGTAATGTACCTTTATAATCACCCAGATTACGCTGTGACGCTTGGTAGCACCCAAAGTGTTCCTCGGCAAACGGAGTTGCATAATCTCATAGTCATAGGAACATGTATAAGTCATGAAGAAAAGCACTAGCAACAAACTATACGATCAAAAGCTATGCTAATGGAATGGGTCATGTCAATCAGATCATTCAACCAATGATGTGATCCCTTTAATCAAATAACAACTCCTTGTTCATGGTTAGGAAACATAACCATCTTTGATTAACGAGCTAGTCAAGTAGAGGCATACTAGTGACACTCTGTAGGTTTATGTATTCACACATGTATTATGTTTCCGGTTAATACAATTCTAGCATGAATAATAAACATTTATCATGATATAAGGAAATAAATAATAACATTTATTATTGCCTCTAGGGCATATTTCCTTCAGCCTCCCACTTGCACTAGAGTCAATAATCTAGATTACACAAGAATGATTCTAACACCCATGGAGTCTTGGTGCTGATCATGTTTTGCTCGTGGAAGAGGCTTAGTCAACGGTCTCGCAACATTCAGATCCGTATGTATCTTGCATATCTCTATGTCTCCCACCGACCAAATCCGGATGGAGTTGAAGCGCCTTTTGATGTGCTTGGTTCTCTTGTGAAATCTGGATTCCTTTGCCAAGGCAATTGCACCAGATTGTCACAAAAGATTTTCATTGGACCCGATACACTAGGTACAACACCTAGATCGGATATGAACTCCTTCATCCGACTCCTTCATTAGCTGCTTCCAAGCAGCTATGTACTCAGCTTCACATGTAGATCCCGAACGACGCTTTGTTTGGAACTGCACCAACCGACAGCTCCACCGCTTAATGTAAATACGATCCGGTTTGCGATTTAGAATCGTCCGGATCAGTGTCAAAGCTTGCATCGACGTAACTGCTTCTTACGAGCTCTTTGTCACCGCCATAAATGAGAAACATATCCTTAGTTCTTCTCAAGTACTTAAGGATGTTCTTGACCGCTGTCCATGATCCACTCTGGATTACTTTGGTACCTGCTCGCTAAACTTACAGCAAGGCACACATCAGGTCTGGTACACAGCATTGCATACATGATAGAGCCTATGGCTGAAGCATAGGAACATCTTTCATTTTCTCTATCTTCTGCGGTGGTCGGGCATTGAGTCTTACTCAACTTCACACCTTGTAATACCGCAAGAACCCTTTCTTTGCCTCGATCCATTTTGAACTTTTTCAAAACTTTATCAAGGTATGTGCTTTGTGAAAGTCCTATTAAGCGCCTTGATCTATCTCTATAGATCTTAATGCCCAATATGTAAGCAGCTTCACCGAGGTCTTTCATCGAAAAACTTTTATTCAAGTATCCCTTTATGCTATCCAGAAATTCTATATCATTTCCGATCAATAATATGTCATCCACATATAATATCGGAAATGCTACAGAGCTCCCACTCACTTTCTTGTAAATACAAGCTTCTCCAAAAGTCTCAGATAAAACCAAATGCTTTGATCACACTATCAAAACGCTTATTCCAACTCCGAGAGGCTTGCACCAGTCCATAAATGGATCGCTGGAGCTTGCACACTTTGTTAGCTCCTTTGGATCGACAAAACCTTCTGTTTGCATCATATACAACTCTTCTTCCGTAAATCCATTCAGAATGCAGTTTTAACATCCATTTGCCAAATTTCATAATCATAAAATGCGGCAATTGCTAACATGATTCGGACGGACTTAAGCATCGCCACGGTTGAGAAGGTCTCATCGTAGTCAATCCCTTGAACTTGTCGAAAACCTTTTGCAACAAGTCGAGCTTTATAGACAGATAACATTACCATCAGCGTCAGTCTTCTTCTTGAAGATCCATTTATTCTCAATTGCTTGCCGATCATCGGGCAAGTCAACCAAAGTCCACACTTTGTTCTCATACATGGATCCCATCTCAGATTTCATGGCCTCAAGCCATTTTGTGGAATCTGGGCTCACCATCGCTTCTTCATAGTTCGTAGGTTCATCATGTTCCAAGAATATGACTTCCAAAACAGGATTACCGTACCACACCGGTGCGGATCTTGTTCTCGTTGATCTACTGAGTTCTGTAGAAACTTGATCTGAAGTTTCATGATCATCATCATTAGCTTCCTCCCTATTTGGTGTAGGTGTCACGAAACTGTTTTCGTGATGTACTACTTCTCAATAAGGGAGTAGATACAGATTATCTCATCAAGTTCTACTTTCCTCCCACTCACTTCTTTCGTGAGAAACTCTTTCTCCAAAAAGTTTCCAATTTAGCAACAAAAATCTTGCCTTCGGATCTGTGATAGAAGGTGTACCCAACTGTCTCCTTTGGGTATCCTATGAAGACACATTCGATTTGGGTTCGAGCTTATCAGGTTGAAGCTTTTTCACATAAGCATCGCAGCCCCAAACTTTCAAAACGACAACTTTGGTTTCTTGCCAAACCACAGTTCATAAGGCGCCGCCTCAACGGATTTAGATGGTGCCCTATTTAAAGTGAATGTAGCCGCCTCTAAAGCATAACCCCAAAATGATAGCGGTAAATCAGTAAGAGACATCATAGATCGCACCATATCTAATAAAGTACGACACGACGCTCGACACACCATTACGCTGTGGTGTTCCAGTGGCGTAAGTTGCAAACTATTCCGCATTGTTTCAAATGTAGGCCAAACTCGAACTCAAATATTCTCCTCCACGATCAGATCGTAGAAACTTTATTTTCTTGTTACGATGATTTTCCACTTCACTCTGAAATTCTTTGAACTTTTCAAATGTTTCAGACTTGTGTTTCATTAAGTAGATATACCCATATCTGCTCAAATCATCTGTGAAGGTGAGAAAATAACGATATCCGCCATTTAGCCTCAACATTCATTGGACCACATACATCAAGATGTATGATTTCCAATAAATCTGTTGCTCTCTCCATAGTTCCGAGAACGGTGTTTTAGTCATCTTGCCCATAAGGCACGGTTCGCAAGTGCCAAGTGATTCATAATCAAGTGACTCCAAAAGTCCATCAAGATGGAGTTTCTTCATGCGCTTTACACCGATATGACCTAAACGGCAAGTGCCACAAATAAGTTGCACCATCATTATCAACTCTGCATCTTTTGGTTTCAACATTATGAATATGTGTATCACTACTATCAAGATTAAGTAAAACAAACCATTCTTCAATGGTGCATGACCATAAAAGATATTATTCATATAAATAGAACAACCATTATTCTCTGATTTAATGAATAACCGCCTCGCATCAAACAAGATCCAGATATAATGTTCATGCTCAACGCTGGTACTAAATAACAATTATTTAGGTCTAATACTAATCCCAAGGTAGATGTAGAGGTAGCGTGCGATCGCGATCACATCGACTTTGGAACCATTTCCCACGCCAAGATCGTCACCTCGCCCTTAGCCAATCTTCGCAATCCGTAGCCCTGCTTCGAGTTGCAAATATTAGCAATGTAACCAGATCAAATACCAGTGCTATCTGCGAGTATTAGTAAGGTACACATCAATAACATGTATATCATATATACCTTTGTTAACCTTGCCATCCTTCTTATCCGCCAAATACTTGGGGCAGTTCCGCTTCAAAGGACCAGCCTGCTTGCAATAGAAGCACTCAGTTTCAGTGCTTAGGACCAGACTTGGGTTTCTTCTCTTGATCAGCAACTTGCTTGCCGCTCTTTTGAAGTTTCCTTTTCTTTCCTTTGCCCTTTTCTTGAAACTAGTGGTTTTGTTAACCATCAACACTTGATGCTCCTTTTGATTTCTACCTCCGCTGCTTTCAAAGATCGCGAAGAGCTCGGGCATAGTTTTGGTCATCCCTTGCATATTATAGTTCATCACGAAGCTCTTGTAGCTTGGTGGCGTGATTGGAGAATTCTCATCAATGACGCAATCATCCGGAAGATTAACTCCCAGTTGAATCAAGTGATTGTTATATCCGACATTCGAGTATATGCTCACCGACAGTAACCATTCTCCTCCATCTTACAGCTATAGAACTTATTGGAGACTTCATATCTCTCAATCCGGGCATTCGCTTGGAATATTAACTTCAACTCCTGGAACATCTCATATGCTCCATGGTGTTCAAAACGACGTTGAAGTCCCGGTTCTAAGCCGTAAAGCATGGCACATCGAACTATAGAGTAGTCATCAGCTTTGCTTTGCCACCGTTCACAACTTCGGCGCAGCCCTTGCACCAGGCCTGGCACCTAACGGTGCTTCCAGGACGTAATTCTTCCGTGCAGCAATAAGGATAATCCTCAAATTACGGACCCAGTCCGTAATTGCTGCCATCATCTTTCAACTTTGCTTTCTCAAGGAACGCATTAAAATTCAACGGAACAACAAAGACGAGCCATCTATCTACACATCATAGACAAGCAAGATACTATCGGTACTAAGTTCATGATAAATTTAAGTTCAATTAATCATATTACTTAAGAACTCCCACTTAGAAAAATATCCTCCAATTCTCTAAGTGATTGCGTGATCCATTTCAACTACACCATGACCGATCATCACGTGTGATGGAGTAATTTCAATGGTGAACATCAATATGTTGATCATATCTACTATATGATTCACGCCGACCTTCGGTCTCCGTGTTCCGAGGTCATATCTTATATGCATAGCTCGTCAAGTATAACCTGAGTATTCGCGTGTGCAACTGTTTTGCACCCGCTGTATTTGAACGTAGAGCCTATCACACCCGATCATCACGTGGTGTCTCAAAGACGAAGAACTTTCGCAACGGTGCATACTCGGGAGAACACTTCTTGATAATTTAGTAAGGGATCATCTTATAATGCTACCGTCAATCAAAGCAAAATAAGATGCATAAAGGATTAACATCACATGCAATCAATATAAGTGATATGATATGGCCATCATCATCTTGTGCTTGTGATCTCCATCTCCGGCACCGTCATGATCACCATCGCCACCGCGCGACACCTTGATCTCCATCGTAGCATCGTTGTCGCCTCGCCAACTATTGCTTCTACGACTATCGCTACTACTTAGTGATAAAGTAAAGCAATTACATGGCGTTTGCATTTCATACAATAAAGAGACAACCATATGGCTCCTGCCAGATTGCCGATAACTCGTTACAAAACATGATCATCTCATACAATAAAATATAGCATCACGCCTTGACCATATCACATCACAACATGCCCCTGCAAAAACAAGTTAGACGCCCTCTACTTTGTTGTTGCAAGTTTTACGTGGCTGCTACGGGCTGAGCAAGAACCGTTCTTACCTACGCATCAAAGCCACAACGATATTTCGTCAAATAGACTCCGTTTAACCTTCTCAAGGACCGGCGAGCCACACTCGGTTCAACTAAAGTGAGAGAGACAGACACCCGCCACCACCTTTAAGCAACGAGTGCTCACAGCGGTGAAACCAGTCTCGCGTAAGCGTCGCGTAATGTCGGTCCGGCCGCTTCATCTCACAATACCGCTGAACCAAAGTATGACATGCTGGTAGGTAGTATGACTTGTATCGCCCACAACTCACTTGTGTTCTACTCGTGCATATGACATCAACGCATAAAACCAGGCTCGATGCCACTGTTGGGGAACGAGTAATTTCAAAAATTTCCTACGATCACGCAAGACCATGGTGATGCATAGCAACGAGATGAGAGTGTTGTCTCGTACACTCGTAGACCAGCAACGGAAGCGTTGACGCAACGTAGAGGAAGTAGTCGCATTTCTTCCCGATCCAACCGATCCAAGTACCGAACGTCGGCACCTCCGAGTTCTGCACACGCTCAGCTCGATGACGCCCCTCGAACTCCGATCCAGCCGAGTGTTGAGGGAGAGTTTCACAAGACGACGGCGTGGTGGCGATGATGATGTTCCACCGGCGCAGGGGCTTCGCTTAAGCTCCGCAACGGTATATTCGAGGTGTAGTTTGGTGGAAGGGGCACCGCACACGGCTAAGGAATCGATCTCAATGATCAACTTGTGTGTCATGGGGTGCCCTCTGCCCTGTATATAAAGGAGGGAAGGGAGGGGCTGGCGGCCACCTATGGCTGCGCTTGGGAGTCCTACTCCCACCGAGTAGGATTCCCCCAATCCTAGTCCAACTAGGGTTTGACCAAGGGAGAGGGAGAGAGGCGCCACCCCTTCTCCTAATCCTAATAGGACTAGGGAAGGGGGAAGGCTGCGCCAGCATAGGGCCCCTTTTCTCTTTCCCTTAAGGCCCATCAAGGCCCATTGACTCCCGGGGGGTTCCGTAACCCCGGTACTCGATAAAATTCCCAATTTCACCCGGAGTGATTCCGAGTCCAAACATAGGCTTCCAATATATCAATCTTTATGTCTCGACCATTTCGAGACTCCTCGTAATGTCCGTGATCTCATCCGGACTCAACAACCTTCGTACATCAACATCATAAAACTCATAGTAACCGCCATCGAAACGTTAAGCGTGCGGACCCTACGGGTTCGAGAACTATGTAGACATGACCGAGACACCTCTCGGTCAATAACCAATAGCGGGACCTGGATGCCCATATTGGTTCCTACATATTCTACGAAGATCTTTATCGGTCGATCCGCATAACAACATACGTTGTTCCTTTGTCATCGGTATGTTACTTGCCCGAGATTCGATCGTCGGTATCCAATACCTAGTTCAATCTCGTTCTTCGCAAGTCTCTTTTCTCGCTCCGTAATACATCATCTCACAACTAACACATTTAGTTGCAATGTTTGCAAGGCTTATGTGATGTGCATTACCGAGAGGGCCCAGAGATACCTCTCCGACAATCGGAGTGACAAATCCTAATCTCAAATATGCCAACCCAACATGTACCTTCGGAGACACCTGTAATGTACCTTTATAATCACCCAGTTACGTTGTGACGCTTGGTAGCACCCAAAGTGTTCCTCGGCAAACGGGAGTTGCATAATCTCATAGTCATAGGAACATGTATAAGTCATGAAGAAAAGCACTAGCAACAAACTATACGATCAGGTGCTATGCTAATGGAATGGGTCATGTCAATCAGATCATTCAACCAATGATGTGATCCCTTTAATCAAATAACAACTCCTTGTTCATGGTTAGGAAACATAACCATCTTTGATTAACGAGCTAGTCAAGTAGAGGCATACTAGTGACACTCTGTAGGTTTATGTATTCACACATGTATTATGTTTCCGGTTAATACAATTCTAGCATGAATAATAAACATTTATCATGATATAAGGAAATAAATAATAACATTTATTATTGCCTCTAGGGCATATTTCCTTCACTACCTTCTCCTCCGGAGGTGGATGTCTCTTTGCTTTCAACCCTTCAAACCAGTCATGCACTTCGGTCTGCGCGATCTTCGCGTTTTCCTCGTCGGTCCTCTCGTACGGTAACTTCTCTGGATTCTTCAGAGAAGGACTGAATCTGTATCTCCTCCCGCCTTTGGCTGTACTGCTAGACGCCGGCAGAGCAGACGGAGCGGATGTCTTCTTTCCTTGCTTACGAGGCGGAGGAGAAGGACTACGACGCATCGGAGCAGCCGGAGCGGCGGCGGGTCTCTTCCGCCCTTGCTGACGAGGCGGAGAAGGAGGAGGCTGGCTGCTCGGGCGCGCCGGTGCAGGCGGAGAAGGAGGCGGAGTGCCACCACTCGCCGGAGAAGGAGCCGGCCGAGTGCCCTGATCGTCACTCGCCGGAGGAGGAGGCGGTGGAGGAGGCGGAGTGCCCTGACTCTCCGGAGGAGGAGGAGGAGGCGGAGGCGTCCAGTTCGGAAGGTTGATGAGATCCTTCCGCCATAGGCATGGAGTCTTCAGAGCAGAACCCAGCCGATACTCCCCTTCACCGGTAGGGTGGTCAATCCGGAGGTCCTCAAATCCCTCCGTTATTTCATCCACCTTCACCTTTGCATATCCTTCTGGAATCGGCCGGCAGTGAAAATTTGAGTCGGGTTTAGTAGGATAAACAGAGCCAACAACCGCCTTGACCTTCAAATTGCTCCATTCCTCCATAAGGTGGCAATTTTGAGACTCCATGATAGCATCCACGGGATAGCTGGCAGGAGCCGTCAAGGCATGCTCCGGCTGAAGCAGCTCGGTGGAAGCCACGCTGCTTCTCCGCTAAGATGGCGGGGTAGGTTCGGGGGAAGCTTCGGCAGGTCGTTTGCTACGATCTGCTGCTTCTCGTTCCTCTTCTCGTTCCTCTAGCCCCATTACCCTTTCGTGCAGCGCCTGCATTTGGCTCTGCTCCAGTTTCTTCCTCCTCTCATGGGTTTTGTAACCCCCTGCGTCCGGAAATACAGCCTTCCATGAAAGGGAGCCTGGCATGCCTCGTGTCCGTCCAGGGTGCTCAGGATTCCCGAGGGCCATTGTGAGCTCGTCCTTCTCCCTGTCTGGAACGAACTTCCCTTGTTGCGCTGCTTCGATATATTGCTTTAGCCTCTTGACTGGTATGTCCAATTGCTCGTCCGTCCAAATGCACTTCCTCGATACAGGGGTCCAAGGTTCCGCCAGCCCAAGAACCAAGTCCGCAACGGTCTGCCAGTTCATTGTCTCTGGTTTGATCCCTTTATCAAGCAGATCATTCTCAGCCTTGGCCCACTTAGGCGGGCTATGAGGTAGCCACCTGACCCAAAGGCGATGGTGAAGCTTCTTCTTCGCAGCATTTTGCTTGTTTGTCGCCGACATCTTTTTACTCTTTTCCGATGTCCAAGATGGGCCACAAATGCGGGCTACCATCTCTGATCTTCTCATATTTGCCCTTGAATTCTGGTGTCTCTTTTTTTATCGACAAACTTATTCAGGTCTTTCTTCCAATGCCTGAATAGCTCTGCCATCTTCTTAAGAGCAAAAGACTTGATTAATGGCTCTATAACTGGCTTCTCCGGATCATCCTCTGGCGGTAGGGTGAAATTTGACTTCAGCTCAGTCCAAAGATCATTTTTCTGCAGATCATTGACATAAGACACCTCAGGCTCTTCGTTCTTAGGCTTATACCATTGCTGGATGCTGATCGGGATCTTGTCCCTAACCAAAACCCCGCACTGAGCAACAAATGCCTTCTTTGTCCGGATGGGTTCAATCGGTTGGCGGTCGCGCGCGATTTCTATGATCTCAAACCTTTCATCCGAGCTCAACTTTTTCTTCGGGCCTCGTCTCTTTACCGAAGTTGTGCTCGATCCGGAGGGCTAGAAAAAGGAAGAAAGACGAGAGTTAATTAATATGTGTACATACCAAAACAATGAATGCATCAATTAGCTAGTTAGCACAGGCTTAACTAATATATATACCTGGCCGGACTCAGTTCGGTGATCACCGGAGCAGTCCTCACGGTCTACTTCTTCACCCTCTCATCAACCTTGGACCGGGACCAATGACCCATGTGGCCCGGCCGGCCCCCTGGGCTCACGAACCGGGGCAAATAGCTCAATTGGTCCCGGTTCTGGATTGAACCGGGACTAATGGGCTGAACTGGCCTGGGCCATTGCCCCCTTTTCTACTAGTGCAATGGAACATGTTTCACATATATCCCATAATCTTTAAGAGTTTGGGTCATCCAAAGTAATTGAGCACAACGTGAACCAGCGGCAATGTACTCCGCTTCGGCGGTAGATAAGGATACCGAGTTTTGTTTCTTGGAGGACCAAGACACAAGAGATCTACCAAGAAATTGACAAGTACCCGAAGTGGACTTTCTATCAACCTTGTCTCCGGCATAGTCCGAGTCGGAGTAGCCAACAAGATCGAAAGAGGCCCTCTTAGGATACCAAATTCCAAAATTTGGTGTATGAATTAAGTATCTCACTATCCTTTTTACGGCCTTAAGATGACATTCTTTAGGAGCAACTTGATATCTTGCACACATGCATACACTTAGCATAATATCGGGACGTGAAGCACATAGGTATAACAATGAGCCAATCATAGAGCGATAAACCTTTTGATCAACCGGTTTACCATCTTTGGTCAAATCAAGATGTCCACTATTAGGCATGGGTGTAGACATACCTTTGCACTCTTGCATATTGAACTTCTTGAATAAGTCCTTAGTGTACTTCGTTTGAGAGAAAAAGTACATTCCTTAGTTTGCTTGATTTGCAACTGAAGAAAGAATTTGAGTTCACTCATCATTGACATCTCAAACTCCTCTGACATTAGCTTTCCAAACTTCTCACTAAAGTGAGGGTTAGTTGATCCAAATATGATATCATCAACATAAATTTGGCATACAAATAATTCTCCATTAACCCTTTTAGTGAAAAGTGTGGAATCAATTTTCCCAATTTAAAAGAAGAAACTTGGTCAAGCATTTATACCAAGCTCTAAAAGCTTGTTTAGGACCATAAAGAGCTTTGTGAAGTTTGTAAACATGATTGGGTTTCTTAGGATTGATAAAGTCGGGAGGTTGTTTAACATAAACTTCCTCCTCTATTTCACCATTTAGAAAAGCACTTTTAATGTCCATTGGTATAAAGTGATATCATGGTGATTAGCATAGGAAAGTAAGATGCGAATGGATTCAAGTCTAGCAACGGGAGCATAAGTCTCACCATAGTCCATACCTTCGACTTGTGTGTAGCCTTGGGCGACGAGACGTGCTTTGTTGCGAACTACTTGTCCATCTTCATCTTGCTTGTTGCGAAACACTCATTTGGTATCGATGATGTTGTGGTTGTTGTCGGGCTTCTCAACCAATGTCCAAACTTGGTTTCTCTCAAAGTTGTGTAGCTCTTCATGCATAGCATTTATCCAATCCGGATCTTCCAATGCTTCTTCAACCTTCATAGGTTCAATGCTAGAGATGAAAGAATAGTTTTCACAAAAAGTTAGCTAAACGAGTTTTAGAGCGAGTGATTCTCCCGGTTTGAATATCATTGTAGATTTGCTCTACGGGATAGTCTTTAGCAATTCTTGCTCGAACTCGTGAAAGATTTTGCTTGGTTCTTGGTTGAACTTCTTCTTCATCTTGTTATTCTTCTTGGCCTTCTTCATTGTTGGCGTTGTTGTTATCTTGTCGTGGTGGAGAAGGAGGTTGTTGACGTTCATCTTGATGCACTTCCTTGTTTTCTTCATCTTGGTGTGTTCCACTTGTGGATGCTCCCATATCAACTCTTGGTTCACCTTGTCGTGAAGTAGAAGCTTCCACTTGGACGGACGAGGTACTCTCCTTCACCTCCGTTGGATGGACCTTGCCAATAGACAAGTCTTGGATTGCTTCCGAAGGATCTTTGTCTCCTACATCAATTGGCAATTGCTCTACTTGCGAGCCGTTAGATTCATCAAACTTCACATCTACCGTCTCTTCAACTTTTCGGGTGAAATTGTTGTAGACACGGTAAGTGTGAGAGTTTGAGCCATAACCTAGTAGGAATCCTTCATGAGACTTAGGAGCAAATTTAGAACGACGATGCTTATCAAGAATGTAGCACTTTGAGCCGAATACTCGAAAGTATCCAACTTGGGGTTTGTTACCGGTGAGGAGCTCGTATGCCGTCTTACCGAGTCGCTTGTGAAGATACAAGCGATTTGTTGCATGACAAGCTGTCTCAACCGCTTCTGCCCAAAAGTGCATCGGCGTCTTGTAATCATCAAGCATCGTTCTCGCCATTTCGATGAGCGTCCGATTCTTCCTCTCAACAACTCCATTTTGTTGAGGTGTGTGCGTAGCCGAGAACTCGTGTGAAATCCCTTCTTCGTCAAGAAAGGTGTCCACGTTTGCGTTCTTGAACTCCGTTCCGTTGTCGCTGCGAACCTTCTTGATCTTCACTTCAAACTGATTTTGAGCCTTCCTAGCGAAGTTTTTGAAGATCTTTTGGACCTGCGATTTATCATCGAGAAAGAATACCCACGTAAATCTTGAAAAATCATCAACTATAACTAGACCAAAAGAATTTCCACCGAGACTTTTGTAAGCGTTGGGACCAAAGAGATCCATATGAAGTAGCTCGAGTGGCCTCCTTGTGGTCATGATGTTCTTCATGGGATGCCTTCCTCCAACCTGTTTACCTGCCTGACAAGCGCTGCAAAGTCTATCCTTCTCAAATATGGCATCGTTAACTCCAAGGATATGATTTCCTTTAATAAGCTTGTCAAGGTTTCGCATGCCAACATGACCTAGTCGTCTATGCCATAACCAACCTTTTGAGGATTTAGCAATGAAGCAAGTTTTAGGTTGTACCTTTTTAGAGAAATCAACAATGTTAAGATCACCTCTACGTATACCGGTAAGACCATTTTATGATTGTCTCGACGAAACACTTGGCAATCTACTTCAGTAAATAGGACATTGAAACCGAAATCAGCAAGTCTAGATACTGAAAGTAAGTTGTAGCCAAGAGATTCAACGAGCATAACATTCTGAATGGAGCTATTATGTGAGATGGCCATCTTACCGAGGCCAACCACCTTACCCTTTGAGTTGTCACCGAAAGTGACATACTTTCGAGGACTATCATTTTTAGCAAGCTCACGAAACATGTCTTTATCTCCGGTCATGTGATAGGTACATCCACTGTCAAGAACCCATTCCTTTCCTCCTGACATATATCCCCGAATATTTGCCACAAGACCAAAATGTCTCATTGCATCATCAAGATCGAAGTCACTATCATCATCCTCATCATAGTATCCATGTTCAACATCGTCATGTGGTGGATCAAGTCCTAGAGAGGATAATTCGTTAGAGTGAGTTTGACAATGATCTTGCTTATGAATTCTTATAGCTTCGAAAATAATATCACCAATAATTCCAACATCTCCTTTGGCACGCATAAGGTCTGTAAGTTCAAATAGACGACCACCAAACATAGGATCACTAGTATTCATCTTACTCAAGGCAATAGACTTATGGAGAATCTCATCTATATTTTTCAAGGAATAATTTCGAAAGCGTTCCTCAAGAAATTTCCATATAGTGTAGGCACACTCAAGAGTAGGAAAGTTTCCAATTAAGTTTCTAGGCAAGCCTCTAGTGATAAGATTAACAGTTCTAAGATTCCTAGTCATGTCAATAGATTCATCAGGGGTAGGATGCATAGGGTCAACACAAGGTGCACAATGCTTGTTCAAATGATGTTGATTAAAAATTACAAGCATCTCATTTTTACACTCATGAAAATACTCTCCATCAAGAATAGGCACTCTATGTCTAAGACTCCCCAAAGTAGACTCATCCATCTTCCTCCAATGGTGATTAAACCAAGGCAATGGAGACCAAAGCTCTGATACCACTTGTAGGACCTTGAGAAGAGGTGTCTAGAGGGGGGGGGGGGTGATTAGACACAAAGTATCAAAGTTGTAGTTTTTAACTTCTTAAAATTTAAGTGGAGTTTAGGCACAAGTTTAACATTCACAAGCAATCATGCAAAGAGTATATGAGCAGCGGAAAGTAAAGCATGCAACTTGCAAGAATGTAAAGGGAAGGGTTTTGGAGGATTCAAACGCAATTGGAGACACGGATGTTTTTGTCGTGGTTCCGATAGGTGGTGCTGTCGTACATCCACGTTGATGGAGACTTCAACCCACGAAGGGTAACGGTTGCACGAGTCCACGGAGGGCTCCACCCACGAAGGGTCCACGAAGAAGCAACCTTGTCTATCCCACCATGGCCGTCGCCCACGAAGGACTTGCCTCACTAGCGGTAGATCTTCACGAAGTAGGCGATCTCCTTGCCCTTACAAACTCCTTGGTTCAACTCCACAATCTTGTCGGAGGCTCCCAAGTGACACCTAGCCAATCTAGGAGACACCACTCTCCAAACAGTAACAAATGGTGTGTTGATGATGAACTCCTTGCTCTTGTGCTTCAAATGATAGTCTCCCCAACACTCAACTCTCTCTCACAGGATTTGGATTTGGTGGAAAGAAGATTTGAGTGGAAAGAAACTTGGGGAAGGCTAGAGATCAAGATTCATGTGGTTGGAATGGAATATCTTGGCCTCAACACATGAGTAGGTAGTTCTCTCTCAGAAATAGGATGCTGGAAGTGTAGGCTTGTTCTGATGGCTCTCTCCACGAATGAAGAGGAGGTGGAGGGGTATATATAGCCTCCACACAAAATCTAACCGTTACACACAATTTACCAAACTCGGTGGGACCGAATCAAAAAACTCGGTCGGACCAATTCAGTAAACCTAGTGACCGTTAGGGTTTTCGGTGGGACCGATATGCAACTCAGTAGAACCGATATGGTTAGGGTTAGGGCATAACGTAATCTCGGTGAGACCGATTACACAAGCTCGGTGAGACCGATTTTGGTAATTAGCTAACCAGAGAGTTGGTCAGGCAAACTCGGTGGGACCAATTTTGGTAATAAGTTAACTAGAGAGTTTGCATTGTAATCTCGGTAGTACCGATTACACAAACTCGGTGAGACCGATTTTGGTAATGGACATACACAGAGAAATTACAATCCCGTCTCGGTGAGACCGAGATCCCTATCGATGAAACCGATTTGCCTAGGGTTTGTGGCAGTGGCTATGACATTTGAACTCGGTGGCGCCGGATAGAAAGAATCGGTGGGGCCGAGTTTGACTTTAGGTTTAGGTCATATATGTGGAAGTGGGAAAGTAGTTGACGGTTTTTGGAGCATATCACTAAGCACTGAAGAGCAAGAGACTCATTAAGCAATACCTCATCCCTTCTAGATAGTATTGGCTTTTCCTATAGACTAAATGTGATCTTGGATCACTAAAATATAAAATGAAGAGTCTTGAGCTTGAAGCTTGAGCCAATCCTTTGTCCTTAGCATCTTGAAGGGGTTCCCACATCCTTTAGTCCATGCCACTCCATTGTTGAACTTATCTGAAACATACTAGATAAAAGTGTTAGTCCAACGAGAGATATGTTGACATTAATTACGAAAACCACCTAGGGAGCACTTGTGCTTTCAGAATATCATGTGCTACCACACGTTAGATGCTTTGGTGATACAAGCTCTTCGGAGGCGTTGGATTTGTGACCCAACACCTCCTCGGTGGTTCGAACGTTTTTTTGTAGAAAAGCCCCAAAAGAGTTCGGCCACTGCTTACAAGCACAAAGACTGCTCAGATGCCATTGGATCTCAGATCAAACGACCTCCAAGCTCGTATCACCGTAGCATCCAAGCTACGATAGCACCTTATGTTTTCTCGCACGGGAGAGTATGAGGTGCTCCCGCACCGTAGATTCTATGGTGATACGAGTTCACTGAGATCTAACGGCCCACAATAGGAGGTTTGAATGTTTTTGCAATATACGGCTGATAGAGTTTGGGAAATGCGCAGAAAGTACAAGTACTATGCATGTGCCATCTGATCACTAATCATACGACCTAGATGCTCATATCACCATAGCGGGTAATTAAGCTATGGGGAGCACCTAATATGAGCACCGGGGAGCCGTTGGATCGAAGATGCAGCGGCACACACGAGGCCTGAATGTTTTATTTGCAAAAAAAACTTTGGAGAGTTTGGAAATTGCGCATAATTACAAAGACTACTCCCAAGCCATTGGATCTCACTTCCAACGGTGTAAAAACTCATATCACCATAGTATCTAAGCTGCGGGTGGATGTGATATTCTATGCATTGTCATTTTTGTTCGTAAACTTGCAAAATACGTAACTCGTGCGTTACTTGTCTAACCGCGCAAAGTGTTTGTTCAAAAAAATCATCCTTCACTGAAATATCGGAACAACACACGAGGGTCCCACTTGTCAGTAATCAAATTTGGACCTAAAACTAACAAATCTGAAAGACGAGATTCGAACTGGCTACCTGGACTACAAAGCGTAAGTCGATAGCCTGAAAAAACGAACGGTTGTTGGCTTTGTCCCATAACTTGATTTTATACAGTACTTGCGTTGAGTAGAGTAGAGGGAGTGCCTCGTCAACACGTGCATGACCGTTCTCTCACTTACGGGTGGGTCCCAGGTCTGCGATCTCAATCTATCTTCTCTCCATCATCTAACCTTTGCACAGGCACACACGAAGAGTGGCGCTAGCTTGCCGTGGTGTTATTACAACTAAAAAAAGCTTGGAAAATAGAAGAATCACCTAGAACAAGAGACGTTGTGGCTGGTCGAGACGGACCTAACCGTGCCACGTTTGCATGATGAAGCTGTCTGGCTAGTGGGGTGTTTCCGACCGACTGGCTGGGTCCCGAGGTCGAACCATAGGTACTACGTCTAATACAGTATATTTTTACACGCACATTTTTCCTCCGTGCCGAGACGTGGCACACCCTACCGCGCGGTTTCGGGGTCCTCCCGGGTGGTGCACGCATATATTCTTCCTGACGTGGGATGCCCTACCGCCCGTTTTCTAGGTCCTCCTCGGTCGTAGCGCTGAAGCAAGTAAATGAGTTGTCAAATCACGAAAGACCACCTTTCCCGCCGAGTACATCAGTGAAGCACGGTGGCTAGCTAGTTGGGCTAGTTCGACCGATTAGCTAGGCCGCCGCCACATTTGATTTTTCACCCCTTTTTTTATCTACTTGCCGGCAGGTAAATTTAAATATCCACCACGGCGTTGCTATGGTGTTTGGGTGCGACAGGATTTTTAATTTTTGATTGACGGGAGCAGGCGCAGCAGGATTTTTAATTTTTTGATTGACGGGAGTAGGCGCGGTAGCAATTAGTCACGATGACTCCGCCTGTAAAAACCCACTGCTCCCTGATGTGAGAAGTCGTTGACTGGTGTTTTACCGTGGTGAAAACCAAAAGATTCCCGGCTCCTCGGCTGGCTCCCTCCGCCTTCCCGTAGATTGCATTGCCTTTCAGTCGTTTCGCCCCCTTTGCTTCCTCTCCCCATTGCTTCTACCTGGTGTCATGGCGGCGCAACAGATCACAGAGTCCGAGGTGAGGCGCCTGACACAGGAGCTCCATGCCAAGGATGCGGAGCTCAGGGCCAAGGACGTGGAGCTCCGTGAGCTCAAGAAGGAGAGGAGTGCCATGCTCCTCCGTTATGTGCGGGAGTTCATGGAGCTTCAAAAGCGGCAGGCGTCCACTACAAAGATGCTCGAGGCGTCGGCGGCGTTGCTGCAGAAAGCGGGAGATACGATAGGCCGTCAGGGGAGCCGGCTTGAGCGCGAGCGTGCCGATCGTGATGAGGTCCAGGATCGCCTCAGCCACTTGGTGAACGAAGTTTCCACGCACGTGTTGCGGCTGCGCGATGCCTACCGTCGTGCCAGCGCGACGATGCCGGCCGTCGGGCTAAACCCGTTCGAGCACCCGGTCGACTTCAATGAGCTGCGGCTTCCTGACCTGGTCTCCTTCTTCACCTATATCTCTGAGGAGCTGAGCCGTCTCCGCGCAATGGTGGGGGCTGAGCTGGACAAGGAGGGTTGCGCGTTGCCGTCGCCGTTGCCGGGCGAATCCTTTCAGGGCTCCATCACCGGAATCCATTCGTGCCATTGGACGCCGTCTTTGACGAGCTGGCTCCCGTCGACCGGGAGCGGGCTCTGCGGGCGGTTGCACCTTCATCACCAATGTCGTGCGCCTCGAGAAGCGAGAGGACTTCGGTGGTGTTTAGGCGCCTCTGCATGGGCATGTCCATGTCTCGGCACAACATGATCGTTGGATCAAACTCGAGACGGTGCAGATCGATCATCAGATCACAAAGCGTGTGGGTGTGTTTGGTTGCATTCTCATCTCAATATAGTTGTTTCCTCTTCGTGTATTTTTGTCAACCTACTAGTGTGGACTCATGCACCCTTCATGCACTCTGCTAAACACCCAAAAGTGGGTCGAGAAGGGAACTTTTGCTCCCATCCCGTGCACCCTTCATACACCCTGTCTAACACTATAAGATGTGCTTCATATGGTTCATGTTTCGTGGAGTACTGTAGCACCGTACTCTCCGTGCGCTGTGGACCTAGTTCTGTTAACATTGATCTCACCGTTTATTCTTGACCGGACAGTCGAAAAAGTGGTACTATGTTACATATAGGAGTACTTGACATGCGCACAACATCATTTGTTATCGTCATATCTTACTACACTAGCAACAAGATTGTGTAGTACTACTGACGTATGAACCACTGCACATGCCTAGTAGTAGGAGCATTGTGTATGTTCAAGTGGCTGCCGTGTTTCGCACTCCTCCGTCGTAAGAGTGGAAATGCTTGTTGTAATCATTTTTTTCTTCAGAATGAAAAACAGTGGACACGCTCTACCGTGTGGATCCTCCTCCAGCCAGGCACTATATTACTCACTTTCGCCGACATGTGGGACAGCCAGCACCTGGGTCCACCAGCCATGCACTAAATTACTCCGTAGTAGAGTGACGGTAGACTACCCCGATCGAACCGCCGCAGTAATGCCCAACGAGCCGTCAAATCACAAAACCCCCTCCTTTCCAGTAGTAAGTTGGACGGACGAAGCAACCATCATTTCACTCTTCTCTCTCAGCTTCCTCTCTTGAAGAAAACCCCCACTCGCTTCACTTCTCCCTCATCTCGTTCCTCCTTTCACTCTTCTCTCTCGGCTTCCTCTCTTGGATGGACGCCGGAGCACCGGCCGACGTGATGTCTATGGCTCTGGCCAAAACCGTCGAGGCTCATGGTACGAAGAAGCACAAGCACCCCGCCGAGACTACCGCAGACAAGCTCAAAGCCATCGCTCTGTCCAAGCCCCCCTCTCCGGGATCCCTCATTAAGCAAGTCCAGGTAATGTGTCTTGTTGACGATCTTTTTCTCGATCTTGATTGTGTTTTTTCATCTGACACGCAGTACTAGTACTGGTAGTACAACTTTCTGGGTGATCTTGCATGTGATTTTTGTGTGCCAAATGACGGTTCTAAATTCCTCTTTTGACCAAAACATGCGAGAGGTTGACACTGATTTCTTATAGATTACTTTCAACTACTCCCCCTGTCCCAAATTTCTTGTCTTAGATTTGTCTAGATATGGATGTATCTAATACTAAAATGTGACTTGATACATCCGTATCTAGACAAATCTAAGACAAGAATTTTGGGACGGAGGGAGTACTTTATGAACATCAATGCTACCTTTTAAGAGGGTATATTTGCCTCAGTAACTTGTGTTATGGATATTGCATGTAATCCCTCTGCTCTCATGCCTTTGAAGACATGTTCTAGTGTCTTTGTTCACTCATTTCTGTGCGTATATGTAGTCATATATGGAGTATAATATCAAAATCATCTTATATTTCTGAACGGAGGTAGTAATGAAATATGGTTTCGCTTGAATTAGAACCAGGTCCGCGGTGGAGATGAAGTTCTCAAAGTCATGCCGTGTGGCTGGAAGACCTGATGATGAGTTCTACTTGATGAACTATCCAGCTGATGTGTCCTTGTCGCCACGTGTCCTGAACTAGTGTTTTCCTGTAGCATTGTTGTCGCGTGTTCTCGAGGCTGTACTTGACCACAACAATTTCTGGCTGTGCCTTCGATTCTGAAGGGTGTGGTTCTTGTAAAGCTTCCCAACAAATCTGATGCGGCCTGTCTTCATCATCATGTTTATGAGTGGAAAGACCACTCTGTTAGGTTCTCCAAGGTTGACAAGATGGTGATGGTGCATGTAGACATCTCACATGAAGTCCATGGCCTAGTCAGTTATGTGGGGTTCATCCCGTAGGTCGGTGGCAAGAAATAGTCTGCAGAGTTTAGTTAGTGCAACTTTGCTTGTTTGTAGTAAGTACTATTGTTCAGTACTTGATTTGTGTGTGTGAACCCTGTATTGTTTATTAGTACTGCCGCTTTTGGTGTGTGGTCAGTCCTGAGAACGGTCTATGTTAATGTCTGTCCACTCAATTCAGTCTGTACATTTTGAAGTATCCAGATCATATTTTTTCTGAGGACGGTTTATCAATTATGGTTACACTCCAATATCTGTATGCATTGCAGGGTTTATCGCACCCACCAGGATTTCCAGTCCCATGGATGTTCGGTCCATACGATTTGTCACGGCCTTTGGACTGTCCTGCTTCGGGAGTAGGCGGGGCCCTGCATGCCACGCGTAGTTGGACGATCAATCTTCATTTAGTACTTCAACATAGTGATTTCCTGGTAAGGATTCACTCGTGTCACATCAAGTAAATCTTATTGATTTACTGTCTAAATCTTATTGATTTAATGTCATGTTTTCTTTCTTTTCCTGCAATTTTACGATGCAGGTTTTGCCATGTGACATTCATCACAGAATAAACCGTTTGGTTTGCTCTCGATGGCTATTTTGCAGGTTTCACTTCTTATGTCGTGTCGATGTGAAGGCGCTGTCCATCACTTATATTATCGGAAAAATTGGATCGATCATTGTCCGAGTACAAGCTGAATCCCTATGATGAACTGCAGTTTGGTTTAACAAAAGCCACAATTAGTCCTTCTCGCGTTAAAAGAAATGAAGAAAAACTGGATCACGATCCACGGATCCTAGTCAAGTTAGAAAGCTGATCATAGCAAACCGGACACGATCGCCATTGTCTCACACAGATCGAGCACGGCGATTGCTCTAGCAGCGACAATGGCAGCAGCTTAGCCTGATCCAAATGAGGATTGGGCACCGACAGCGTCGGCGGATCGGTCCCGATCTACGGAGGATCGGGCATCGACACCGGCACCAGCTCTACAAGGAGCACCATCTCCGGCAGCAGCAGCGGCTTCGCACCTGCACCAACACTTGCACTTGCATTTGGTCCGGCTCATGCGGTTGCACCAACAATGATCGGGCTGCAGTTCACACTTCATATACCAAAGTCCTTACACAAACCGACATGTCCACCTTCTTGGTAAGCATTGGCCGCCCAAGTGCTTCGATCTTTTTCTTTCCATGTTGTTTCACATGATTCACTGTGTTGATCTAACTGTTTGGGTATGTCTTCTTGTTTGCAAGCAGAGAATTCCTAGAGCAACGAGGAGTCGTTCAACTATCCGGGCGACCATGCCAAGTTTCTCTTACCATGCGCAGCCTTGGTGTGAATGAAACTGCTCAATATCTTGTAAGTACAAAGGATGGTCGCATGATGATTGGCGCTAATGGATGGTCAAGGTTCAAATCTAAATCATATCATGCGGTAGGGGATGATGTCAAAATCGAACTTTCTCGGCAAGGAGAGCTGGTCCAAATCAACTTTGAAATTCTTGATGAGCAACCGCGCAATCTGCTGAACTGATCTATCCTCCGAGAGATTTTGGCGTAATAATCTGGCATGGTGAAACAAGTGTCCTGTGTGTATAAGTAGTACGACAGTATTATTTATCACATGGTATATCGTTGATAGAATTGCAACTCTGATTGCTGGCTAGGAACTGTCGTTCGGTTTCATTCCAACAGCTGCCGTGCTTCATTCAATTTTGTGTATTCGCCTTGCGACAGCATCTAAAACCAGCGCAATACCGATCGCTTGCAATATGAAAAGCGCTGAGGTAGAACACATGGGCCCCCAAACATGCAGGGTCGGCCTGTGGCCCAAAGTCTATAACTGTGAGCCTATCTGAGTATTATATTCTCAGCTGAACCCCCATAATGCCCGTGCGTTGCAGAGGGAGTATATTTCTCGGCAAGGTGAGCCTGTGATATAAAATATATGTGTATTTCTTTACAGAGGGAGTATCTCTCTGTCAAAAAATATAATTATGTGTAACTAGTTACTCCTGTCTTTCTACTTCCTTTCGCTGATATGTGGGGCACCCGGCAACGGGGTCCACGTGCCATATGCACAAATTAGAGTACACAACTTCACGGTAGACACACCCTGGTCGTAGCGCCGCAGTAATGCCCAATGAGCCGTCAAATCACAACCCCCCCCCCCTTCCAGCTTTAGCAGTAAGCTGGACGGACGAAGTGGCAATATTTCACCGGGCCTGAATCCCCTTCTCCCTCGTCTGCTTGTTCAGAGAAAACCCCTGCTCAGTGATTGCATAGGGTTTTCTCATGGAGAACCAGGTACGAATTCTTCATCCATCCCCGATAAATCCAAGTCCCTTGGTTGCAGGTAATCCTAGGATGGCAGCCGCCGCCGTTGATGCATTTTTCTTTGTACTGAATCTAGTGTGTTTCAGTTGTAGTGCCCAAAGTGCGAGTACCCTACAGATTTCTGCGCCCTCGGCAAGACACCACACTTGTTCCTTTTCATCCTACCACAGCATTTTGAAATGCGCACAATATGTTCCTAGAATCCTCTTCTTTATCCGGGAGGGTGGGTTTTTTTTTAACATGTTGTGTTGTCATATTATTTTTCCTGCAGTGTATTATTTGCTCTGCCAGAACACATGTACTCAAGATGCTCGGCCTTGCCATAACTGAATACACTAGTTTAATGGTCATAGTGAAGACAAGCCATGGATATTACTTCCGAGTTTGGTTCATGAACCAAGAAGATCGCTGCTTTTTTTATGGCCGAACTTGGATAAACTTCCTCAAGTGTTACAGACTGAAAGTTGGCGGCGAATGTTGATGGAAATAGCAGAACCTGCTCTCATCTTCACTGCGATCTCCCACCCCGACGTCGTTCCAATTGTTCATCCATGTTAGTTTTGTATCTGGTTCTTGCTTGTTGCCTCGATTACTTCTTAATCCACCTATTCTGTCTAACTAATCACAATTTAACTTTAGAAGTAGCAGCGAATCTCTCACGAAGATGCTACTTCTAACTAATATTTTCTTATAATTGGTGGCACGTGTAGGTTTATTCAGAGTTAAGCAGTCTGCTCATTTGTTACTCTGTAATAACTCGGCTGTTACTAATGGCACTGAAGTAGACTGGATCGACATCCACAAGTTCCTACACTTTATTGATCGTCTTGAGGTCCTTGTGGGGCGTTTCAATGGTGGAAGGCCACGTGGGATATGTGTGCCACAGCTGCACTCGTTGAACATGTCCAACTGTGTCGAGAAACTTATGGTATGAGTTGTTTTCTGTTATATATGTTGTTCATGAACTATTGCTTATACATAGTTTTACAACTGTGATCTTCTTGAAACAGGAACTGCCGAGTTCTATTGTTCCTATACAGATGCCTGACCATGGTCGGGTCAGACTTGCGCTTGGTCACAACATGATGTTTATGTCGACCTACTCAATTCCCCTTCGAGGTGAAAAGATACTTATTCGTGGGTGGTCTCAGATAATGAAGGCCCGTCCATCTTGGAGAATAGGACAGAAGATTATGTTCATGCTTTTCCATGGCTCTAAAGCGAATATCCTTTTTATTGACCACGTTGCGAGATGAAGCCGCTTTCAGAAGGTTGTGGATGTGCGGGGTGGCGCCTGGGCCTTGGCGGCATCACCCTTGGTTAACTGTAGGCAAAGTAGCACTGTTCGAGGCGTGCTTTGTACGGTTGAACCTGTATAAGTACTCATACTGCTTTCAGCTTTGGTTCTTAAGTGCCCCTGCTGGTTTCAGTTAAGGTTGTTAAGTACTCCTGCTGCTTTTACAGTCATCGTGTTTCTTGATCTGTCTTCCTCCAGCCGCCAAAACCAAACCAGCGCCGGCGGGGCCACCTGCTTCCGCCTCCCACGGCTGGCTGCGCCTCAGCGCACGCATCGCCGCCCCACCGTCTCCTAAATCGTTAACGCCGACGTCCTCCGCGCTTTGGTGCGCTTCATGCAGCGCGCCGCCCTCTCGCGTTGTCAACATGGTCAACAAACAACAGAATCGGCGAAATGCGTGGAGAGGATGACGAGAGGGGCCACCACGTCGTATGGAAAAATAAAATGCTTCCTCTAGTGTTTTCGACATCCGGGACCCACGACATTGTGGCGTATATAGTCAATAGACAAGAGAACAACACAAGATCGGTGACACACAGGGCGTAGCTACTCGAGCAGTATTTTTTTGGTATTGTTGAGGCGGAGCGGGGTTTGAACGGGTTGTGGCCCGTCTAGCCCGTGCTTATATTTTATGTTCACCATGTGACCAGCCCAGCTATTTTTCTTTACGAAAATGAGCCCAGGTTTATTTTTCGAAGAATACCCAATCCAGGCCTACTTATTTTTCTACGCCCTAATGGGCTGCAACTCTTTCAAGACGCCTGCAAATCTTGAAAGTAATATGAAATGGGTTGTAAATATAAAAATAGATGACAAATTGGCAATTACTTTATAATTTCTGATTTTTTTTCACATTTTCAGATTCCTATTTCACTGGGCATTAACCTAATTCAAATATATCTTCAAAGTACTTTAAACCTGGCTCGACATTTCGGTATTAAAAATAGTTTGGAACCCATAGAAATATGCGAAATTGGCCCTGGCCAACCAAAAAAACGACTGTAATAAATTGCATAAGAAGTTGCCATGAGCTATATATAAATTATTAAAAAAAGAGGGAGTGGTCTGACTTGTGGGCCTGTTTAGTTGACGCGTATGCAAGATTTTTTTAATTATATACTACGTCAACAAACGATTCTAGCAGACTTAACCGTTGGATGTCAATCCAACGGCCGTCGTGTTTCTTCAATCTCTGATCTTCTTGCTCCAGCCGCCAAAGCAGCGCCAAGGGACCGCTGCTCCGCCTCCCATGGCGGCTGTGCTTGCCAAGTGAGCCTCGGCGCCCCTACTACTCCCACCACTGGCCAGGGCATCCCTCTACTCACCCACACCCCCTGTTATTCTACGACGACGACAGCCTCACACTGCAGCCGAACCGGCGAACCCTCGTACTCCTCTCCGTGCGGGCTTCAACTGCCGCGTCTTCCCCAGCTCCGCATCGTCCCCTTCCTAGACCCCGCCGTCGTCCACTGCCGTGGTGCTCTCGGCGCGGCGTGGTCAATGTGGTCAACGACCGACTTCCATCGGAAGAGTACTGTACGTGGAGAGGCTGACAGCTGGGTCCACGGCAGCTGCAAGGAAGTGCCTCCTTATTACGCGGAAAATAATTATTCCTCCACCTGACAGCTAGGACCCACTGGACGGGCCACCAGTATTTCGTGAAAAAAACGTTTCCCCCTGACTGTTGGGACCCACAGGTCGGGCCACCGTATTTCGCGAAAAAACGTTCCCCCCGCTGTCAGCTCGGACCCACCGGAAGTGCCTCCTTATTACGCACAAAAAATGAATACCCCCCTGCTAGCTGGGACCAACCTTGGTGGGAGGCTGACTTGTGGGCCTACTAAGTTGACTGGGACGGAGGCCTTTGTCAACTTTAGTCAATATATGAACGATTCTAGCTCTAGTGACCGTACAATGTCCATCCAACGGTCGTAGTGCTTCTTCAACATCTGGTCTTCTTGCTCCAGCCGCCCAAAGCAGCGCCGGTCGTGTCACCTGCTCCTGCCGCCCGTGGCCTGCTGTGATGCCACGGAGGCCTCACCGCCCCCTACTACTCCCACTGCTGGCCAGGCCATCCCTCTACGCACCCACACCCCCTGTTATTCTGCGGCGACGGCAGCCTCACACCGCAACCGGACGAGTGAACCCTCATACTCCTCTACGTGTGGGCATCCACTGCCGCGTCTTCCCCGGCTCCGCATCGTCCCCTTCCTAGGCCTCGCCGTCGTCCACCGCCCTGGTGCTCTCGGCGCGGCGTGGTCAAGGTGGTCAAGGAATGGCTTCTATCGGACGTGGACTGTACGTGGAGAGGCTGACAGCTGAGTCCACGGCCGCAGCAAGGAAGTGCCTCCTTATTACGCGCAAAATAATTATTCCTCCACCTGACAGCGGGGACCCACCGGACGGGCCACCATATTTCGCAAAAAAACGTTTCCCCCTGTCTGCTGGGACCCACCAGCTACATCTTCGCACGCAAGGAAGTGCGTTCGAAAAAAAACGATTCGCCCCCCTGACTGCTGGGACCCACCAGCTACATCTTCGCATGCAAGGAAGTGCGTCCGGGCAAAAAAACCCAAAACGATTCGCCCCCCTGACTGCTGGGACCCACCAGCTACATCTTCGCAGGCAAGGAAGTGCCTGACAGTCGGGACCCACCTGGTCAAAGCGTATGTAGCGTTGTCATTCTGGTCGCGACGTTATGCGTACATCTTGAGTCGTTGTAGGCGCGCCGCAGTCGTAGTAGAGGCGCGCCGACGTAGCATGTACACGTCGCATAGCGGCGAGGTGCAAGAAAGAAAATCTGACCACATATGTGTACATACGGCGGGTCTCGAACGCCTACTCGCGCATATGTACGGCGAGGGCTCGTGTACATGGTTGGGTCGAGCGGAGAAACAGCGTCGTAAATGTCGTGTTCATGGGGAGCCAAACCGGCTGGGTCGGAGCGGAATGCGTGGTCGTTTTCGCCGGGAGGCTTGGGCGGAACAAGCGATGGAAGCGAGGCCATGCGTATCGCTGACAATGGAGAAACGGACCTCCTCGTTTGGAGCGGGTCCCGTTGATCGGGAGGTGTGGCGTGCCGCCAAACGGAGGAAACGGACCTCCTACGGTCGAAACGGGGTCCTGTTGATCGGGAGGGTGTGGCGTGCCGCAAAAGCGGAGGAAATGGACCTCCCTACGGTTGAAACGGGGTCTGTTGACCGGAGGGTGTGGCGTCTTGCAAAACGGACAAACGGACCTCCTACGGTCAAACGGGGTCTGTTCGCCGGGAGGGTGTGGCGTGCGCAAAAGCAGGACTCCACGGATCTGTTCATCTCCACCGTCGACCTCCTCCAGCCTCCATGGGCTACCGTCGACCTCCTCCAGTCTCCACGGCTCCTGTTCATCCAGCCTCCACCGCTACTCCACCGCTCTTGTTCAATCACCCCTCCACGGGCACCCTCCACCGTCCACTGTTCATCCAGCCCTCCACACCACGGGGTCCTGTTCAACCACCCTCCACGGCCACCCTCCACCGTCTCACTGTTCATCCAGCCCTCCACACCACGGGTCCTGTTCATCCGAGGCAACGCCACCTCCACTTGCTCATCCAACCCCCCGCAGCGCTCACTTTGTTCATCAATCGATCGGCTTGATTAGCAGCAACGGTGAAGAATCGCTCCATCGAGTTGATTAACAGCCATCTATCGATCGCTCGGGTTCGATAAGCGTAGCAGCGGTCTGTCGCTTCGGGTTCGATTAGAGCCCAACGCCTCGCTCGGGTTCAGTTAGAGCCAACACCACGCACACACACGCGTACATACAAGAGAAACGTGCATCGCTCGGCCCCCGACCTCCCACCGTAACCGGCAACTCCCCAAAATTTTCCTCCCCCTCGCTTCTACCACGGTTTTTTCATCATGGACGGCCCAAAGAATGTCATGCAGCTGCGTCTCCGGCCCGCCCATGACGAAAAGCCCATTTTCTGTCATGATTTTTTGTCATAGAAGTAGGAGCCCACCACATCTACGATGATACCGGGTTTTGTCACAATTATCGTCATAGAAGTGTCATATGTATGACAGAAAAAAAATTCGTTCGGCCCAAAATGTCACGGATGTGTCTTTTTTTTGTAGTGGTCATTTTATTCTTTGGACGTGTATGAATCCCTTTCGTACGCTTGATGATGATGTGGTCGTGACTTTTGTGTCTCGCTACTTGATCGTCAAGTCCGTCCTCACCTGTGTATCCATCCAAATCCAGCCAGTGTTCAGCCAGTGCTTGGTGTAGCTTCGGTTACGCCAACACCTTCCACACATGGATATAATATTCGTGCATGCCGCCACAGCATATTAGACCGCAATACAGGAGTTTCCACGAGATTTGTGTGCTTAGGTGTGCATGCATATTATGGTGTGAGTAGCAGTAATATGTGGTGATTTCTTGATTAATTATATTAGTAGTATGCTTGTGTGCTTTTGTTTTAGTTGTTTCTTTTGTTTCTTTCTTTGGGCCTTCGGTTTTACAAATTTTCCCCTATTAAAGTTGCTCGTCAGCCGACACCGGACCCGAAGAGTCAGCAAGAAATGCATATATTTGGAAACTCAACTAAACAGAATGGAATTGTCAGCAGACTGTAGTGAAATTGGAAATAGCTCGTCTGGATACAAAAGAAATCCTGGATGGAATGTCAGTATAAAGTTTGCGTTAACGTGCACTCCTCACAACAGTATGGAAATCTCAGCCGACTGCATTCAGATTGGGGAATATCTGATCATCTTACTGAGTGTCAAGTCTCCCTCGGCGTGTACTCCTCATAGCAGAAATGATCAAATCAGCAAGAAGATAAATTGTGTGCAAGGTTGACAGAATATTATCAAAGGTATGGCTCAGATACAAGTTTAATTTTTCGTTGAGGATGATTTTTGGAACCCGGTGTACCTGGAAGCAAGCAAAAATATGGTATGTACTCAGAAAGGAGGATAGTCCTACAAAACCCCGTTTCATGCAAGAAATCAACAACAGAAATATTAAGATGGTTATATATGTGGAAATCGGTCCGCATATCACAATAAGAAGCTTCTGGTGTAAGCAACCCAATCTTCCCTCGCAAGATACCCGAGAAGCTTCCAAGGCAAGATTCATCTATCTTCCTCAGTATGATACATGGATGATTTCCCATACAAGGTACTCTGCCTTCTTCAGTAAACAACCGCAAAAGCTTCCGGCATAAGGTACTGAGTCTTTCCCCAGCAAAGTCTTTAAGGGGGTAAGCTTCTGAAGCACGATACCCAGTCTCCTTCAGCAAGCTGTCCGATGAAAGTTTCGAGCACAAGCCAGCCAATCTTCCTTAGTAAGACATTGGTACAAGTAGTACACTGTGAATTGATAGCATATGGCAGTGAATCCCAAGAATCAGATCCGCAAAATTTTGGTCAGAAGCAAGAATCAGTCAGAATACAAGTCTGTCTCGGGAATCAGATTCTCATATATATGCGGGGAACATACCACCAAGATCTTATAAGTCACTCGGATGAGGATCTGACAACCACGTGAGGATGGTTAAGAGAAGAAAACCAGTATACACCGCAGTGTGACAAAGGATTATGAGGATTGACGACATCAATGAGCTCAATACAAGTACCTGTGGACCTGGAAAATGATCCTGATGAGCCCTTGTCTTCTTTGTCTCCAATGACGGCACCACGCATGTGATCTAAGCTATTTTTAGCTATCCGGGGTGGATGCCGATTTTTATTTTTCTCTTCAATGACTGTCACGAGTTTTGAGCTGCTTTTCGGCCGTCCTGAGCCGTGGTTGAGTTATTCCAGTAATGTCCCAGATCTGAGTTGTAAAGACCGTTCTGGTGGCTACTGATTTATTTGTCGATTTCTTGCAAAGGTTCGGATGATCATTTTCCTGCGGTCAGAACTTGAGGGGTGTTGAACCTGCCATTTAATGGGGTACCTGATGACCCACAAGTATAGGGGATCTATCGTGGTCCTTTCGATAAGTAAGAGTGTCGAACCCAACGAGGAGCAGAAGGAAAGACAAGCGGTTTTCAGTAAGGTATTCTCTGCAAGCACTGAAATTGTAGGTAACAGATAGTTTTGTGATAAGATAATTTGTAACGGGTAATAAGCGATGAAAGTAAATAAAGTGCAGCAAGGTGGCCTAATCCTTTTTGTAGCAAAGGACAAGCCTGGACAATTTCTTATAATGAGAAAAGCGCTCCCGAGGACACACGGGAATTATCGTCAAGCTAGTTTTCATCACGCTCATATGATTCGCATTTGCTACTTTGATAATTTGATATGTGGGTGGACCGATGCTTGGGTACTGCCCTTTCTTGGACAAGCATCCAACTTATGATTAACCCCTATTGCAAGCATCCGCAACTACAAAAGAAGTATTAAGGTAAACCTAACCATAACATGAAACTAGTGGATCCAAATCAGCCCCTTATGAAGCAACGCATAAACTAGGGTTTAAGCTTCTGTCACTCTAGCAACCCATCATCTACTTATTACTTCCCAATGCCTTCCTCTAGGCCCAAATAATGGTGAAGTGTCATGTAGTCGACGTTCACATAACACCACTAGAGGAGAGACAACATACATCTCATCGAAATATCGAACGAATACCAAATTCACATGACTACTAATAGCAAGACTTCACCCATATCCCCAGGAACAAATGTAACTACTCACAAAGCATATTCATGTTCATGATCAGAGGAGTATTAATATGCATTAAGGATCTGAACATATGATCTTCCACCAAGTAAACCAATTAGCATCAACTACAAGGAGTAATCAACACCACTAGCAACCCACAGGTACCAATTTGTGGTTTTGATACAAGATTGGATACAAGAGATGAACTAGGGTTTTGAGAGGAGATGGTGCTGGTGAAGATGTTGATGGAGATTGACCCCCTCCCAATGAGAGGATCGTTGGTGATGACGATGGTGATGATTTCCTCCTCCCGGAAGTTTCCCAGTAGAACAGCTCATGGGAGCCCTAGATTAGTTCATGAGGTTCCGCCTCGTGGTGGCGGACTTTAAATCCCATAAGCTTGCTTATGATTTTTTCCAGGGTAAAAGCCTTCATATAGCAGAAGATGGGCACCGGAGAGCCACCAGGGTGCCCAGGAGACAGGGGCGCGCCCAGTAGGGGGGGCGCCCCCACCCTCCTGGCTAGGGTGTGGGCCCCCTCAGGTATTTTCTTCGCTCAATAATTCTTATTAATTCCAAAAGTAACTTCCCTGGAGTTTCAGGATTTTTGGAGCTGTACAGAATAGGTTTCCAATATTTTCTCCTTTTCTAGCCAGAATTCCAGCTGCCGGCATTCTCCCTCTTCATGATCAACCTTGTAAAATAAGAGAGAATAGCCAGAAGTATTGTGACATAACGTGTAATAACAGCCCATAATGCAATAAATATTGATATAAAGGCATGATGCAAAATGGAATTGCCATGCTAGTGTCATCATGTTAGTATCGTCAGATTTATTTGTACATGCCATGCTCATATTGTTCTAGCAGTATTATGTTCATGTTGTTCATGCCATGTTATCCTGATGATCTCATGATAATTCCTGCTTAACATGTAATTGCCATGATATTGTTCGTCTTGAATGCTTCTGGTTATTGTGAGCTTGCAAGTACATTCAATGTACTGACCTGGCGTGTCATGCCAGCTTGCAGGTCGCGCCTGGATTGCTTGCTTGTTTGGTGTTGTTCCTGTGTTCGCGAGCTAGGATAAACGTTCCAGCCAGAGTCCCTGCGGAGTGGAGTTCACCACCGTCACCGTTGTTCCGCTGCTAGAGTTATTCCGCTGCTTCGAGTTGTTCTGCTGCTTGCATAGAGCAACTGAGGATGGCATAGTGTCGCCGTGCCGATGTTATTCATTGTAATATCAGAGACCTTGTATTCATATTCGTGTAATAATAGAAAGCTGGTTTGTTCTATGCTAAGCAGTGTCGTATTCCAGAAGACTTCTCCTCGATCTCTGGGTCGGGGTGCCGGTTTCTCTGAGCCGGGGTGCCACAGGCGTGATGCAACATGCGCTCGGTGTCCGAAGTGTTCAAATTTTGCGTGGACCAGGATGAGCATGCCCAATTGCTCGAAAAAATTTGTGCCATTCTGAGGATGATAAAAAATGAACTAATTCAGCGGAGGTCGTTCGGGTAGGAGCAAAGGGTCCTTGAAGGACGTTCTTTTGGACATCCTTCAAATGGACCCGATTTTTTGTACGACATTGTATCCACATGACAAGCATCCATGCCATTTTTAAAAAAAAATTGACATTGTACACATTTTCTAGGGTTTTTTGACAATAAAACCCTAAAAAAAATCCCGGACGTGACACAACGTGCGCCCATTGTCGGAATTCGTTGAAATTTTGCATGGACTACTGGGGTGGGGATTCCCACTTCCTGGAAAAATTTGGTGTCGTTCTGAAGATGATCAAAAAATAACCTTGTTTAGCGGAGGCCATTCGACTAGGAGCAAAGGGTCTGTCTCGAAGGACTTTTTTCTTGACATCCTTCAATTGGACCCAGATTTTTTCTATGACATTGTATCGATATGAGAAGCATCCATTCCAAAAAAAATTTGAATTTTGACATTGTATGCATTTTCTAGGGTTTTCCAACGATAAACCTAAAATATTTCCCGGGCGTGACACCACGTCGCCCATTATCGAATCGTTTAAATTTTATGTGGAGTCTTGTGGTGGGCTTGCCCACTTGCTAGAAAAATTTGGTGCCACTCTGAAGATGATCAAACAATGACCTAGTTCAGCGGAGGCCGTTTGGGTAGGAGCAAAGGGTCTGTCTTGAAGGACGTTTTTTCGATATCCTTCAAGCGGACCCAGATTTTTTTCTACGACATTGTATTGACATGAGAAGAATTCATGCCAATTTTTTTTTTGAATTTTGACATTGTATGCATTTTCTAGGGTTTTAAAATGATAAACCCTAAAATACTTCCGGGACGTGATGCAACGTGCGTTTGTTGTCGGAATTCGTTCAAATTTTGCATGGAGTACTGGGGTGGGCATGCCCACTTGCTGGAAAAATTTGGGGCCATTCTGAAGATGATAAAAAAATGACCTAGTTCAGCGGAGGTTGACTGGGGTTTCAATTCTTTCTTTATTCGTATGCACAACCTCAATTGCAAGGGGATTGTTCAACTTCTATCATCGACTCACCCAACTAAAGTCACTATCAGGTCCCCCGGGAAGTAGTGTTACCATACCTACAATAACCCTACTGTATGCTTTCAGAATCTTCAGTCTGGAGTTTAGGTACAATTTTGTACACATTTAGGATAGATGCTACAAAAGGGGTGTTCAATGCAGCAATGGAAGTTTGAGATGGAGTTAAATTGATTGTACACTGAACTTCACCTGAATTACCCACCGACTGTGCTAGTTCAGTTATCTACCCAGCTAAGTCACTACAAAAGGGGTGTCGACGTTCACATAACAACACTAGAGGAGAGAGAACATACATCTCATCAAAATATCGAACGAATACCAAATTCACATGACTACTAATAGCAAGACTTCACCCATGTCCTCAGGAACAAACGTAACTACTCACAAAGCATATTAATGTTCATGATCAGAGGAGTATTGATATGCATTAAGGATCTGAACATATGATCTTCCACCAAGTAAACCAATTAGCATCAACTACAAGGAGTAATCAACACTACTAGCAACCCACAGGTACCAATTTGTGGTTTTGATACAAGATTGGATACAAGAGATGAACTAGGGTTTTGAGAGGAGATGGTGCTGGTGAAGATGTTGATGGAGATTGACCCCCTCCCGATGAGAGGATCGTTGGTGATGACGATGGTGATGATTTCCCCCTCCCGGAGGGAAGTTTCCCCGGTAGAACAGCTCTGCCGGAGCCCTAGATTGGTTCCGCCAAGGTTCCATCTCGCGGCGGCGGAGTTTCGTCCCGTAAGCTTGCTTATGATTTTTTTTCTAGGGTAAAAGCCTTCATATAGCAGAAGATGGGCACCGGAGGGCCACCAGGGGCCCCAGGAGACAGGGGCGCGCCCAGTAGGGGGGTGCGCCCACCCTCCTGGCCAGGGTGTGGGCCCCCTCTGGTATTTTCTTCGCTCAATAATTCTTATTAATTCCAAAAGTGACTTCCGTGGAGTTTCAGGATTTTTGGAGCTGTGCAGAATATGTTTCCAATATTTGCTCCTTTTCCAGCCAGAATTCCAGCTGCCGGCATTCTCCCTCTTCATGATAAACCTTGTAAAATAAGAGAGAATAGTCATAAGTATTGTGACATAAAGTGTAATAACAGCCCATAATGCAATAAATATCGATATAAAAGCATGATGCAAAATGGACGTATCAACTCCCCCAAGCTTAGACCTCACTTTTCCTCAAGCGGAAGCCGATAACGAAAAATATGTCCACATGTTTAGAGATAGAGGTGTAGATAAAAATAAAATACGGACATGTGGGCATCATGATCATTCTTATAACAACAACGTATATGAATTTTGTCATATGATTTCTTATGCTCAAGTAACAATCTATTCACAATGTCAAGTATGGTTCAGAAACTTCATTGAGAACTAGCAAACTATAATCTCAGTCATTGAAGCAATTGCAATTTATCATAACATTAGAAAGAGTCAATAATAGAGCTTTTCAGCAAGTCCACATACTCAACTATCATATAGTCTTCTAGAACTGCTAACACTCACGCAATACTTATGGTTATGGAGTTTTAATCAGACACTGAGAAAGATAGGGGCTTATAATTTCGCCTCCCAATGTATTCACCTTTGGGTGATGTCAACAATAATAGTTCATGCTAACTTACATCCAATTGGATATATGTATCAGGATCTTTCCGACACGAGGTTCTTGCCAAAGGATAAAATGAAAAAGGGAAAGGTCAAGATCACCTTGATTCTTGCATAAAGTAAAAGATAGGCCCTTCGCAGAGGGAAGCAGAGGTTGTCATGTGCTTTTAGGGTTGGATGCACAAAATCTTAATGCAAAAGAACGTCACTTTATATTGCCACTTGTGATATGAACCTTTATTATGCAGTCCGTCGCTTTTATTACTTCCATATCACATGATCGTATAAAGCCTATTTTCTCCGCACTAATAAGCCATACATATTTAGAGAGCAATTTTTATTGCTTGCAACATGACAACTTACTTGAAGGATCTTACTCAATCCATATGTAGGTATGGTGGAGTCTCATGGCAAAACTGGGTTTAAGGATATTTGGAAGCACAAGTAGTATCTCTACTTGGTGCGAGGAATTTGGCTAGCATGAGGGGGAAAGGCAAGCTCAACATGTTTGAAAGATCCATGACAATATACTTTAACTGATATGTGAGAAAACATAAACCATTACGTTGTCTTCCTTGTCCAACATCAACTCTTTAGCATGTTATACTTTAATGAGTGCTCACAATCATAAAATATGTCCAAGATAGTATATTTATATGTGAAAACCTCTCTTTCTTTATTACTTCCTATTAATTGCAACGATGACCAAAACTATGTTTGTCAACTCTCAACAACTTTTAAGCCTCATACTCTTTATATGTGAAGTCATTACTATCCATAAGATCAATATGAACTCTTTTATTCCTTTTATTCTTTCTATTTTCTCAAGATCATAGCAAGATAGCAAAGCCCTTGATTCAACACTAATCTTCATTATATAGCTCACGGGCTCGATTACATAGAAGGATCACAAAGCAAAACTCAAAACTAATTCATACCAAAACTTCAACCTACTAGATCAAGATATTATTGAAAGGATCGAACTAAGTAAAACGGTAAAGATAGGAGTGTGATGGTGATACGATACTGGGGCACCTCCCCCAAGCTTGGCAGTTGCCAAGGGGAGTGCCCATACCCATGTGATTATGTCCTCGGAGGTGGTGAAGAAGGAGTTGCTGATGATGTAGACTTCTTCCTCAATTTACGCATGAGGATAGTATTTTGCTCCTTTAGATCATCGATTTCCTGCTCAAGGCTTAATATCCTTCTGCACAGTTCCTGTTTGTTCTCCTGCAAGAGACGAAAAGGGATAAACTCGATCTTTGGCTTCTTTGCTCTATCAGGGAGGCTTGACTTTTTAAACTCCACATGCATGTCCCCAGGTTGAGGTAATGGGGCTTCATCTTCGTCTGAGCTCGTCTCCTCCTTTCCCTTAGGCTTATAGTCTTCCTCTTCCTAAGTGGTCCAGCCACCATGCTCCAAGTCCCCGTAGACCTTAGGGTCTGCAAGGAAATCAGCCACATAGCTTTCTCCCTCCGAATCCTGGGACGACATATTGCTCTAACCTGCGACAGAAACAGCTCGAAACAAAAATAGAAGATTTTTGCATGATACGCTAGTCAAAACCTTCGGGGGATTATATACTGAATTTTTACCGACCAAGAGAAGTATTGTGCAAGAAAACGGATTCCGGGAGGCACACGAGGTACCCACGAGATAGGGGGCGCGCCCAGTAGGGGGGGGCGCCCTCCACCCTCGTGGAGGCCTCGTGTCCTTCCCAAATTACTTCTTGCTTCCTCAAATTCTTAAATATTCCAAAACGGAGAAAAATTGCCATTAGAATTGTTTTGGAGTCGGTTTACTTACCGTACCATATACATATTCCTGTTCGGAGTCTGAAACATTCTGGAAAGTGTCCCTTATGTATTCCTCCGGGGTTATGGTTTGAATAATATTAGTTTCAACATTTATAGGATTACCTGAGATATAATGTTTGATTCTTTGACCGTTCACCACCCTCGGACTTTTGCCTTCGAAGTTTTTGATTTTTATGGCACCAGAACGATAGACCTCCTCGATAACGTAAGGACCTTCCCACTTAAAGAGAAGTTTTCCTGCAAAAAATCTTAAATGAGAGTTGAATAGCAAGACGTAATCACCTACGTTAAACTCACGCTTTTGTATTCTTTTGTCATGCCATCTTTTAACTTTTTCTTTGAACAGCTTGGCATTCTCATAGGCTTGGGTTCTCCATTCATCAAGTGAGCTAATATCAAATAACCTCTTCTCACCGGCAAGTTTGAAGTCATAGTTGAGCTCTTTAATAGCCCAATATGCTTTATGTTCAAGTTCAAGAGGTAAGTGACATGCTTTTCCATAATCCATCTTATACGTAGACATACCCATAGGATATTTATATGCAGTTCTATAGGCCCATAATGCATAATCAAGTTTCTTAGACCAATTCTTTCTAGACCTATTAACAGTCTTTTGCAAAATTAATTTGAGCTCTCTATTACTCAACTCTACTTGACCACTAGACTGTGGGTGATAAGGAGATGCAATTCTACGATTAACATCATACTTATCAAGCATTTTACGAAAAACACCATGAATAAAATGTGAACCACCATCAGTCATAAGATACCTAGGGACTTCAAACCTTGGAAAATTAACTTCTTTAAGCATCTTAATGGAGGTGTTATGATCAGCACTACTAGTTGGAATAGCTTCTACCCACTTAGTAACGTAATCAACAGCAACTAAAATATGTGTATATCCATTAGAGGCAGGAAAAGGTCCCATATAATCAAAGCCCCAAACATCAAATGGTTCAATAACAAGAGAATAGTTCATAGGCATTTCTTGACGTCTACTAATATTACCAATTCTTTGACATTCATCACAACACAAGACAATCTTACGGGCATCTTTGAAGAGAGTAAGCCAATAAAAACCGGATTGCAATACCTTATGTGCAGTTATGTCTCCAGCGTGGTGTCCTCCATATGGTTCGGAGTGACACTTGCGTAGGATATGTTCTTGTTCATGCTCAGGTACACAACGTCTAATAACACCATCTACTCCTTTATAAAGGTGTGGGTCATCCCAGAAGTAATGTCTTAAATCATAAAAGAACTTTTTCTTTTGCTGGTATGTGAAACTAGGTGGTATAAATTTAGCAATAATGTAATTAGCATAATCAGCATACCATGGAGCAGTACGAGTAATGACCGCTAATTGTTCATCAGGAAAGCTATCATCAATAGGAAGTGGGTCATCAAGAACATTCTCTAATCTAGACAAGTTGTCTGCAACAGGGTTCTCAGCTCCCTTTCTATCAATAATATGCAAATCAAATTCTTGGAGCAAGAGAACCCATCTAATAAGTCTAGGCTTAGCATCTTTCTTTTCCATAAGATATTTAATAGCAGCATGATCAGTGTGAATAGTAACTTTAGAATCAACAATACAAGGTCTGAACTTATCACAAGAAAATACAACTGCTAAGAATTCTTTTTCAGTAGTAGCATAATTTCTTTGGGCAGTATCAAGAGTTTTACTAGCATACTAGATAACATTTAATTTCTTATCGACTCTTTGCCCTAGAACAGCACCTACAGTATAATCACAAGCATCACACATAATTTCAAAGGGTAAATTCCAATCAGGTGGCTGAACAATAGGTGCAGTGATCAAAGCTTTCTTAAGTATTTTAAATGCTTCTACGCAATCATCATCAAAGACAAAAGGAATATCTTTTTGCAATAAATTAGTCAGAGGCCTAGAGATTTTAGAAAAGTCCTTAATGAACCTCCTACAAAATCCGGCATGACCAAGGAAACTTCTTATACCTTTAATGTCCTTGGGACATGGCATCTTTTCAATAGCATCAACTTTAGCTTTATCAACTTCAATACCTTTCTCAGAAATCTTATGCCCCAAGGCAATGCCTTCATTAACCATAAAGTGGCACTTTTCCCAATTCAAGACAAGACTAGTGTCTTCACATCTCTGCAAAACTCGATCAAGGTTGCTCAAGAAATCATCAAAAGAGGATCCATAAACGGAGAAGTCATCCATGAATACCTCAAAAATCTTTTCACAAAAGTCAGAGAATATAGCCATCATGCATCTTTGAAAGGTAGCAGGTGCATTACATAAACCAAAAGGCATACGTCTATAAGCAAAAGTACCGAAAGGGCAAGTAAAAGTAGTCTTTGATTGATCCTCCGCTGACACAGGTATTTGAGAGAAACCAGAATAACCATCTAGAAAGCAGAAATGTGTATGTTTTGACAGTCTTTCTAGCATTTGATCAATAAAAGGTAAAGGGTAATGATCTTTCTTAGTACCTTTATTTAATTTACGGAAATCAATTACCATCCTATAACCTGTAATAATTCTTTGCGGGATCAATTCATCTTTATCATTAGGAACAACAGTAATACCTCCCTTCTTATGAACGCAATGGACTGGGCTTACCCAATCACTATCAACAACGGGATATATTATACCTGCTTCAAGGAGCTTTAGTATCTCCTTTCTTACCACTTCTTTCATCTTAGGATTTAATCGTCGTTGAGGATCTCTAACTGGTTTGGCATCTTACTCCAATTTAATTTTATGTTGGCACAGAGTGGGACTAATGCCCTTAAGATCATCCAGAGTATATCCAATAGCAGCATGGTGCTTCTTCAGAGTTTTCAATAATCTTTCCTCTTCTTGCTCTGAAAGGTTAGCACTAATAATAACATGATATATTTTCTTTTCATCAAGATAAGCATATTTAAGATTATCAGGTAAAGGTTTGAGCTCAAACACGGGATCACCCTTGGGTGGAGGGGGATCCCCTAGGATTTCAACAGGCAAGTTGTGTTTCAGAATAGGACCCTGTTGAAGGAATACTTCATCTATTTCCCTTCTTTCATTCATAAACATATCATTTTCATGGTCTAGCAAATATTGTTCTAACGGATCAATAGGAGGCATGGCAATAGAAGCAAGACCAATAATTTCATCCTTACTAGGCAATTCTTTATCATGGGGTTGTCTACGAAATTTAGCAAAATTAAACTCATGTTTCCCCAAGCCAATTGTAACAACATCCTTTTTGCAATAAATCTTAGCATTGACAGTATTCAAGAAGGGTCTACCAAATATAATGGGACAAAAGCTATCTTGTGGGGAACAAAGAACAAGAAAATCAGCATGATATTTAACTTTCCCACACAAGACTTCAACATCTCTAACAATCCCAACTGGTGCAATAGTCTCTCTATTGGCAAGCTTAATAGTAACATCAATACCTTCTAACTCAGCGGGTGCAATATCATGCATAATTTCATTATATAAAGAAATAGGTATTGCACTAGCACTAGCACCCATATCACATAAGCCATGATAACAATGATCTCCTATTTTAACAGAAATAACAGGCATGCCTACAATAGGTCTATGTATCTTAGCATCTGGTCTAGCAATATTAGCAGTTTCACCACAGAAGTAAATAACATGCCCATCTATATTATCATCCAAGAGATCTTTAACCATAGCAATACTAGGTTCAACATTAATTTGATCAGGAGGTGTATATGTTCTAGTATTACTCTTACGAACCATAGTTGAAGCTTTAGCAGGATCCTTTATACTAACAGGAAAAGGTGGTTTCTCAACATAAGTAGTAGGAACAATAGGATCATTATAAGTGATAGTTTTTTCTTCAACTGTAATAGGTGCCACTAATTTTACTTTAGTGGGAGGATTATATTTAAACCACTTCTCCTTAGGGAGATCAACGTGAGCAGCAAACGATTCACAGAAAGAAGCTACTATCTCAGAGTCAAGTCCATATTTAGCGCTAAATCCACGAAAAGCATCGGTATCCATAAAAGATTTAACACAATCAAACTTAGGTGTCATACCTGACTCCTTACCATCGTCGGAACCCTAATCTTCAGAGTTGCGTTTAATTCTTTCCCATAAATCCCACTTGAATTCAGTAGTCTTCAGCATATAAGAACTAGCACAGGAAGTATCAAGCATGGTGCGATCATTAAGAGAAAGCCGAGCATAAATTTTTTGAATAATCATTTCTCTTGAGAGCTCATGATTGGGGCATGAATATAACATTGACTTAAGCCTCCCCCAAGCTTGAGCGATACTTTCTCCTTCGCGAGGCCGGAAATTATATATGTAATTACGATCACGATGAACAATATGCATACAATAGAACTTCTGGTGAAATTCCAACTTCAATCGTTTATAGTTTCAAGATCCCGTATCATCACATAGCCTAAACCATGTCAATGCATCTCCCTTCAAAGATAAAGGGAAGACCTTCCTCTTAACAACATCATAGGGAATACCTGCAAGCTTAAATAATCCACAAACTTCATCCACAAAGATAAGGTGTAGATTGGGATGCAGTGTTCCATCTCGTGCAATGGGCTTAGCTAGCAGTTTCTCTATCATACCCGAAGGAATCTCAAAGTAAACATTTTCAGTAGGTTCAGTAGGTTGAGGAGCAACTCTTTGCTCTACTGGTCGGGGCGAAGATGCCCCGAACAAGCCCCTCAAAGGATTAGTTTCCATAGTAACAAGTGACAGAAAATTTCAGCACACTAAATAAATGTTTCCTTACCAAGTTCCAGTCACCAAAGGCGCTTCATTCCCCGGCAACGGCACCAGAAAAGAGTCTTGATGACCCACAAGTATAGGGGATCTACCGTAGTACTTTCGATAAGTAAGAGTGTCAAACCCAACGAGGAGTAGAAGGAAATGACAAGCGGTTTTCAGTAAGGTATTCTCTGCAAGCACTGAAATTGTAGGTAACAGATAGTTTTGTGATAAGATAATTTGTAATGGGTAAAAATCAATGGAAGTAAATAAGGTGCAGCAAGGTGGCCCAATCCTTTTTGTAGCAAAGGACAAGCATGGACAATTTCTTATAATGAGAAAAGCGCTCCCGAGGACACATGGGAATTATCATCAAGCTAGTTTTCATCACGCTCATACGATTCGCGTTCGGTACTTTGATAATTTGATATGTGGGTGGACCGGTGCTTGTTTACTGCCCTTTCTTGTACAAGCATCCCACTTATGATTAACCCCTATGGCAAGCATCCGCAACTACAAAAGAAGTATTAAGGTAAACCTAACCATAGCATGAAACTAGTGGATCCAAATCAACCCCTTACGAAGCAACACATAAACTAGGGTTTAAGCTTCTGTCACTCTAGCAACCCATCATCTACTTATTACTTCCCAATGCCTTCCTCTAGGCCCAAATAATGGTGAAGTGTCATGTAGTCGACGTTCACATAACACCACTAGAGGAGAGACAACATACATCTCATCAAAATATCGAACGAATACCAAATTCACATGACTACTAATAGCAAGACTTCACCCATATCCCCAGGAACAAATGTAACTACTCACAAAGCATATTCATGTTCATGATCAGAGGAGTATTAATATGCATTAAGGATCTGAACATATGATCTTCCACCAAGTAAACCAATTAGCATCAACTACAAGGAGTAATCAACACTACTAGCAACCCACAGGTAACAATTTGTGGTTTTGATACAAGATTGGATACAAGAGATGAACTAGGGTTTTGAGAGGAGATGGTGCTGGTGAAGATGTTGATGGAGATTGACCCCCTCCCAATGAGAGGATCGTTGGTGATGACGATGGTGATGATTTCCTCCTCCCGGAGGGAAGTTTCCCCGGTAGAAAAGCTCCGCCGGAGCCCTAGATTGGTTCCGCCAAGGTTCCGCCTCGTGGTGGCGGAGTTTCGTCCCATAAGCTTGCTTATGATTTTTTCCAGGGTAAAAGCCTTCATATAGCAGAAGATGGGCACCGGAGAGCCACCAGGTGCCCGAGAGAGGCAGGCGCCCGGTGAGGGCGCCCCACCCTCCTGGCCAGGGTGTGGGCCCCCTCGGGTATTTTATTTGCTCAATAATTCTTATTAATTCCAAAAGTAACTTCCCTGGAGTTTCAGGATTTTTGGAGCTGTACAGAATAGGTTTCCAATATTTTCTCCTTTTCTAGCCAGAATTCCAGCTGTCGGCATTCTCCCTCTTCATGATCAACCTTGTAAAATAAGAGAGAATAGCCATAAGTATTGTGACATAACGTGTAATAACAGCCCATAATGCAATAAATATCGATATAAAAGCATGATGCAAAATGGAATTGCCATGCTAGTGTCATCATGTTAGTATCGTCAGATTTATTTGTACATGCCATGCTCATATTGTTCTAGCAGTATTATGTTCATGTTGTTCATGGCATGTTATCCTGATGATCTCATGATAATTCCTGCTTAACCTGTAATTTCCATGCTGTTGTTCGTCTTGAATGCTTCTGGTTATTGTGAGCTTGCAAGTACATTCAATGTACTGACCTGGCGTGTCATGCCAGCTTGCAGGTCGCGCCTGGATTGCTTGCTTGTTTGGTGTTGTTCCTGTGTTCGCGAGCTAGGATAAACGTTCCAGCCAGAGTCCCTACGGAGTGGAGTTCCACCGTCGCTGTTGTTCCGCTGCTAGAGTTATTCCGCTGCTTCGAGTTGTTCTGCTGCTTGCATAGAGCAACTGAGGATGGCATAGTGTCGTCGTGCCGATGTTATTCATTGTAGTATCAGAGACCTTGTATTCATATTCATGTAATAATAGAAAGCTGGTTTGTTCTATGCTAAGCAGTGTCGTATTCCAGAAGACTTCTCCTCGATCTCTGGGCCGGGGTGCCGGTTTCTCTGAGCCGGGGTGCCACAGCGTGATGCAACATCGCCGGTGTCCAAGTGTTCAAATTTTATGGACCAGGATGAGCATGCCCAATTGCTCGAAAAAAATTGTGCCATTCTGAGGATGATAAAAAATGAACTAATTCAGCGGAGGTCGTTCGGGTAGGAGCAAAGGGTCCTTGAAGGACGTTTTTTTGGACATCCTTCAAATGGACCCAATTTTTTGTACGACATTGTATCCACATGACAAGCATCCATGCCATTTTTAAATTTTTTTGACATTGTATACATTTTCTAGGGTTTTTTGACAATAAAACCCTAAAAAAAATCCCGGACGTGACACAACGTGCGCCCATTGTCGGAATTCGTTGAAATTTTGCGTGGACTACTGGGGTGGGGATGCCCACTTCCTGGCAAAATTTGGTGTCGTTCTGAAGATGATCAAAAAATAACCTTGTTTAGCGGAGGCCATTCGGCTAGGAGCAAAGGGTCTGTCTCGAAGGACTTTTTTCTTGACATCCTTCAAATGGACCCAGATTTTTTCTATGACATTGTATCGATATGAGAAGCATCCATTCCAAAAAAAATTGAATTTTGACATTGTATGCATTTTCTAGGGTTTTCCAACAATAAACCTAAAATATTTCCGGGGTGACACCACGTGCGCCCATTGTCGGAATTCGTTTAAATTTTGCGTGGAGTACTGTGGTGGGCTTGCCCACTTGCTAGCAAAATTTGGTGCCACTCTGAAGATGATCAAACAATGAGCTAGTTCAGCGGAGGCCGTTCGGGTAGGAGCAAAGGGTCTGTCTCAAAGGACGTTTTTCCGATATCCATCAAGCGGACCCAGATTTTTTTCTACGACATTGTATTGACATGAGAAGCATTCATGCCAATTTTTTTTGAATTTTGACATTGTATGCATTTTCTAGGGTTTTCAAACGATAAACCCTAAAATACATCCCGGACGTGACGCAACATGCGTCTGTTGTCGAAATTCGTTCAAATTTTGCATGGAGTACTGGGGTGGGCATGCCCACTTGCTGGAAAAATTTGGTGCCATTCTGAAGATGATAAAAAAATGACCTAGTTCAGCGGAGGTTGACTGGGGTTTCAATTCTTTCTGTATTCGTATGCACAACCTCAATTGCAAGGGGATTGTTCAACTTCTATCATCGACTCACCCAACTAAAGTCACTATCAGGTCCCCCGGGAAGTAGTGTTACCATACCTACAATAACTCTACTGTATGCTTTCAGAATCTTCAGTCTGGAGTTTAGGTACAATTTTGTCCGCATTTAGGATAGATGCTACAAAAGGGGTGTTCAATGCAGCAATGGAAGTTTGAGATGGAGTTAAATTGATTGTACACTGAACTTCACCTGAATTACCCACCGACTGTGCTAGTTCAGTTATCTACCCAGCTAAGTCACTACATAGGTGTATGTACCATATGGTTTCAAAATCTTCAACCCGTGATCTACGGATCTGGATGTAATTATTATTATTATTGGTGTTCGTTGTACTGCCATGATTGAAGATGAATAGATCGGAAGTTTTCTCGCAAAAAAAAATGAATATAAATGAGGCTAAAACACTTGACAACATTTCCATGATTTAGTGCAACACAAGTAGACCGTGTAAAAATATGTTGTTTCTTCTTTGTTAATGATCTAAGTTGTTTGTCTTACTTGATCTCTGTGTTGGAAGCCGTTGGTGGCATAGTGCTTGGGCTCATGTTGTGTTACTGAATTCTTGCACATTCTCAAGCTTGTCATAACTTACCGCCTTACAACCACCATGTTCTGAATTAGTCGTTTGTCTGTTTGCAACTTTTTTTTTGAGCAAAAGAGGGGGAACGCCCCTCCGATTTCATTAACAAAACCAACGCAGGAAACCAGGTTCGAGTACCAGTACTTCCTAGATCTAGAAGCAAACTACAAACTACCAACAGCTAAGCAGTTCAGGGCATATCAAGTAGTAAGCAACTTCAGCAATAAACTGGGCCTCAAGCGGCCAGAGGTTAAGAGGTCGCAGCCTCAACAGAGAAGAGGAGATAATCTTTAGGTGGACGACGTCGGCCCTTAGTCTGTCAGCCACAGCGCCCCAGCTCTCCACCCCTGTGACACCTTGTAGACCTCACTTGCTACTCGCTCGATTAGTCTTGCCCCCAGCATCAGAAGGTTTTGCTCTAATTTTTTTCTCTCTGCAAAACAGCCCAATCCACGAACCAATTGCATGTTAGTTTGATCAGAGTCATGAGATCATTTATCTTTCTATCTCGAAAAGTAATATCATTTCTACATTTCCAGATTGCCCACATGATAGCAGAGATTCCAACTAACACTAGTTTTTCTCTCTATCAGCAAAACTTCCGATGCAAGGCCCCAGACAACCATCTATCCCTTTAGGAGAAGTTTTCAAATTAAAAGAACATTTAATTAAGCTCCACAGGAGTTTAGCAGCTGAGCATGTAAAAAATAGATGATCAATGGTTCCATTTTGTCCACAGTACACACATCCCTGTGTCCCTCTCCACCCTTTTTTTTATTAGATTGTCTTTAGTCAACACACTTTTCCTGGCAATGAGCCAGAGAAACATTTTATTTTTGTTGCAATTCTAATTTTCCAAAGATATTTGTGTGGGAATCCCACATTAGTTTTGATTAGGGAGTGGTAAAGTGATCTAACAGAGAATTGCCTGTCGGCTGTCAGCATCCACTGTGGCTGATCCTTGCCATCGTACATCCTCACCCTCTCACATCTAGCTCTCAGACTATCCCACAAGGTCTGTTTATCAACAGTCAGATTTCTTCTGAATTTAAATCCAGCCCACCCCATATTGATGGCCTCGGCCACCGAGATGTCAGGATTTAGGTTAATAAAATAAAGACTTGGATAGGCCTCTTTTAATGGTTTGGATCCCACCCACCAGTCTTCCCAGAAACGATTTTTTTCCATCTCCCAATTTCTTCTTCACATTTGTGAAGTAAATCTCTTTAATCTGCATGAGACTCCCCCGGAAATGGGAGTCTCCAGCCTTCTTTTTTATCCTACATTTTCCCTTCACATATTTGTTGAGAAGAATCTTTATCCACATCCCATCCTCTATCTCCAATTTGCATAGCCATTTGGTTAATAAAGCTTTATTGATTAGATCTAGATTTAAGATCCCCAGCCCCACCAAGTCTTTTGGGAGACAACAAGTTTTCCAATTTACTAGATGATATTTCTTTTTATCTTCATTCTCCTGCCAAACTAACCTAGCTGTAAAGAAATCAACTTTTTTCTCACTCCCACTAGCAGGGGATAAAATGACATCATATACATTGGCATATTTGTCAGGCATGCTTGTACAAGGGTAACTCTCCCTGCCATATTTAGCAGCCTCCCCTGCCAGCATGCACATCTTTTCTCTATTTTTTCTGTGACACTTTTCCAGAATTTGTTTCCCAGCCTTACATTAGTCACAGGCAGCCCCAAATATTTGAAAGGGACCCCCCTCTTCCAAGTGAAAATTTCCTGATAAATCTTACTTTTGTTTCTAGCCTTCCCAAACAAAAAAACTCACTTTTGTGAAAGTTGATGGTTAGGCCAGACATTTACTCGAAGGCAGTAAGTATGAATTTTAATTTTTTTTCACTCTCCTCATCATCTTTAAGAAAATGGTGTCATCTGCATATTGCAGCATGTTCACCCATCATCTCCTAACTCAGTTAAGACCCCTTTGACATACCCTGCATGTTTAGCTTTATCTAGAATCATTGCCAAAGCATCTGCAGCTATGTCAAAGAATAGAGGAGACATGGCATCCCCCTATCTTAATCCTTTGTAGGTTTTAAAGTATGGACCAATTCTATCATTCACTTTAATCCCAACCTATCCTCCTATCATGGTGTGCATAACCATATCACACCATTTATCTGGGAATTGTTTCATCTTTAGCATTTTGTAAACAAAAGGCCACTTTATCTTGTCGTATGCTTTTTCAAAGTCCACTTTGAACAGCACAACACTCTGTTTCTTATGATGTATGGTGTAGAGAGCTTCATGCAGCACTACTATCCCTTCCATTATATATCTGCCTTTGATAAAGGCAGTCTGTGTTGGTAAGATGATAGGTTTTATTACTGCACTAAGTCTGTTCATCAGCACCTTAGTAATAATCTTGAAACTGACATTTAGTAAACAGATTGGTCTAAATTTTTGTATTTGTTTAGCATCAGCAGTTTTTGGGATCAAAGTGATGATCCCATAGTTTAGTCTTGTTATGTCTAATTTTCCAGCCTGAAATTCACTCAATAACTTCATGAGATCCCATTTGACTATCTCCCAAAAATGTTGATAAAAATCCATGGGAAGTCCATCTGGGCCAGAGCACTTGTTTTTTTTCATCCCAAAAACCACATAATGTAATTCTTCCATTGAGAAGGGTTTAGTCAGCATTTTTGCCTTCTCCTTAGTAATCCCCTGTCCCCCCAAATTATTTAGATTGATAGTGGATAAGTCTGGTTGTCCAAAAACTTTCTTGTAGAAATCAGTGATGTAATTAATGAGGTTGTCTTCTCCCTCAAGCACCCCTTCATCTTGTTCTAATGATAATATTTTGTTTTTCCTCCTTCTACCGTTCACCTTGGCATGATAGTATTTAGTATTGCAATCACCATCTTTAATCTCTCTATCCTTATATCTCTGTAGCCACTTCAGCTCTTCTTGTCTGAGCAACCAATGTAATTGGGACCTAAGATCTTTTTGTTCCTCTCTATCATGGGCAGTAAGCCCCATGGTTTCTGCATTTTTATCTAAAGCATCTAGTTTCATCAGGATTTCTTTCTTTATTTTTCTATACCGTGCATCAGAGTTTATAATCCACCCTCTCACTTTCTGTCAGAAAATTCTCATTCTAGTTTGCCACTGTTCCATGGTATCTCCATGGTATTTGGACAACCAAAATTTGTTTACAAATTCTCTAAATCCCTTCCTCAACATCCAAGAGTTTTCAAATCTAAAAATGGTTGGTGTATATTTTCTTTCTCCCGTGTCAAGAATTAGAGGTGTATGATCAGACAGCTCCCTCTCCAAAGTATATACTTCAGTAAGGGGATAATGATCTTCCCAGTCTGGGCATATGAGGATTCTATCTAACTTTTCATATGTGGGGTCCTAGTAATTATTTGCCCAAGTGAATTTTCTACCATTCAAAGGTAGCTCTCTCAAGACAGCATGTTCAATGATTGCATTAACAATAAAGCTCCAGTGGTCACATCCACCAGGTTTATTTTTATCCTCAATTTTTCTAATGTTATTGAAGTCCCCCCATGAGGCTGGAAACAACAACATTATCATGATATATCCTGGATAGTTCTGCCATATAAGCAGCTTTACCCATATTTTGTGCATCAGACAATTATAAGGTTCCATTCAAAATTGGCCTTTTTGTCTAGTATTAGAGTCTAATACATTAAAACCCTTTCTCAACATTGAGAATCTCAAAGGAATCATTATTAACACCAACCAGGATACCTCCTGATTTTCCTTTGGGTTGTATCCAATTCCAGCTAAAATTTCTACCCCCACACAGATTGTGAAGTTCATTTTTAGTAAACTCCTTTTTAGTAGTCTCTTGAAGACCAATGAAATCGATTTTCATATCACAGATACAATCTCTAATAAAGGATTTTTTGATGGGAGACCCAATCCCCCTAACATTCCAAATCAAGCCTATCATCTTTTCTTTCCTTTTCTACCTTTTCCCCCTCCCAATATATACAGTAGGTTTCACACTGGTGATCCCAGGTGAACCTAAATTGTTCTTTTTTCCACTAGTGAAAATATTTTTCGAACGAGAATAGTAATCCATTTCAATTTCAGCATCTAAGTGATCCTCATCAGAGCATAATTCTTTAAGAGTGATGTCCCCAGTGTCAATGAGTAATATCTCTTCTTGCACTGGTATCTCCTCTTTTTGTTTAAGATGAGCATAGTAAAAGTCTTTTCTGCTTTGCTCCATTTTCTCAATAATCACTAAATTTTGATTAACCATATCAATGGTACATCCCAAATTTATACCAATTTTATCATCCATGAAAAGAAGAGAGGAATTCCCCTCATCTGAGTTGTGTATCTTACCATAATTGTTCTTGTGTGCTGCTCTTTGTTTGGCCAGCTCCTCAATCTTCACATCTTGCTTATCCATTAGTCGGTTACACCTTCTCACCCCATCTTCCCCATTGTTATCATTGTCTTATCCTTCCTTTTGATCCTCAGGGTTTAGGCCCAAACTGAGAGCAAAGGAGTCAACTAATTCTTGACTAGCCCCATAATCCACAGGCTCAACATAAGTACCATTATCTTCATCTTTGTTTTCCTCTTCCATCTTCTCCAGTTCAGTTTCAGTGATATTTTCTATTTCCCTTTCTCTTTCCTCCCATCTTTCAATCTTCTCCACACACTTAGCAATCATAATCTGCTGTTGATGGACCAAGTCCATCAGGCTTTTCCTTTCCTTCTCCATTTCCATAATTCTTTTCTCCTCTTGGGCTTTGATAGCTTTCTGTCTAGCTTTCTCTTCCTCAATTTCTTGCATCCTCCTCATGAGTGTTTCTAGGTCTGCTTCCACCTTCTTCCTTTCTTCTCTCTCCTTGTTCTGTTCTTGTTGGGCCAAAAGTATTGCTTCACTTCTCTTTTTGACTTCTTCAAATTGCACTAAGCTCAAGCTGCCCAAATTTATAGCCTCTCTGCTGGTATCTCCTGAGTTATTTGTGTTTTTTTGTCTCTTTCTAACTTCATCCCCCACACAATCCATCCCATCCTCTTCTACATGTTGTCTCTTATGATCCCCATACCAACCCATCTCAACTACCTTCTCCAAAGCTGGCATAACTCTGTAGATGTTCAAATCTCTGTCTGTGATTTCAGTGTATCCTGGTATTTTTTGAAAGTCCCTCACTCCCACATTTGCCCTGATTTTCTCATGTGTTATGGTGTCCATGTCAATCTCCAGCACTAGCCCTAAGGATGCTGCCATCTCACACATACCAAAAAAATGCCTAAAACAGTCATGGCCTTTTTCAAATGTAACACATGCTATGTGTAGTTTTCCAACCCCCGGTGAGTCAAAGGCCCATTTTCTGATATTTATCACAGCTCCAGTGCCCAGGAGAGTGAAATCATCATAATTGATAAGCTCCATTAGTCTGCCTTTGTTTGGGAATCTGATCAAAAAGGCATTTTTTTCCTTGTTTCTTAAACCTCCATTGTCATTTCCAGTTGAACATATAATTGAATCCCTCCAGTAATTGAGTTTCATTTAGCACACCAGATCTAACTGTCACCAGGGCCATTGGATTGGGGTTTTCAAGATCCAAATTATCCTTTGAGCTTTGCACCAGCAACACACCCAAACCTGTTGTAGCATATCCTACAAATTTAGGAACTGGTTTCATCTGCTTCAACCAAGTGTAGTCATCAGTGATGTGATTCCTCTTCCCACACACTGCACAATTGTCAAGCTTGCAGTCTTTGTGGCATGCCTGGTACCTTTGCACTTGTTGCATACCGTTCTGTTAGAACCTCCCAAAGCTATCTTATTGCCATCTTTCATTTGTCCTCCTCTCCCAGGGTCTCTCCCCTAACTTTCCTCCATCCATGGCCCTTCTTCATCAGAAAAATTATAGGTCTATTGTTCCATTGTTGTCTCTAGTTCCCATCTCCTTGAACACAACTGCTTTCTCCTCTGACCATCTCTCTCCCTGTGTTTTGATGCAGCAGATTAACCCCACTCTGCAGATTGACGCTACCCCCTCCTAATGAAGTATTCCCTTGGGTAAGTTGGGTCAGCAATGCTGCGAGCAAACGCTGCTGTTGCACCAACTTAGCTCCACTGATCGAGTTACCCATATCCATTTCATCAGTGTTTCTCTGTGACGCCCCCGATTCAATCGTACACTAATCATGCACGCAAACGTGTACGATCAAGATCAGGGACTCACGGGAAGATATCACAACACAACTCTAAAAACATAAATAAGTCATACAAGCATCAATTACAAGCCAGGGGCCTCGAGGGCTCGAATATAAGAGTTCGATCATAGACGAGTCAGCGGAAGCAACAATATCTGAGTACAGACATAAGTTAAACAAGTTGCCATAAGATGGCTAGCACAAACTGGGATACAAATCGAAAGAGGCGCAGGCCTCCTGCCTAGGATCCTCCTAAACTACTCCTAGTCGTCGTCAGCGGCCTGCACGTAGTAGTAGGCACCTCCAGTGTAGTAGGAGTCGTCGTCCATGATGGCGTCAAGCTCCTGGACTCCAGCATCTGGTTGCGACAACCAGGAAGAAAGGAAAAGGGGGGAAAGAGGGAGAAAAGCAACCGTGAGTACTCATCCAAAGTACTCGCAAGCAAGGATCTACACTATATATGCATGGGTATCCGTGTAAAGGGGCAATATCGGTGGACTGAACTGCAGAATACCAGAATAAGAGGGGGATAGCTAATCCTATCGAAGACTACGCTTCTAGCAGCCTCCATCTTGCAGCATGTAGAAGAGAGTAGATGGTAAGTTCACCAAGTATCATCGCATAGCATAATCCTACCCGACGATCCTACCCTCGTCGCCCTGTTAGAGAGCGATCACCGGGTTGTATCTGGCACTTGAAAGGGTGTGTTTTATTAAGTATCCAGTTCTAGTTGTCATAAGGTCAAGGTACAACTCCAAGTCGTCTGTTCATCAAGATCACGGCTATTCAATAGATAAACTTCCTGCAGGGTGCACCACATTACCCGACACGCTCGATCCCCTTTGGCCGGACACACTTTCCTGGGTCATGCCCGGCCTCGGAAGATTAACATGTCGCAGCCCTACCTAGGCACAACAGAGAGGTCAGCACATCGGTCTAAATGCTATGGTGCAGGGGTCTAGACCCATCGCCCATTGCACACATGCATGTTGCGTGGGCGGCCAGAAGCAGACCTAGCCTCCCTAATACAAGAGCAGGCATTCTAGTCCAATCCGGCGCGTGCCGCTCAGTCGCTGACGTCACGAAGGCTTCGCTGATACCACGACGCCGGTTGCCCATATCTTGTCCCACGTGGTGGTTAGTGCGTATAAGGTCAATGACCCAACTCAGATCAAATACCAAGATTTCGTTAAGCGTGTTATTATGAATTAACCGCGGACGCCGATCAGGGCCAGGCCCACCTCTCTCCTAGGTGGTCTCAACCTGCCCTGTTGCTCCGCCACAAAGGTTCACTCAGAGGGCTGTCGGGAAAGTATGTCCTTTCAGCCCCCAATCCGTGAATCACCCGCGGGTACTCTACGAGCCGACCCAAATTTAGTCACCACATGTATCATATATTATGTATATAAGTATATACCCGTGACCACCTCCTGAGTGATCACGGCCCGATAGTATAGCAAGGTAGACGGACAAGAATGTAGGGCCACTGATGGAATACTAGCATCCTATACTAAGCATGTAGGATTGCAGGTAAAGGTAACAACAGTAGTAGCAAGGACAGACTAGGCATCAGGATAGGATTAACGGAAAGCAGTAACATGCTACACTACTCTAATCCAAAGCAGTAGAGAGAAGAATAGGCGATATCTGATGATCAGGGGGGGCTTGCCTGGAAGCCCAGCCAAGAAGGAGGGGTCGTCAACACCGTAGTCGTACTGGGTAGCAGCGGTGACGGTCTTGGTGTCTAACGAGAGAAGAGGGGGAAGAAACAATAAATATAATGCAAACATAAGCATGACAGTGCATGACATGACAATGCGCGGTGCTAGGTGTGCCCTAACGCGGTAGGAGGTGATACCGACCGGTGTTTCGCGTTTTTGGATAGATGGACCGGAGGGGGAAAGTTGCGTGTTTGCTATGCTAGGGGTGTGTGGCGGACGAACGGGCTACGTATTCAGATTCGTCTCGTCATTCTAAGCAACTTTCATGTACAAAGTATTTTCATCCGAATTACGGATTATTTTATATGATTTTCTAAAGTTTTAATTATTTTTAGAATTTATTTAATTATTTTAAGTCAACATTATCCGAATAGTGTGTTAGCGCCATCATGATGTCAACATGATATCGCAGATCAATGTATGCTGATCGGGTCAAACCGACGGTGGGTCCCAAATTGTCATACTGCTTATTCTAATTAGGGTTTAACTAATCTAATTACCATTTAATTAAACTAACTAATTAATTAGATTAATTAAGTATTAATTAACTTAATTGATTCACTAATTAGTTAATTAATTAATTAATAACTTTATTAATTCATTTTATTTTCCTTTTATTATTATTATATTTTTTAAAAGTTCTGGGACTGGGCCCCGGCTGTCATTGGGCCAAAGGCCTATCGGGTTCGGGCGCTCGGGTGCGGGTGTCACCCGAGCGAGCGCTGGGCGCTAGCGAGCGAACCCGACGGGCGCGGGCGGGGCGTTAGTGGCCACGGCGCCGTCCAGGCGGCCGCAGAGCAGCGGCGGAGGCGGAGCGCGCACTGAGGGTTGAGCGAGGCACTGGCGATGGTCGCAGCAGTCGGTGAGGCCGGGCGATGGCCGAGTGGATGCACGCGCACGGGCAGGAGTGATGTAGCAGGAGGGGGAAGGGGGCACTACACGAGCGGGGGATGCGGTTGCTGGGCGAGCGCTCGGGCGGTGGTGGCCGGAGGCATACGCGACCGAGCGGAGCTGGGCCATGCGGCGAGCAAAGGATTTAACGGCACGGCGTGGTGGCGTGGCAGAGCAGGGGACGACACGGTGTGGGACGGCGGAGCGAAGTGCGCGTGCGGCAAGACAGAACAGGGGAGAGGAGAGGCCGAGGCCTCACCGGGGTTCGTAGGGACAGGGCAGCGGTGCGTGAGGAGAAGGACGGAGACGGCGCGTCGTGGAGGAGGCAGACCGGCGAGGAGGAGGAGGCAGGTCGGCGAGGTTGCTCCGGCGACGGTGAGGTGGTCGCTGCGGCGGGCGAAGGGAGGGGGGCGATGGGATCGGGCTCCTCCTGATCCAGATCCAGACGAGGGAGTGGGGGAGTGGGGTGTGGGGCGGCGGGAGTGGGTTAGGGTTTCGAGGGGGGTTATGGGGAGTGGGGGTGGCTGGTTGGGCCGGCCTGGTGGGCCGAAGCCCAGTGGGGGGTCCCTTTTCTTTTTTGTTTTGTTTCTGTTTTTTTATACTTTACTTTTTATTTATTTTCTTTTCTGTTTGTTTAATCTTTCAAATTATTTTAGTTATGTAAAACATATAGTTAGCACCTAAACTAGTAATAGTAATTTTACCATTGCCGCAATTATTCTTGTAGTTATAAAAGTAGTTTTCAATAATTTAACCATTTAAGAGATGTTTAAATAATTATTTCAGCTAATGTTTCTATTATTTAGTGCATATAAACATTTTATAAAAAATTGGATTCACCACCACAACCATCTATGATTTACTTGCTACACTTTGAACATTTTATATTTGACTTTTCAAAACTTTTACCGTTTGACTAGATTTTGAATTTGAATTCGGAATGAGATTTGAATCATCGTGAAACTAACAACAGTAATCGTGGTGACGTGCCATCATTAGTAGATGGTTACTGTAGCTTAACTATCCGGGCGTCACATTCTCGTACCTGTTTTAGTCGCTTCTTGTTTTTATTTTTCCTTGTCTGTCTTCCTCAGCGCCTCCTTTTCCTCTTGGTATTTCTGATCTTGCTAGAGATCTTGCCTCCCTTGCGAGCTGCTGCTACCTATTCCTTGCCCCCATTCCTTCTTACTCTCTCGGTTGTTGTAGTTTCTAAATCCATCTCCTCCTTCCTCTTTCTTCCTGTATTGCAAACTCTCTCTGCCCCCCTATTGAATTTTCCCCCTCCACCGAAGCAGCCCCCAAATCTGTCCATCTCACTATTCTCTTCTGGCGGGGGGGGGGGGGAGGTGGGGGTGGGGAACCCTAGCTCTTCTTCTTTGAAGGCAGTGAACCCTAGAAAGGGGGTGGGGTGTGGTTTATATAGTTACATGGACCCATGAGCCCTCCCCCTCCCCCAGGACCTTCTTCTTCTTTTGGGCTGGACCTTAAGCCTGCCCAACCAACCAATTCTTCAGCCCATTCTTCTAGAATATTATTTTCAGAGATTTTATTTCCTCGTCTGTCAGTGTAGTCTTCCACTACACAGTCAGACATATACAAAATATTCTCCTTTCTGACCAATAACCAGGTATTTTGGGGTTCATACTCATTTTCTCTTTGACTATCCACCCATCTAAATCATCTTTCTTATATTTACTTTTATCTTTCATCTCATCCTTGCAATTGATTTTTTCAGGTGAGTTGTCACCATTATTACTAGCTTTTCCAAATTTCTCATTCTCGCTACCTCTTCTGTTTCTATTAATTCCATACCTCTCAATCTCCTCGAGAAAATAATAGGAAGTTTTATCTTCAAATCGAAACTCACCTGAAGCATCTGACTAGTTCCCAGCCTCCTCGTCAGCATCCTCCCCAGCCAGCAACTAGAATCGATTGCCGGTGGGGAAGATGCCTATTCCGCCGCCGTGGATCGAGAGAGGCTGAGAAGGTGCGGTGAGCGACGGAGAAAGCGTGGGGAGCAACGGGAGGTATGGCTCTTCTGATCTAAAACCAAATCAAACATCGGCCGGAGGCGATCCCCATGCCGGGGATGCTCCCCAAGCTGCTCCTGCACCGGATCCGGGGACGATGCCAAATCAGCTCGAAAGAGATGACCGGATCCCTCTCCCACAAGCCACCAGCCTTGACAGACTAAGCCGCCCTTGTCCCTGCGCGAAGAGCCGGCACCGCTGGAGAAGGCCGGCGAGCCAGACCACCATCGCGCCAAAAGGCAGGACCCCACAAGCCCCTCGCCAGCATCTGCCACAACGCCGACGAGCCGGAGCCAGAGCTGGGGGACATTATTTTGATGGCGCACCGACGATTGCTCTGTCAATACATCGGCGCCGAAAAGCGAACCTGGGGACGACGCCCCGTACCTATATACATGTCGCGCCCAGATCCAAGGTTCCCCTAACCTCCAGCCGCCTGGGGCATTGGGGCGAGGGAACGCCAGAGGGCCAGCGAAGAACGAAGACGCCGGAGTCGCCACGATTCGCTCCTCCGCATCAGAGACACGAGAAGGGTCGAGAGGTTGGTCGGTTTGTATCTGTTCTTTGATTTGTGGACCTCTGCATGCTCTGGTAGCCAAGCTGGTGTCGCCTCGACGGACCTAAGCTCAAACAAAACACATGGTGATGCATCTGTCAGTCCTACTCCGATGGCACTCCCTCTTTTCAATAACAAAGATCCTGCTCTCTTTTTTTTTACACTACCGGAACAGGGCCATACCCCGACGGCCAAAACAATGCCGACGGCCCCCGTCGGCTTCTTCGGAGATATGCCGACAGCTGGTTCGCCGTCGGCGTAAAAGGCCGCGGGTTAGGTAGAGATAAGCCGACGGCACCCGTCGGCATAGAAAGGCCGTCGGCTAGCTACATATACGCCGACAATGCCGCCGCCGCTTACAACGGCCGTCGGCATACCGTGGGGCCCGCCACCTCGCTAACGGTCGCTGACCTATGCCGACGGCCAAACGGGGCCGCCGGCATAGGTCCGCAGCCACGCCATCGATCCAGCCGCACCATGCGAGCCTATGCCGACGGGCCGCCGTCGGCATATCTGCCACGCCGGCGATCCGCTGCACGCTGATTGATCTATCTTGACTAGGCCGCTCAGCATAGTTATATTTTTTCGTATATATTTTTAATGCTTTTTGTGTATTATTATATCAACTAACATGTAGCATGTTAAATATAAACCTACATATGAATATATATGTAGTTTGTTTTTTTTCATATATTATGAATATATATATATATATAGTTTGTATTTTTTCGAGCACGTTAATAATGTGCGGTCATGTTCTTTTAAATATAGATCCTTATATTTTATTAAAATCAAAAACAGCTATGCCGACAGAAGTTTTGTGGCAGTTGCAAACGCCCGACACCCGTCTCCAGAGAGTGACCCCCCTCACATCCGCGGTGTGCCCCCCCTCATGGACGGCGCCGCCGCCGGCACCTGGAGGGGGGAAACGGACGCGTCGGGTCTACACGGGGTGGATGTAGCTGTGGTTTTGGCCCGGATGTTGCTCCCGGGTGTCCCTCTGGGCCGACCTAACACAACCGGGTGGAGAGGTCCACTGGTCAAAGCCCGTCCGTGGGAAGTCAAAAGGCTAGATCTCGTGGTCAACCGCTCCAGGGTTAGGCGGACGGGGCCCTGGGGTAGTAATGCCATCGGGCGTCGTGCATCGCGCCTCATACATGCGGGTGGTGTTGTGGCATGTCCGAAGAGGCGACGCGCCTCGGCAGGCCCCCCCACACGGACAGCCCGCCGCCGCACCGGAAGGGGGAAACGGACGCGTCGGGTCTACACGGAGTGGATGTAGCTGTGGGTTTGGCCCGATGTTGCTTCTGGTGTCCTTCTGGGCTGACCCGACACAACCGGGTGGAGAGGTCCACCGGTCAAAGCCCGTCTGCAAAGTCAAAGGCTAGATCCCGTGGTCAAACGCTTCTGAGGTTAGCCGACGGGGCCCACAGGGGTAGCAATGCCACCGAGCGTCGCATCGGGCCCTCATACATGCGGGGTGGTGTTGTGGCATGTCCGAAGAGGCGGCACGCGTCTCCGGTGCGCGGCCCCCCTCACGGACGGCGCCGCCGCCGGCACCTAGAAGGGCGAAACGGACGCGTCGGGTCTACACGGAGTGGATGTAGCTGTGGGTTTGGCCCGGATGTTGCTCCCCGGTGTCCTTCTAGGCCGACCCGACACAAGCGGGTGGAGAGGTCCACTGGTCAAAGCCCGTCCGTGCAAAGTCAAAGGGCTAGATCCCGTGGTCAAACGCTACAGGGTTAGCCGGGACGAGGGCCCTGGGGGGTAGCAATGTCACCGAGCGTCAGAGCGGGCCCGCATACATGCGGGTGGTGTTGTGGCATGTCCGAAGAGGCGCACACGCCTCGGTCGTGGCCCCCTCACGGACGGGCGCCACCACCGCACCGGAGGGGGAAACAAACGCGTCGAGTCTACACGGAGTGGATGTAGCCGTGGCCCGCCCGGATGTTGCTCCAAAGTGTTCCTATGGGCCGACCTAACACAACCGGGTGGAGAGGTCCACTGGTCAAAGCCCGTCCGTGCAAAGTCAAAGGGCTAGATCCCGTGGTCAAACGCTACAGGGTTAGGCGGGGCGGGGCCCTGGGGTAGCAATGCCACCGGGCGTCCGCATCGGGCCCTCATACATGCGGGTGGTGTTGTGGCATGTCCGAAGAGGCGCACGCGCCTCGGTTGTGGCCCTCCTCACGGACGGCAATGAAACGGTAGTAGACGCTCGTAGTAATGATGCAGCGTGAATATTATTAAATACTTGGAGCGCGATAAAATCATGAGTTTTTACACAACGTGGGCACAAAAGCTATAGGACTGATGGTAATTTTTCATAATTTTTGTGATGGAGAAGTATCTCAACACTTCCCTCTACGCTGGATTGCTCTTCGACGCTTCACGATCGTGGCGCGGCCTCCGGGGTAGCATACCGTCAAATCTTGCGAGGCGGCCTCTCACAAGTCCGGAAGAGTTGAGGCAGTTGCAAACGCCCAGCCGCGCCTCCGGGTGTGCCCCCCCCTCACGGACGGCGCCACCGCCGCACCGGAGGGGGAAACGGACGCGTCGGGTCTACACGGAGTGGATGTAGCTGTGGGTTTGGCCCGATGTTGCTCCCGGTGTCCTCTCGGGCCGACCCGACACAACCGGTGGAGAGGTCCACCGTCAAAGCCCGTCTGCAAAGTCAAAGGGCTAGATCCCGTGGTCAAACGCTACAGGTTAGGGCGGGACAGGGCCCGGGGGTAGCAATGCCACCGGAGCGTCGCATCGGGCCCTCATACATGCGGGGTGGTGTTGTGGCATGTCCAAGAGGCGGCACGCGTCTCGGTGTGTGGCCCCCACGAACGGCGCCGCCACCGCACCGGAGGGGGGAAACGGACCGTCGAGTCTACACGGAGTGGATGTAGCTGTGGGCCTGGCCCGATGTTGCTCCAAAGTGTTCCTATGGGCCGACCTAACACAACCGGGTGGAGAGGTCCACCGTCAAAGCCCGTCCGCAAAGTCAAAGGGCTAGATCCCGTGGTCAAACGCTACAGGTTAGGCGGGGCGGGGCCCTGGGGTAGCAATGCCACCGAGCGTCGTCTCGGGCCCTCATACATGCGGGTGGTGTTGTGGCATGTCCAAGAGGTGGCACGCGCTCGGTTGTGGCCCCCCTCACGGACGGCAATGAAACGGTAGTAGACGTTCTGCGGTAACGATGCAGCGTGAATATTATTAAATACTTGGAGCGCGATAAAATCATGAGTTTTTTACACAACGTGGGCACATGTGCTATAGGACTGATGGTAATTTTTCATAATTTTTTGTGATGGAGAAGTATCTGAACACTTCCATCTACGCGGATTGCTCTTCGCACGTCTACGACTGTGGCCGGCGGCCTCCGGGGGCTAGCATACCGTCAAATCTTGCGTAGGCGGCCTCTCACAAATCTGGAAGTGTTGAGGCGGTTGCAAACGCCCAGCACGCGTCTCCGGGGTGTGCCCCCTCACGGACGGCGCGCCGCCGCCGCACCGGAGGGGGAAACGGACACGTCGGGTCTACACGGAGTGGATGTAGCTGTGGGTTTGGCCCGGATGTTGCTCCCCGGTGTCCCTCTGGGCCGACCCGACACAACAGGGTGGAGAGGTCCACCGTCAAAGCCCGTCCGTGCAAAGTCAAAGGCTAGATCCCGTGGTCAAACGCTACTGAGGTTAGGCGCGGACGGGGCCCCGGGGTAGCAATTCCACCGGAGCGTCGTCTCGGGCCCTCATACATGCGGGGTGGTGTTGTGGCATGTCCAAGAGGCGGCACGCGTCTCGGTGTGGGCCCCTCACGACGGCGCCCGCCGCCGCACCGGAGGGGGGAAACGGACGCTACCGAGTCTACAGGAGTGGATGTAGCTGTGGGCCTAGCCCGGATGTTGCTCCAAAGTGTTCCTATGGGCCGACCCTAACACAACCGGGTGGAGAGGTCGACCGTCAAAGCCCGTCTGCAAAGTCAAAGGGCTAGATCCGTGGTCAAACGCTACAGGTTAGGCGGGGCGGGGCCCTGGGGTAGCAATGCCACCGAGCGTCGTCATCGGGCCCTCATACATGCGGGGTGGTGTTGTGGCATGTCCAAGAGGCGCACGCGTTCCTGGTTGTGGCCCCCCTCACGGACGGCAATGAAATGGTAGTAGACGCTCGCGTAACGATGCAGCGTGAATATTATTAAATACTTGGAGCGCGATAAAATCATGAGTTTTTACACAACATGGGAACATGTGCTATAGGACCGATGGTAATTTTCATAATTTTTGTGATGGAGAAGTATCTCAACACTTCCTCTACGCTGGATTGCTCTTCGCGACGCTTCACGATGTGGGCCGGCGGCCTCCGAGGGTAGCATACCGTCAAATCTTGCGAGGCGGCCTCTCACAAGTCCGGAAGTGTTGAGGCGGTTGCAAACGCCAGCACGCTGCCTCCGGGTGTGCCCCCCCCTCACGGACGGCGCCACCGCCGGCACCTGGAGGGGGGAAACGGACGCGTCGGGTCTACACGGAGTGGATGTAGCTGTGGGTTTGGCCCGGATGTTGCTCCCGGTGTCCCTCTAGGCCGACCCGACACAACCGGGTGGAGAGGTCCACTGGTCAAAGCCCGTCCGTGCAAAGTCAAAGGGCTAGATCCCGTGGTCAAACGCTACAGGTTAGGCGGACGGGGCCCTGGGGTAGCAATGCCACCGAGCGTCAGACGGGCCCTCATACATGCGGGGTGGTGTTGTGGCATGTACGAAGAGGCGGCACGCGTCTCCGGTGTGCGGCCCGCCTCACGAACGGCGCCGCCGCCGGCACCCGGAGGGGGGAAACGGACGCGTCGGTCCCTCATTTTATATGTAAACAAAACTTTTCAATGCGTATGAAAATAATATACACTAAAAATATATTTGAAGACAGTTAATAATATTTTTTAAAAATGTTAAACATGTATAAAAGTTGTTGCAAAAAATATGCCACGCTATGCCTTCACCTCCCTCTGTATAGAAATATAACTGATGACTATAAAAACATCAAAATTTATATGAAATAAAAAACAGAAAGAAGAAAAATATAAGCTATTAAAAGCATTAAAAAATAAAATATAACTATGCCTACGGCTAAGCCGTCGGCATAGGTGAATTTATGCCGACGGCTTAGCCGTCGGCATAGCTTGCCCTTATCCTCACCGGTCCACCTCCACCACTCACGCCCGATAGCAAATCGACCCCCCCTCAGCTGTCGCCGCCCTGGCCCACCAGCGCCCGCCTGCCATTCTCCCCCGCCCCTGCCGCCCCACTCTCCTCGCCCGCGCCTCACCGCCCCCACCGGGTCGCCACCGCCCCATCCCACCCCACCTCTCGTCCCCCGCCACTGCCTGCTCGCTCCAGCCGCCCTCGCTCCAGCCCAGCCCGCCCCTCCTCCTCGACCCGGCCGCCGTGCGTGGACGCCCGCCCGGCCGCCCCATGCCCTAGCCTGGCCGGCCTCGCTAGCTGGTCCGACCGGCGGCCCCTTTGCCTCGCCCCTGCTGTGTCCCGGCCATCCCGGCCGGCCCAGCTCCGCCTCCTCCTCCTCACCTCCACCGCCGCCCCTGCCTCCTACTCCACCAGCGTGACGCCTCTCTGCCGGTGAGCTAACACTTTTTTTTTCATTTTTTGCATTATTTAGCTATTGTTGGATGTATGAATGGATGCATGGATGGATGTTGGATGTTCTTAGGTTGCTAAATGGATGAATGTTGTATGTATCTTAGATGGATGGAGGAATCTCCGCAAAAGGAATTATTTTGCTACGGTTAGGTTGCTAGATGGATGAATCTCGGCAAAATGGATTATCATAGTTAAAAAAGCAACTTGAGTCACTTAGTTCATAAAATTGTTAACGAAGATTTTATTTTCAGTTTGTGATGTTGTTAAGTAGCTATGTGAGATGTGCTTCAAATTTGGGATACGATAAGTGGTTATTTCATCATGATGATCTTGCTAAAAAAATCGATTTGTCAATGCTTAATGTGAGGTGATGACCTAAATTGCGATATGATAAGTGCTTCCAAATTTGACAGTTGACAAAATATGATTTTTTTTCATAGTTAAAAGTATCAATGCTTAATGTGATGTGATGACCTAATTTTTTTTCACTCGGTGTAATTAACAGGATTTGTGGTGTTCCATCTTCGTGGAGTGATCGTCGACGTTGGAGGTGTTGGTCCAGATCGCCCCTCTCCTTTGATCGACTACATCGGAGGGTGAGCAACAATTCCATGACCTCGCCCACTTTTTTCCATGTCACTAGATTGAATTTTCACATCAAGTCGCAGAATCTAGGTCTCCCGTCCGAAGGGTTGCATCGATAAATATGCATTCAATTGCATATTTATCACCGCAGCTCTTTCGGATTGTCCACGCTTTCCACGGACAGCTCGAGGATGTGTAGATTGGATGCGTTGTTCATGTTCTACCCGTTCCGAGACAGATTTCGGCGGCGCCTCCTGTTGTTCTCCGGATGCACATTCTCTCGGCATTTTGCCGAGACGTATTTGGAGAACAGCGGGAGGTGCTGCCAAATTTTGTCTCGAATGGGGTAGAGCATGGACCGTACTCAATCTACACATTCTCGGGTGGGATTAGGACCCATCTTTACCTATTAGAGATGTAGGTGGATTACTAGTCAACCTTGTAAAAATAAAATATTGATGTTGGTAATTAAAATGAATCCTTAATTTTGTTGTGTGGCTTCCAATAAAGCGTAGATGGCAGATAATCGGTGGATGTATAGTGGGTTTTTCCGTCGGAATCAAGTAACAACAGAGTGGGTCGAGAAAACTGATGTGTTTTTGAAAGAGATATTCCGTAGTCCAATGAGGATGGTGCCGTAATGCCCGTGTGCGGATGTGAGAGACGATCCGCAGAGATAAGAGTGAGATGACTAAGCACCTTCGCACGCATGGATTTATGCCCAACTTTAATATGCCGATAAACTTTGCCCAGCCGGGACCGTGGTAGAGAGGATGTGATACGACAACGCGTCGCTGGTTATGAGGACGATGGGGTTAGAGACATGCTAGATGATGTCTTTGCTGACAGCCGACACCTCCGTCACATTCAGCGAATGAACCGGAGGAGCCGGAGGAAACCGCAAAGGCCTTCCCGGAAATCTTGGCCTCGTCAAAGAAACCTCTCTATGAGGGTGCCAAGTTGTTCAGGCTGGATGCCATCTCGCAATCGATGGCGAAGAAGGCTGAGTACGGTCAGTAGCCGAGGTTGCTTCAAGCATTTCGGGAGTATGGGCTAATAGCCTGCCCGAGGGCCATGAACTGCCGAAAACCATGTACGGTACGAAGAAAATCATGAAGGCGCTCTCCATGGACTATGAGAAAATACATGTTTGTCCAAAGAATTGCCTTTTGTTTAGGCATGAGTATGCGGATGACAACCATCGAGGAAGTGCGGTTCCTCTCGGTATATTGAGGTGGTCGATAAGCATGGTCAAGCGGCAGCTAAAAATCCTGTGAAGGTTCTTCGTATCTTGGTTTTATAAAGACTGCAGCGCTTTTCATCACCGAGGAGTCTCGCCAAAATGATGAAGTGGCACAAGGAAGGAAAAGGTACAATCCAAAAAATTGTACATACATCAAGGTGAAGCATGGAAGTCATTCGATATAAAGTACCGGAGGAAGCAGCCGAGGCTGGGAATGTCGAATTGCTATAACAGTGATGGGTTCAATCCATATGGTATGTCGCCTAATCCATACAGCTGCTGGCCCATATTTGTTATTCCGCTCAATCTCCCTCCCGGCGCCATAATGCAACGCAAGACCATGTTCCTGCTTATAATTCCGGGGCCTGAATATCCAGGGAAGAATTTGAGTGTGTTTATGCAGCCATTGGTGGATGATTTGCACCATTCTTGGTACTTCCCGAGGTTGACATACGACCGGCATCTGCAGAAAAATTTCTTGATGAAAGTTTGGCTACTGATTGCATGCATGACTTTCCGGCTATGCCCTGCTCATGGATGGTGTACAAGTGGAAAGATGCCTTGCCCAAAGGTGCATGCAGGCCTTGATTTTCATTTGGATGAAGAAGGGTGGCAAGTATGTTGCCTTTGACCAGCATCGACAATTCCTCCCTCCGCACCATCCTGATAGGGAAGACAAGAAGAACTTCACAAAAGGCAAAGTTTTCCATGAAGTAAATGAGATTCCAACGTTTTACGGTGAGGATGTGCTTGCTCACTCAAAGCTCTTAAGCCTGCCTGTGAAGGTAAAGGCAAAGGCAAAGGCAAAGGTAAAGGGAAAAATGTTTTGAAGGATATGGTGAGACGACAACCGGACTCACATTATCCCCTTCACGCAGCTTCCTATTTTAAGGACCTCAAACTTCCATACAACATCGACGTGATGCACACCAAAAGAATGTCGCAGAGTCCCTTTTTAACACGATCCTCAACATTCCCGATAAGACAAAGGATAATGTTAATGCTAGAGTCGATCAACAGAATATTTGTGATAGACCACGTCTTCACATGCAACCTCCCACAGCGGTCGAAAATCTTGGTTCAAGCGGATGCTGACTTCAGACTTAAAAGGATCATAAGATGGAGGCATTCAAGTGGCTGAAACACGCCGTGAAGTTCAATGATGGTTATGCGTCGAATATAAGTAAGGGGTCAATCTTTCAACAGGCAGAGTGACCGGCTCAAGAGTCATGACTATCATGTATGGATTGAGCGGATTATGCCGTGATGGTTCGGGCTATGTTCCCGAGCGTGTCCGGCGTGTGCTTGCGGAGTTAAGCCATTTCTTCCAACGCTTTGTGCTAAAGAAGTATGTCCCGAGAAGATAAAAGAAATGCATAAGAAGGCGCGGAGTTGATATGCAAGCTAGAGAAGATCTTCCCGCCAGCTTCTTTACTCCGATGACACATCTCATTTTGCACCTTGCTAACGAGGTATTGTTGGGGGCCCTGCAGATCGCGTTGGCGAGACGCCCGAGAGATGTAACAAGCATCCGAGATGTAAATGTGGAAACAAAGCTAAGATTGAAGCTTCCATAGCTGAGGCAGTTATCCTAGAGGAGGTGGCAGACCTCGTGACAGCCTACTATCCGGACCATGTTCCCATGTTGCACAATAAGGTGTCTCGATAAAATCATGAAGAACCCAAGTATAAACCCAAGTTGCCTCTATTCACGGGCAAGGTGGCAGGGCTGGATGCTCGACATCTTATGTCATGCCACGAGATGAGTGGGAGGATGTCATGTTCTATATCTTGCACAACATCAAGGAAGTTGAGGATGAGTGGATGAGGTAATACCTTTGCACCATTCTTTTAGTCAATTCATTATGTTCACTTTGCCTAGTTCTTATACCGCTTTTCTTATTGTAGTCAATTCGCTGAGGAAGAGTGGGCGGGGATGCTGCCTCCCATCAAGCGGAGGCACTTGCTCTTCTCCGAAGGGTGCCGATGGAAGGAAAAATTTCGCTATGTGGTTCATGGAGAAAGTAATTTTCACACTTCCTATTACCCATTTCACACTTCCAATTAAACTCATGCACCCTATAATTTAAATTAAACTTGTAGGAAATGATCCGAACGAATCAATGGATGAAGAATTGAGATGGGTTTCATGGGTTTTGACCCTACCGTCATGACACGCCAAAAGTATGATGTGAATGGGTATCACTTCCATACGAGGAGCACCGAATAGTCGGCCTGATCCCAAAACCATAAATACCGGAGTCTTCACCAAGGAGATAATAATGTAGATTACTACGGAAGGGTAGGAAAATATACGAGCTTACATTCAAATGTGGCCGTAAACACCTAAGTCTCACTTTGTGTTCAAATGTCGATGGTTCGACCCCAAAAGGGTCTCGAGACATACGCCTTCCGTTGGTTTAGTTGAAGTTAAACCATCAACCGCCTATGCCGGAGCTGATCTCTTTATCGCCGCTACCTGTGCCACACAAGTATATTATCTGCCTTACCCATGCCGTAAAGAGTACCTAAAGGGTTGGGAAGTTGTGTTCAAGGTGTCGCCACATGGTAAGCTACCGGACCCGAACGATGATGATTACTACAACATAAACCCCATGACATACGAGGGAGTGTTTTTCAAGAGGAACATGATGACGTGGTCCCAAACAAGGAGGATGATGACTTGGGTTATGTTGACTGACCCAAACGACGACGGCCGCCGGATTGATGGTGAGGCAATTGTGAATCAAAGAGACATAATTATGCTTGAAAAGTTAAATGAAGACGCCGACGCGACGATGAGGAAGAGCCTCCACCTCCGCCGAAAAACGAAGAAGATATGCGGATAGTGATGATGAGACCGGTCGACAAATAGATTACAATAGTGATGATTCATATGGGTTCTAGAAAATGTATGTTCTTTTAATAATGTTCTCTTCCGTTATTTTTATATCCTTACTAATTGTTTATTCTCTTCTCAATGCAGGTTTGCTAATCATGGGCAAGTCCAAGGTGCCGCTTCTCAAGAAGATCAAAGGAGGACTTACTCGGAGTGGACGAGCCCACAAGGTTCCCTCCCGACTACGCGAGGATGGCACCTCACAGGGAGGTGGAGGGGTCGGGGGAGGAGACCCTAGAGGAGGAGGGGTTGGGGGGAGAGCCCCTAGAGGACGAGGAGGTGGGGAGAGGCAACCGGGCCAAAAACTCCGGGTCGTGTCCAAATAGGAGGGTCTTCTTGATGCCCTCCTATGCCGATGCAGCTTCGAGTCTGAGGAGGAGGAGTATATTCCTGATGCCGAGGAGGAGGAGGCCGAGGAGGAGGAGGCCGAGGAGGAGGAGGCCGAGGAGGGCGAGGAGGGTGGAGGGGAGGTTGACCCCGAGTTGTGGGGTGACTTGCCACCGGTGCTCCGCAGGGTGGCTGCGTGGTAATGCCGAGTACCTACACCACCTTCTATCGAGGCGCACAAGTGGCTCATTGAACTCAAGGGGACAGAGTAAGTGCATCTCAATCATACTTTCAACACATGACAACATTTTTTATTGTACACATGGCAACCCTTTGATTCTTTTGCAAGAATCGGATCCTTCACGGAAAGGGCCAGAAACCGAACGGCCTTCTCACCGCCCTGTTGAAGCAGTTTTGGCTGGCCTATTCTCGCCCATGCCGACAGGGACCCACAGCTGCGTGTTTTGGCCACAAGTGGGCCCACTACGAGACTTGCTGCAACGCTGAGTACGGACGGCCGCTAAGGCCGTGATCACCAAATTTTGGGTAAGTTCCATTTTGAATCACTTGTCTTTAGTTTCGTTCATAGTTTATCATTGAATCACTCAACTCATGCCTTGTTTGCTTCGGTTTATGCATGATTGCAGCAACTCTATAGAGTTCTTGACGAGCACAAGGCCGAGCCGACGTGGTCTTACTTATGTCTGCAAAGAAGAAAGCTCGTCGATTGCATCGAGGTGCGTTGGGTTGCCGCCTCACAAGACTACCACATCTACCGCAACAAAAGATGACCAAAACTCAAGCACGAGGGACAAAATTACCATGAGCAGGAGCAGTTCATGATGGTAACTATTACTGACTTTTCATTGTTTCAAGGAGTCAACTATATGTTTCGTGCTCACATGTCATGCTTCCAAAATTTGCATAGGTTGTTCCTCGTTGGTGCTATGGAAGGCATGACGGATGGGCGTGTTTGGTGGATAGGTGGGTCGGTGACGATCCAGAGTTTGTTGCCAAGAGCATCAAGGCCCGGGCTAACCGTGGAAAAGACGGGACACACGGCCAAGGAAACAGGAACCACCGGGGCTTCAAGGCCATGAAGGTATATCTATATGAAAGATGCATTTTGGTTCTTCTTTACCGCCATGTTCTTATGTATGGTTAACTTCGCTTGACGCTGCAGAGGACAAGTTGCGAGGCCGCTCTCGGACATGGAGTCGTGGAAGCTGGCCCACGAGCGGAGTGATCGCAAGGAGGGCGAGAGCGATTACGGCAACACCGAGCAACACCGAGTCTTACACTCGTAACTATCGGTTGCATCCGGATGTTCCTGCTCTGAGGTCGCCCGCCTCGGATCGACGACACGGCGGTGGTGGCCATCCAGGGTAAGTCCCATGGCCGGTATCCGTGTTTCGATGGCTTGATCACTCCGTCGATCTCGTACACACGGCTTCGAGCTACCAACCCGAGCCCGTTAGAGAGTACGGGGCGTTCGCAGCCTCCCTTAGTCCGCCAACGTGCTGTAAGTACTTCCCTTATCTTCTTTGTCTCTATCTTTCTTAGTTTATTTTCATCACGCCCACTTAGAAACAACCTCAATTTTGTAGGCATATCGGGCCTTTCTCGAGCATAGGCATATTGAGGTGAGGGAGTACTTGCAACGAGTGAAGGCAACGATGATTACAGCCGTCAGCGATGGCGGTTAGTTTTGCCCTCTTAAACCAAGCTCAAATTTGCAATTTCATTCCTTCCGACTTTGTTGATCACGGCTTGTTTCTAAGTGGACTTGTTTAACTAACATCCGTGCTATCTTGGCGTCTTGGACTAACCGCACGGAGCCACCACAAGTTGGACCCCACCACCACTGCTGGAGACGCCCACACCTTCCCACGCTCGAGGAATGGCTGGCACTAGGCGGTGATACTCCGTTAGTAAATTTGCCTAACTAATGACAAACTAGTTCTCGCTCATTCAACACTATCATGTCTACCGTTAGAAACTTCTTTCAAACATGTAGGGGACCGGTGGCTCGACTCTGCTCGTCGACCCCATCCACTCCGATCTGGCAGAGTGATGGTGGTCGCGGTGGCGGTTTTGGCGGAGGAGGACTTGGCGGTGGCGGTTTTGGCGGAGGTGGACTTGGTGGTGGTTTTGGCGGAGGTGGACTCGGTGGTGGTGGTGGTTTTGGCGGAGGTGGACTCGGTGGTGCTTGATGTCGATGGTGTATGCGGCCGTTGTGCCATGTCTTTCATGTTTCAACTTTTATGATGTTTCATGTCTTGCACTATTCTTATGTTCGTGGACTTTCGCCGGTAATGATCTTTAGATGATGAACTTGACTATGTTTAAATGATGTTGATGAACTGTCATATTTCATATTATTCTGTTTTGAAATGTTGTCAAATGAATTGGAAAAGAGAAAACAGGAAAAAAAATAAAAAAAAACTATGCCTACGACAAAGACGTCGGCATAGATACGCCTAGGACCACCAGGAGGCGACACGTGGCAGGGCTATGCCTACGGCAAAGCCGTCGGCATATATATAAATCTATGCCGACGGCTTTGCCGTAGACATAGCCCTGTCGCCAGGTTAAACCAGGGAGCGACACGTGGCGAAGATATGCCTACGGCAAAGCCATCGGCATAGATTTATATCTATGCCGACGGCTTTGCCGTAGGCATATCTTCGCCACGCGTCGCCTCAACCGCCAGCAGTTTTGACGGCGCCGTCCGTTGCCGCCGACGGAAAACTACGCCGACGGCTAATCTATGCCGACGGTTGCGCCAGGCGTCGGCATAGCCACCTATGCCGACGGCATTATTATGCCGACGGTCCGACAGAGTACCGACGTGATCTACATCGACGGGGACATGCCGACGGCAGCCGTCAAGATAGATCTATGCCGACGGGTTATGGGGCCTATGCCGACGACCCTGGCGTCAGAGGCATAGACCGCGAGTCCGGTAGTGTTATCTTCAGACCGTTCATGAAATGCAGCTTCTTCCTCTAGCTCAGCTTCGACCTTGTGGAAGTATGAGGCATTGAAGAAACTATATGATACCATGTACGTTGCAGCAGGAATATGTTACAATATATTTCAAAAAGATTTGTTGTATGAAACATTTGAATTAATACTATATGAAAAACTAAAAATGCATACTATTGGATTATTGTCTAGTTGAATTTTTTTAATATAGGTTTTTTTAAGAAAAAATATTGAATATAGGTAATCTATATCTATACCTGTACATACTAATAATTCAAGGTGCATTTCTCCGATTTTTTAATCCGTTCACTGTTAAAAGTTTTTTTCCCTATCCGAGGTGGTACTAAATTTTTTTACATTCGTTTGCTAGAAAAAAAAACAATATTTATACATGGTCATGCACGTTGTAGCCAGTCAAAGCCAGCCCACTTATTTCTCTGCGTACACAGCTAGGAAAACCCTATTTACCGCATGTGGCGAGAAATAGTCTAACTTTTGCACAGGGCGCAAGGCTGTGCCAGCCTGTTCTCTTTTTTCTTTTTTTCTTTTTTATTGTTTGTTCCTTTCTCTATTTTCTTTATTTTCCCCCGCAAAATTTAGAATTTATTCAAATTTCTTTCATAAATTCAAAATTACAAATAAAATCTGAATTTAGATTGGTGGTTTCAGTTTCTAGAAACTAATTCCGAATTCCAAATTTTTGTTTCTGTTTCAAAAATGTTCAAAACTTGAAACTTTTGTTCTATTCCATATTTATTAAATTTAGAAAAACAAACCAAATATTTCTAAAATTGTTTGTGTTTTCCAAAAAATCGAGATATTCAAAATAAAATTGCATTTTGGAAATTGTTCCATTTTTTCTAAAAAATTAGGATTTTCAAAATAAAATTGAATTTTAAAATTTGTTCCAGATTCTACAAATATTCTTGTTTAGTGAAATGTTCACAAATTGAAAATAATGATCGTGGTTAAAATAAACATATTTTCAAAATAATTATAAATGTTCAAAACATGTTCCTATTTTCGAAAATTGTTCCCAAATTCAAAAAAGTTAGTGTTTTTCAAAGGTTCATGCTTTCAATAAATGTTTGTGAATATATAAAGATCTCCTATTTCAAATGTTGTTCATCTTTTTCCAAAATGAACGAAAATTGTGTTGTCCAATTTTTGGGATTTTCATAATAAAATTGGATTTTAAAATATGTTCCAGATTCTATAAATATTCTTGATTAGTGAAATGTTCAAAATTCAGAATAATGATCGTGGTTAAGATAAACACATTTTAACAAATTATTATAAATGTTCAAAACATGTTCCTATTTTAAAACATTGTTCCCAAATTCAAAAGTTAATGCCTTTCAAAGGTTCATATTTTCAATAAATGTTTGTGAACTTTAAAAAAAACTCCCTATTGCAAATGTTAACAAAAATTTTGAAAAAAAATTCGGGATTTCAAAAATTATTCATGTTTTAAAAATAGTTTGCAATTCATAAATATTAATTTATTTTTGGAAAATTTGGAAAAAATCAAAACAAGGTTCTGAATATGGTGATGTGGTATGTTCTTATTTCTTAAACGTTCGCGCTGCTCATTGGTAAGCAGGACCCAATGTCGCCATCGATCGCGCTGACATTTCCCTAGAGTGGATAGACGTACGCGCTCGATGGATCAAAGCTCAAAACCCGTCGAGATCTAGGAAGTCGTCCGGATCAAGTAATGGCACCGCCTCTCCCTGCCCTTGCCCCTGCGCGACGGGGACGCGGTGACCATCGTCTCTCCGCGCCTGCGGCTGCGCCGGAGAAAGAGAACCAGCAGAACCCTGCAGCTGCCCACCGTGCGCGAGGACGATGGAGAGCTGCGCCTGCGTCCTGGCGAGTTCGCACCGTGTGGCCAGGATCTCCTCCTGCAGCTGGCTGATGACCCCGGTGAACCCGTACACCGGGTCCTCCACCCGCCACTGCGCTTCCATCGCCATCGTCTCCGCCGCCTGAGCTCTCTCGTCCACCGGCAAGCTCTGCAGAATGGCAACTCAATTCAAATCCTGAATGATGCAAATGCAAGTACGAGCTCTAACTTACGGACTAGCTCCCTGATGGATTGTCAATGGCGGCCAGGTTACCCACCTGCAGCAACCTCGCGACGTTGCTGGCGCCGAAGACCCGGTGGACGGAGGCATAGCGGTGGGGGTGCGACGCCGGGAAGTAGGGGGCGAGCACGCAGTCGTGGGCGCACCGCCGGCGCAGGTACTTGCACGCCGCGCACCTCCTCTGGTTATTGCCGCCGCCTTCCTGGTCTTCTTCCTGCATTTCCACGTCGCCGGTCGACATGATGATCTAGTGCTAGATCCTGATGCGAGTTCGTGGGATCTCAGGAAGATTTTGGGAAGATCTTGAGGGCGCATGCTTATATGCGCATCATGCATGGAGGGAGCGCTGGAAATGGCAACACCAACGGCTACGTCGGTGTAAACATGGCAAGCTTAACGGCATTGTTGTTGCCAATTGCAGGAGCGCGCCGCACGGCAGCCGGCGTTTCCAGCCTCCTTTTACTCTCGCCCCAGGGCCCGCGCTCGCTCTCCTCGTCCAGCACTGCACCGTTGCCGTCGCCCCAGCTCCACCGAAAACATATAATAGAACTCATGCACCCAGGCCCTCCCTATCTAGCCATCCATTCTGCGCATCACGATTCATGCAAACACATTTCCCTTTTTTGTTTCTCTCACATAAAACATGTTTTAAAGTTCAAACCTTTGCAGCGTGGCAAAGCCTTCTATCTAGAATCTAGGATAAATCGCTCAGATTTTTTTGTCAAACATAAATATACAAATTATGATTTTCTGCCACGCTGCAAAGGTTTGAAGTTCAAGACATGTTCTATGCGAGAGAAACAAAAAAGAGAAAATTTCATATAAAAAATTAGTTGTGTTGCATAGATCTTAAAGCAATATTGAACACCAAGGATAGCAGGGCCTGGGTGCAGATATTCTAAAAATCCACGTCAGCTCCACCCAGTGATGCTTTTGCTTGTTACGCAGCACTGATGAAGGTAGGCGTTCTTGGAGTAGGAGCAGATCTTAGCTTCCTGCAATCCTGCAACTGCATAAATAATTGGGGACGTGCAGCATAAATAATTTGGATAAGCTAATGTTAGTAGTAAACGACACTGGCAGCGCCACTCATAGAACTCTTCCTGTGAATGCATTTTAGTCACACTACTCTGAAAACAAACAAAATAACAGGTCCTGAAACTAGCATTTCTGGCTCCAGCGAGTCCATCTAAAAGTATGAACTGATGAAGACAGACGGGTGCACTTTATTTCAACACGTCCCCTCATGTCTTGGCTATTTTAGATGTGGGATGAACGTAGGCCACATAATCTTTTTTCATACTGTGTTGGCAGGGTCATGAGCTTGAGACCTCTTGGCTTTGATTCCACATTGAATTAATGCTTCAACCAATTCATCCAAAAGTCCGAACTAATGAAGAGAGGTGGGTAATATATTTCAACAAACATTGGTCACTAGCGTGCCATATCCTTCCATAGGGCATTGACCTGACACGTTTTTAGCACAAAACGGTCACGCGAGATCTGGGGACAAGTTATTTTGTAGAAAGGAATTTGTATTTATTTATTGGGTGAACTATCAAAAATGTCGTTACACTACTTTCTTTCCCGAATCACAAAATCGCCTTTACCCCCCTCTTTTTAGTCACACTACTCTGAAAACAAACAAAATAACAGGTCCTGAAACTAGCATTTCTGGCTCCAGCGAGTCCATCTAAAAGTATGAACTGATGAAGACAGACGGGTGCACTTTATTTCAACACGTCCCCTCATGTCTTGGCTATTTTAGATGTGGGATCAACGTAGGCCACATAATCTTTTTTCATACTGTGTTGGCAGGGTCATGAGCTTGAGACCTCTTGGCTCTGATTCCACATTGAATTAATGCTTCAACCAATTCATCCAAAAGTCCGAACTAATGAAGAGAGGTGGGTAATATATTTCAACAAACATTGGTCACTAGCGTGCCATATCCTTCCATAGGGCATTGACCTGACACGTTTTTAGCACAAAACGGTCACGCAAGATCTGGGGACAAGTTATTTTGTAGAAAGGAATTTGTATTTATTTATTGGGTGAACTATCAAAAATGTCGTTACACTACTTTCTTTCCCGAATCACAAAATCGTCTTTACCGCCCCCCCCCCCCCCTCTTTTTAGTCACACTACTCTGAAAACAAACAAAATAACAGGTCCTGAAACTAGCATTTCTGGCTCCAGCGAGTCCATCTAAAAGTATGAACTGATGAAGACAGACGGGTGCACTTTATTTCAACACGTCCCCTCATGTCTTGGCTATTTTAGATGTGGGATCAACGTAGGCCACATAATCTTTTTTCATACTGTGTTGGCAGGGTCATGAGCTTGAGACCTCTTGGCTCTGATTCCACATTGAATTAATGCTTCAACCAATTCATCCAAAAGTCAGAACTAATGAAGAGAGGTGGGTAATATATTTCAATAAACATTGGTCACTAGCGTGCCATATCCTTCCATAGGGCATTGACCTGACACGTTTTTAGCACAAAACGGTCACGCGAGATCTGGGGACAAGTTATTTTGTAGAAAGGAATTTGTATTTATTTATTGGGTGAACTATCAAAAATGTCGTTACACTACTTTCTTTCCCGAATCACAAAATCGTCTTTACCCCCCCTCATGCAAATTCCCTAACAATAATTCGTAGTGTTTCCGTCATGGAATGTAGCATGATGCCACCAATGTCGGTTCAAACGTGGGCTTGGTCCCACGTCCATGACAGTAGTATATTTCCCCAAAAAAATTAACTTGTTGTTTGAATTAAAATTTCTCAAATAACTTGCTAATTGATTTAAATCATAACTAATTAACCGTAACTCTGAATTAAAGAAATTATACATGTAATTGGACCAGTAAAATGCATAGATTGCAGTGGTGCACTTGTTTTTCCTGTTTAACGAATATAAAATACTGTTTAGGGCAGAACAGTAATTAACTTACTAATTGCATATGAGGCATTTTCAGGAATTATGTTATATTGCTTCCTACCTCATTTAAATGACCAGAGAGGATAGTTTACTTATGCTTCACCTCTTTGCCATGTAAAAAACATTTAATATTAAATAGGATTAAACCTAATATTCACACGTAGACTTTCGTTGATATGCAACGAGTTGCAAATCAAGCTTCACTTAGTGTGTAGTACTTGCTTGACTTGCCTTTGCCATGCCATGTTTGTTGTTGATTGTGCTTTATGCATGACATGTTTGTGTTGTTGCTGCGCCCTCTTCCCTCACTGACCGGAGCACTACCTCTCTCTCACTCTCTTTGCACTTGAGGAAGAAGAGGACTGGAGGAAGAAGAAAGACGCAAGGACACAAGTGTTTTTCTCCGGAGCACGAACTCCGCCTGCCGCACGAACGGCGTCCTTATTTTTCCCTGAGCACGTACTCAGCTTCATCTACAACAACATGAGCAGTACATCGTGACTTATAGCCACTCGGTGACGCAGCGCCCACGAAACGAACTCCAGCTAGCTCTACGCACACGTACGCGCTCTCCGGCCGAGTCTTCCGCCCTCGCGCATGGAGCCACCAACTCCACCACGCGACTCGGTCTCCACGTCTCGCTCCCGCGCTGCATGTGCCACGCTCAGCATACTCCGCCCACGCACCGGACGCGCACGTACGCGCTCCACGCGGGCGAGCTCCAACCGAACGCCACGGCCAACCCGCTACCGCTGCACAACTAACTCACGCACACACACGCATGCACGACGCACCCCCTGAGCCATGGACCCGGCGCGATCTGGTCCGCGCCCGACGCGCCCTGCGCTCACGTGGCCACCACGCTCTGGCCGTGGCTCTTATGGCCAACAGTTTGTTTACCGTATCATTTGCCTTTTCCGGATTTGCTTCTTATTAGTAGAGTACGAAGACGATGCAAAGTGGGAGAATTTATTCGACAGCACTTTCGGAGTTTGGCTTAACGGTCTTCTTCATAGCGAGATAACAGGTAAGAATGAGCATTACCTTGTATACCATTAGTAGCTTTTGCTTGCTGTATGTCTCGAATACTATCGTTTGGTCTTGCTACCTTTAAGCCTCCCAGTTGCCACGATACAACCCTAACCTCCACTATCGAGCAAACCTTTTGATTAGCTATGCTACCGCTTGCTTAGCCCCTCTTATAGCGTTATTAGTTGCACGTGTAGGTTTTTCCATGTGATAACATGGATATATTTGGGATATCATTATTATATTTCTTATTTGTTAAACTTGACTATATACTTGACTAAGGGTGAAGGCTCAGGCCTATGCCTTGGTGATTTGTTCCACTCTGGTCAACCCCAGTTTCCGTTGTTCTGGCTATTATGTTCCTTGATGAGCGCATCCTATCGTGTGGGGGTTATTATGGCCCCATGAACCTCCTTTATCTAGAGTTGAACTCTTTAGAAGGCCCAACATTGATACTACATTTTGCCAACATAAAACTTGCATAGGGAGTCATGAACCCGAGGTTTCTTAATAAACAACTTGGGTCAGCGCCTGAGAAAAACATTGGTCCAGAATGAGTAGCCACCGGTGCCACCATGGGAAACTTGGGGTTTGGCTATCAGAAGCTTTGCCCATCCATCTGGGACTGGGTCTAAAGATACGTTCGGCTCTGATCTAGAGTCGATCCACCAGGAGGTCTTCTGGATTAATTTGACATTCGCTAGAGTAACTTGTTAATCCCGAACTCCTGGAATTTATCGTGTTTACCCGTTGGTTCTCATGGGCCCTAAACTTGGAGGAACGGGGTATGCATGTGGAACTTATAATGGGAAGTTGAAAGCACCCTTGCAGGGTTAAATTTTTGGAAAGTCGTGTCTGCGGTTACGGGCGACTTAGAAATTCATAATTGTTGGAAATATGCCCTAGAGGCAATAATATTATATTATTATATTTTCATGTTTATAATTAAGAGTTTATATTCTATGCTATAACTGATATTATCCTAGAATATGCGATTCAGTGGAAAACTTATATGCATGTGTGGAATGATAAACGGTAAAACCTGACTCCTAATCTCACCTATAAGACTAGCTCAAGTTTTATTTGTGATCACGTTTTCTCGGTCTTGAGATATCGTTAAGTATAACGATAGTCTTAAAACAAATTTGAGAATATGACGTTGGAAGAATGATCATATTGAATCGACCCGAACTTGTTTGTTATAATTGGAGATAATATGTTAATATCATTAGAAGACAATTGTTATAACACTGAGTGAACACGTGATTTAGTTCCTTAAACCATGAGAATATCATAGTCACTTCTTACATACTATGAACTTTGGGGCTGCTCAAACGTCATTTGTAACACGGTGATCATAAGGACAACTTACAGGTTCATCGAAAATTTTGACAAGGGACTAGATAGCTCAAGAGTGGAATTTGCTCCTTCGACAATGAAGAGATATTCTTAGGTCCCTCTCTATATGACGTCATCTGTCATCGTATGGCCAGACACAGGTGACTATGTCACGGGGATGCCAGAACATGTCAACGAGAAAGAAGAGTGAAATCGGTAACGAGGAGACTGGTATAGTGAGCATGTGTATGACTCAAGAGGATACCGATATATCTCACCTCGTGTTTTGTAAAGTATCGCGAAGCAAAGAGAATATCACATGATAACCAAAGGTTCACTCGAATGTCATTCGTGTACTCATAGGGATCGATATGAATGGCCATGGTTCCGCTATCGCTCATTGAATGGAAGGCGTTTTGTTCATGTCTATGTTTTACCAAACCTACTGTGTCACAAACTTAAGATAATCATGATGTGTTGAGTGATAGTAGGACATGAGTAATGAGAAAATATTTATGAAATAGTTTCATTAATATTCAAAATAGTTTTGAGAGGAACCGAAAGCGTGTCGGGGTTTACCGGGTAATACCGATAAATTATATATATGTGGAAATAGTTTTCATGTTAAATTAATATTAAAAGGCTCAAAATATGATAAGGAGGCTTTTATATTTATTTAAATATCAATGGGCCTTAAAAGGCCAAGTGGTGGAGAGCTACTTGGGCCACTTGGGCCGAATAGTGGTGGCGCCCCCTTCCGCCTTGTAGTAGGAAGGCGGAGGTCGAATTGGAGGGGAAGTCCCCCCTCCTCTTGGCCGGCCAAGGGGGAGAATTTCCCCCCTTGTGTGGCACCTCCTTCCCTTCCTGCACTACTAGGGAAAAGCCTAGCAGTAGTGCGGGTTTTTGGCCTATCAGTAGCGCGGGTAACCGCGCTACTGCTAAGGCGCTATACCTAAAGGTTAGCAGTAGTGTTTGTTAACACGCGCTACTGCTATATCTACTTAGTAATAGCGCGTCCTACAACAGGCGCTACTGGTAATTACCAGTAGTGTGTCTCGCTACCCGCGCTACTACTATTATTCTATATTCTATTTTTTTTATTTTATGTCGTATTCATACATCTTTATACAAGTTTTCATACAGTAGCAATTTAGAGATTGTTTTTACATTATAATGAGTTATTAAATCACTAGGTGAAAGAACCGCGGATTATTTTCAAATTGATGGATCCTAAGTGACCAAGTCATGGATTGTCATGATAATCCATGACTTGATCACTTAGTATCCATCCACTTGAAACTAATCTGTGGTTCTTTCACCCAATGATATAATAACTCATCATCATCACATTAATATAAAAACTCTTGCATCATATCATCACCAACAACACTAGCTAATAATCATCATAGTCATTACCACCGACACTATTTAATCATCATAGTCATAGTGTAGCTATCTAATCACTACCAACACTAGCTAATAATAAGCATCATAATCATTACCACCAACACTAGCTATTTAATCATCATAGTCATAGTGTAGCACATCATCATCTTCAAACTCATTCTAGCTAGCTAATCACTCCCGCTGCTCTCTCTCAGGTAAATAGCATAGAACATGTGTAGCACTCCTGATTCATCATATTGGAGCATGCAGATGAATCTGTCTCCTAATTGTGGGTTGCGCTTCTGATTGCTGCCCCCTAGTACTTCTCTGCGATCCTTCACAATTTTTCTCCAGTCTTTGACTATTAAGACTTCCTCGCTTTTAGAAATCCTGAATGGACTCATGTGCAATGTAGAATGTCTTGTTCGTAAGCTAACCATTTTCATGCGACCTTTAGCCTCGATCTAATGAGGCACAACTATCATCGGCAGTCCTTGTTGAAGAACATCGTAGTAATATACTTAGCAATGAAGTTTGGCTTAAAAAATAATGTATGCAAAAGATGCACTGAGGACAAATAGCAAAAATCTTACCATCTTTCCCAAATAGATGTGACCATAGTTCAATACGAACATTATTGGTCACACATTTTGATTACTAAGATTTTGAAGTCTAGGAAAATAATTTTTCTTGACAGTATCAAGATCCTCAAGCCATGAAACATAATGACTTATCTCCTCGCGGTTTAGTTCAGTCCCGAGACAGTAGTAGGTCATGTTTACCAAGTGCAGGACATGTTTGCTTGAATGGAAATAAGCTGTCAATAGAAATTAGTTGTCAACTATTTTTGAATAAACAATATCCAAGACATAAATATGGTTGAGAAACTCACATAATGGTAGAACTGGAGGCGTCTGCACATCGACCCAGATGTCGATATTACCTTCAATATCATCTTCCGGGCGAAGATCAAAGGTGATAAGCATATCAGGCTCAAATGCATAAGCCTTGCATGGTGCTCCCCAATTTTTGCATTCAAAACAGGTGTAGTTGTATGCATTGTATAATTTTACGGCAAAAGTATAAACATGCTCGGTCCTCAAGTGAACTCTCCTTACCTCCATAGTTTCCATAGGACTGAAACCAATCTTATCCAAGACAAAAATTCTTGCATGACAGGGGATACACTAGTAGAATAGTAAAAACTAAAATTATAAGTTGAAGCAAGAGAAGCATAAGTCATGCTTAATTACAAAAAAAGACTTGTCGTTGTGACTTACTGTATCCACTTCGAAGGTCTCATCCAGCTTGATGTTAAAACGCCTACCATCAACTAGGAAATTTCTGTCGCACAGGCCACACTCATCTTTGCAGTATTCGCACATACCGAAATCCTTTTCGTCGTCAGACATTTCCTATGTTCATAGTTGAAACATTAATTAAAAATCGATCGAAGGCAACTACCAGGAAACTCAACACACAAATCTGGGGCACTCGATATTTCCTACATATTCTAGCACAAGTCATGCTTAAATTCATGGAAAAATCCGGCATGACCTTTGCTAAAATAGGACATATCGAGCGCCTGAAATTTGACGGAACGGAAATGAATCAACACTCTAGCAAAACATAAGCCACTTGGATTTTCCCTGCGATACAAAGATGTTCATACACATACAACGATGCTTAAACTTGCAATTCCATCCGGATCAATTATCATAAGCATTCGCACATGAGCTCACCGACTAAATACCCTAGTTCTACTCTATTCAACACACCAAGGAGTGGAGAAGGAGGAGGTGGACTTTTAGCTCACTAAATCGGGTGTAGAGGAAGTAAAGGTAGCTCGGATGACGATCACTCCAAGGAGACATGACTCTACAAAGCTTGCATATTCCATCGAGTAAAATTTTGGATCATCAAATCTCATATAGCATTCTTTGATGACAAAGTGATAATGACATAAAAATAATTAAATTTTCCATACCTAATTTTTTTTACTAAAAATAAAGTAGTTCTATTAATTCAACTAGTTCAACTAAGCACTTACTATAAATAAAAATAATTAATTTTCTTACTAATTCAACTAGTTTAACTAAGCACTTACTATGAATAAAAATAATTAATTTTCTTACTAATTCAACTAATTCCATTAAGCACTTACTATAAATAAACTAGTTCTATTAACCACTTAAATTCTATGTACATTCTACAAAATTCTACCTATCTATACTATTGAAAAAACCTACATTCTACCTATCTATACTATTAGCTAAATCTATGGAGGGAGGAGGGGCTGTGGGTGGAGGAGGGGGAGGGAGTAGGGGCTATGGAGGGATGAGGGGCTATGGAGGGTGGAGGTGCTGTTGATGGAGGGGCGGCTAGAGGAGGGAGGAGCAGGGGGAGGGACAAGGGGAGGAGGAGAGGCAGCTAGAGGAGGGAGGAGTGGGGCGGAGAAGGGAGGAGGGGCAGCTAGAGGAGGGAGGAGGGAGGAGGAAGAGGAGAAGGAGGAGGCTTACCGAGGCCGGAGGATGGCGGCGACGCCGACAGTAATGCGGCGACGGCGGCGGCAATGCGGCGATGGGGGCGATGGCAGGAGGAGAATGACAGCCGCGACAGTGCGACAGGAGAGAGAGGAAACGGGCGGGTGCGCGGGGGGATAAGGCTGGATTAGCAGTAGCGCGGTTTAGGAGAAAATGCTACTGCTAAACTACCTAGCAGTAGCGTGTTTCATAGGAACGCGCTACTACTACACTTAGCCTGGCGGCAACGGTGGAGTAATTTTAGTAGTAGCGCTCTTCGCCCTGGCCACGCTATTTTAGTAGTAGCGCCTTCCGTTGCCCCGCGCTACCGCTAAATAGTAGTAGCGCCCCATTTTACCCAGCGCTACTGCTAAATTTCTGTGTATAAGATTTTCCCTAGTAGTGTTGTAACCTATATATACTAGAGGTTTTGGGCACTTTTGAACACACAAGTTTCTGGAGCCTCCTCTAATTCTCTAGTTCGAGTTCTTGTTGATCCAATTAGAGCTAGAACTAGATCCTTTCATCCTCGTAATAAGAAGTCCAGTGTGGTTCTAATCTCCTCCCTCTAATTCTCCGGCAATGATTAGCTCTGGACGGTGAAGCGTTGCCATATCATGGAGATCGTACGTTTGTCATATGTAGAGATTTTGTGCATTCCGTCTTTCGTTCGAGGGACTGTTCATGGATGGTTCGAGGGATCGTTCGTCTATGGTTTGAGGGACTTCAAGTACGACCTACACTGACTCGTCTTCTTCCGCTGTCACTAGTAGAAAACAGGGCAATGGTCTAGGCCCGGCTAGCCCATTAGTCCCGGTTCAATCCAGAACCGGGACCAATGGGGGCATTGGACCCGGTTCGTGAGCCCCGGGGGCCGGCCGGGCCACGTGGGCCATTGGTCCCGGTTCGTCTGGACCTTTGGTCCCGGTTGGTGGGACGAACCGGGACCAATGGGCTCGCTCTGGCCCACCACCATTGGTCCCGGTTGGTGGGACGAACGGGACCAAAGGCTGCCCTTTAGTCCCGTTCGAGTCACCAACCGGGACCAATTAGTTGCCTATATATACCCTCGCCATGAGCGAGCACTCCAAGTGCTCTGTTTTTTAATAAAAGCGAGGGAGAGCTTTGTTGTGCTCTAGCTCACCTCCTATGCACACGAGGTGTTCGATGGAATGCCCGAGCCACACTACTTCAGCTTTCTCCTCTCCAAGCTCGACCTCCAAGCTCCATTTTCCTTAATATTTGTCTAGGTTTAGCGGTCCGTCACGTCCCGTCCCCGTCTTCACCGCCGTCGATCGCCCGCGCCGATCTCGTCGCCGGCACCACCATGGTGAGCCTCTTGTTCTTATCTTATCTTCTTTCTGAAAGGAAAAAAAATTCTTACTTGTATGTTTATATAGATACTTGTATAATTTTCTTACTTTTATTATTGCATCTTATATAGTGCGATGGTTTTGGTATCCGCCCCCGTCGGCCCTCGTCCTGTCTATGGTTCGGATGTGGTATATATTATCTTTTCATAACTATTGGTTCATTTATTGTTTATGACAATTATGCCGACCAACGTGACATAGATTTTATTTATCTAGGAGGTTGTTGAACTGGAAATTCCAACCGACACTATTGTCGAGAGGTTAAATTTAGTTGAAGAAGAAAACAATTTGTTGAAGGAAAAAATTAAAAAAATTGAGGAGGAGAAGATGATATTGGAGTTGCATGTTGCGGATGTCGTCGATGATCACAAGATCAAGATGGATGCAATGCGCTTGAAGATTAGAAAGATTAGAAAATATGCCATTCATACCGAGGCTTGGTATCATTATGCCGTTGGATCAGTTGTTACATTGGTTGCGATTATGATCGCATTTGTTTTCGCATTGAAATGTTTTACATAGTTTCAGTGTATGGTTTAATTAATTTAGATTCTCTGCAGAGCTTTATGTTGTTAGATGAGAACTATGTATGTGGGACTAAACGACTGCGCGCCCCTCTCAACTAGCGAGGTGGGACTAACCTTTGGCCCCGACGCGTGCAGCACAGGGGCCTTTAGTCCCGCTTGGTGCCACCAACCGGGACTAAAGGGGGGCATTGGTACCGGTTGGTGCCACCAACCGGTACCAAAGGCCGCCGCTTCCCGCCCTTTGGGCTGCCAAAAAAGAGGCTTTGGTCCCGGTTGGTGGCACGAACCGGGACTAAAGGGGGGGCATTAGTCCAGGTTGGTGCCACGAACCGGGACCAAAGGCTTTGCTATATAAGCAAACACTTTGCAAAATTCAGAATCTCATCGCCATTGCCCCGACGACGCCGACCCTCCTCGACGCCGCCAGTTGCTCCACTCGTCGTCGCCGCCGCCGCCATCAAGGCCGTCGCCCAACCCAGCGCCGTCCTCGTCGTCGGCCTCCCGAGCCAGCGCCGTCCTCGTCGCCGCCTCCCAAGCCAGCGCCCGTCCCGTCCCCTGCGCCACCCCGAGCCCCTGCCCGTCGTCCCGCCCAGCCGGCGCCTCGCCGCCCCCACCGTCGCCATCGTCATCTAGCTGCCCCCGCTATGAGCCGCCGCGCCGCACCGGCTCTGTTTTTTTTTTCACTTTTATTAGTTTAATTTTTTTGTTCATATATATATATATATAATGTATATGTGTATGTATGTGGCTATGTGTATGTAGATGTTCAAAATGTATAAAAATTGTTTAGAGCATATTTTTCTTCATATATGTATATTTTGTTCATATGTGTATTAATGTTTTTTCTGTTCATAGATTTTTTTGGTGATATTAATTATTGTAGAAATATGCAAATGTTTGTATATTCATATGAACAATGCATTAGGCAAGACCTTTGTTTTTTTCAAATTTTCTATTTGAACATTTTTTTAAACAAGCAATACTAAAAGAATGAGAGGAAAAAGGAAAATAAGAAGAGGAAGAAAGGAGAAGAAGAGGAGAGGAAGAAGAGGAGAAATAAATAAGAAGAGGAAATAAGAAGAAAAAGAAGAGGAGAAGAAGAAAAATAGAAATTTTCTATTTTTCTTCTTCTCCTCTATTCCTTTCTTCTTCTCCTCTTTTTTTTTCTTCTTTTTTTTCTTCTTCCTCTTTTCTTGCTTTTCCTTATTTTCATTTCTCGCGAGAAGAAGAAAAAGAAGAGTAGTAGAAGAAGAAAGGAATAGAGGAGAAAGAAGAAACTTCAACACGAGGGGGGTACCGATACCCCCTCCCCGATAACATTATTTTCCCATGTATATGTATGTCGCGTCGTTGTCGATATAACCCCCTCGAGATAACTTCGACATGAGGGGCGGTCGATATATATACCCCCTCTCGACCGTGATAACTTATACAACGGCAGCACCCCCCTCGGCCCTCTCGCTCGACCAAAACTCTCGAGGACACCCAAACCCTAGAGAGAAAACGATGTTGGTCTCCTACCCCCTCCCGCCGCGCCACTACCCGACAAATTAACTCTCTCGAGGCCACCCAAATTAACCCTTGAGCGTTGTGTCGAGGCGACCCCAAACCCTAGAGAGAAAATGATGTTGGTCTCCTACCCCTCCCGCCGCGCCCTACCCGACAAATTAACTCTCTCGAGGCCACCCAAACTAACATGATTCCTTATTGTGATTAGCTAGCTAGTTCTCGTTTGCCACTTATATATATATATATATATATATATATATATATATATATATATATATATATATATATATATATATATATATATATATATCCATCTGTACCATGTTTGAATAATAATTGACATGTTGTAAATATTTGCAGAAACTATGGAGCACTCCGAGACGAAGAAATGTATAATGTTGGGGCACATAATCGCACAAGGAAGTGATGAAGTTGCGTCATTTCTCAACAACACCGTACTGGGTGAAGAAGAGGGCTATGTTCATAATGGCTTCGACCCATTAATGTCGGTACAAGAAGAGGACTATGTTCATGATGGCTCCGGTGACACAATGGAGGTACAAGCGAAGGAGACCGTCTTGATCGCTCCGGTGACCGAACCGAGTCCGGCCAGGTATATATATATATATTAGTTAAGCCCGTGCTGACTAGTTAATTGATGCATCCATTGTTTTGGTATATGTACACATATTAATTACTCTCGTCTTTCTTCCTTATAATTTCTAGCCCTTCGGATCGAGCTCAACTTCGGTAAGGAGACGAGGCCCGAAGAAAAAGTTGAGCTCGGATGAAAAGTTTGAGATCATAGAAATCGCGCCCGACGGCGAACCGATTGAACCCATGCGGACAAGGAAGGCATTCTCTGCTCAGTGTGGGGTTCTTGTTAGGGACAAGATCGCGATCAGCATCCATCAATGGTATAAGCCTAAGGCGGAAGACCCTGAGGTGTCTTATGTCAATGATATGCAGAAAGAAGATCTTTGGACTGAGCTGAAGGCAAATTTCACCCTACCGCCAGAGGAGGATCCGGAGAAGTCAGTTAAAGAGCAATTAATCAAGTCTTTTGCTCTTAAGAAGATGGCAAACCTAATGAGGAGGTGGAGGAAAGAGCTGAACCAGTTTGTCGAGAAAGATAAGACACCAGAATTCATCGGCAAATATGAGAAGATCAAAGATCACTGGCCCGCATTTGTGGCCCACAAGGCATCGGAAAAGAGTAAGAAGATGTCGGCGACAAACAAGAAAAATGCTGCGAAGAAGAAGCTTCACCATCGCACGGGTCGTAGCTACCTCAAAGCCCGCCTAAGTGGTCCAAGGCTGAGCATGATCTGCTTGATAAAGGGATCGAACCGAGAGACAATGTGCTGGCAGACCGTTGCGGACTTGGTTCTTGGGCTGGCGGAACCTTGGACCTCGTAACAGGGAAGTGCCGATGGGCGGACGAAAGCAACTGCAAATACCAGTCAGAAGCTTCGACACTATATCGATGCAGCGCAGCGAGGGCGCCCTTCCAAACAGGGAGAAGGACGAGCTCACAATGGCCCTTGGGAATCCTGAGCACCCTGGACGGACACGAGGCACGCAAGGCTCCCTTTCGTGGAAGGTTGGTTTTCCGGACGCAGGGGGTTACAAAACCCACGAGAGGAGGAAGAAACTGGAGCAGGACCAACTGCAGGCGCTGCACGAAAGGGTAATGGGGCTAGAGGAACGAGAAGAGGAATGAGAAGCAGCAGATCGCAGCAAACGACCTGCCGAAGCTTCCCCCCAAGCTACCCCGCCATCTCAGCGGAGAAGCAGCGTGGCTTCCACCGAGCTGCTTCAGCCGGAGCATGTTTTGACGGCTCCTGCCGGCTATCCCGTGGATGGTATCACGGAGTCTCAAAGTTGCCACATTATGGCGGGATGGATGACTTTGAAGGTCAAGGCGGCTGTTGGCCAAGTTTATCCTAGTGGACCCGCACAACTTATCACCGCCACTGATTCCGAAGGATATGCTAAGGTGATGGTGGATGAAATAACGGAGGATTTGAGGACCTCCGCTTGACCATCCTACGGTGAAGGGGAGACTAGGCTGGGTTCTGCTCAAGACTCCATGCCTATGGCGAAGGAGCTCATCAACCTTCCGAACTGGGCGCCTCCGCCTCCTCCTCCTCCTCCGCGAGAGTCAGGAACTCCGCCTCCTCCACCGCCTCCTCCTCCGGCGAGTGACGATCAGGCACGCGTGGCGGCACTCCGCCTCCTTCTCCGGCGCGTGGCGGCACTCCGCCTCCTTCTCCGGCGAGCGGCAGCACTCCGCCTCCTTCTCCGCCTGCGCCAGCGCGCCCGAGCAGCCAGCCTCCTCCTTCTCCGCCTCGTCAGCAAGGGCGGAAGAGACCCGCCGCCGCTCCGGCTGCTCCGGCGTGTCGTAGTCCTTCTCCTCCGCCTCGTAAGCAAGCAAAAAAGACATCCGCTCCGCTCGCTCTGCTGGCGTCTAGCAAGACAGCCAAAGGCGGGAGGAATACTGATCGGTCCTTCTCAAGACTCGGAGAAGTTACCGTACGAGAGGACCGAGGAGGAAAACGCAAAGATCGCGCAGACCGAAGTGGATGACTGGTTTGCAGGGTTGAAAGCAAAGAGACGTCCACCTCCGGAGGAGAAGGTAGATCCGGTGAAAGTGAAGCGCACTCTGGCTGCCCTGAGGAAACCACCCAAGTCTCTGCCGAAAGGCAACTATGAGCGCATTATTGGAAAGGCATTTGCCGAAGCGGAGAGGTCGGGACGTACTCAAAGTGATCAAAGAATGAAAGAACGACGAGCTGGGAAACAAATTGCCCAGCTCGGCGAACAAGCGAAGCAATCGTGCCCCCGCTCAAGGTGCTCGCTAGCGACATCGTCGATCCGAGGATGGTGCCGGTTATGGCAATCTGAAGATTACCTGCCCGACGATGTACATTATGATTTCTTGGAGGTGCAGATACAAAGATACGAGTATGGGAAGCCTCTCGTCAAAGATGAAAGCTCTCTATCAACGATGATGCGAATATTGCATGATTGGTACATGAAAACCTGCAGAGAGTCTGAGGGGAGGAGTACTTTGTATGTGAGAGTTAAAAAGGAGCATGACCTCGAACTGATGCCTATTCCATTTGAGGAGTTCTATCAGTTTTTCAATCAATTGGCCCTCGATAAAGCAACGGTCACCTACTACTGTCTGTAAGTAGTACTACTTGCAGATTGAAGATCACCGAATTGAAGAAAAGACAAGTGGGTTCCATTCGGTTCATTAACACATATCTCATAGATGCAAATGAGGTTGAATTTCATGCCGAAAATACCGAGGCCAACTTGCTACAATCGTTGGTAATAAATGAACACAAGGATATAATACTCTTTCCTTACAACTTCAAGTGAGTGTTACTGTCTTGTGGCATATTCGGTTTCCCTTATTAGTCCAGGTTATAGTAATGTAATATTGATGAGTTATGCATGCATGCGCAGGTACCACTATATTCTCCTAGAGATTAAGCTTGAGCAGGAGTAGTAACTGTCTTAGACTCCAAACGAAAAGATCCCAAGGAGTATCGGACATGACTGAAATGCTCGAGAAGTAAGTTAAATCGATCATTATCCACCATATCAGCAACTTTGTTCATTTCTGATATCAAGTAATTGTTTTCTTTGTATGGCAGGGTTTGGAGAAAATTCACCAAAAAAGCTCCGGGACTGCCGAAGAAGCTGCAATTTAGACACCCGAAAGTAAGTACTATAGTAGCATACTCCACGCATCTCCTAGTGATTCAAGCGCTAGTTTCATCAATACCATTTAACATGCTTGCTAATTATCAGTTTGATTGACCTCTATTTCTTGTAAAGTGGTTGTGGCAGAAACAAGGGAATGATTTCTGTGGATACTACATTTGCGAGTCCATCCGCCACACGACCCGTGAGCGGAGCTACTCTGACAAACAATATGAAGTGCGTAAATAACAATATTCACAATTTTATTTTATTACCATCTTGAGTTTCATTCATTCATATATATATATATACATACATACATACATATATATATATATATATATATATATATATATATATATATATATATATATATATATATATATATATATATATGTATGTATGTATTGACCCCCTTCTTAAAATTAGATGTTTCGGATGCGGGATGAACTACTAGCACCAGATCGCCTGCGAGCAATTCAAGAGGAATTGGCGGCATTCTTTCTTGACCACGTGATCGCTGAAGACGGAGAATACTGTGTGGACCATGCGTCCGTATGTTAGGAGATTATTTTTGTAAAAGATAATTATTGTATATATGTAGCCGGTAGTGTCGGATAGATATACGAGAACTTGTTGTTCGACCAATCTCTCGAGAAAGGAGAGGTGGTCGATATCACTTCCTCTGTATGCATATATGTTCATGACGATCTTCTGCTTCCTTCCTTTGCTTACTAGCTAGCTAGCCTGTCTAGCTAGTCCTCTCTATAATATGTATAGTATGTAGCGTCGACCAAGCACGGACAAAGAGAACACTTCTCTCTATTAATTAGCTAGCTAACACAATATATGAAACACCTAAATTAACCCCCAAAACCCCCAACCCCCCTTTCAAACAAAAACAAAAACCCCAGCCATTTGGAATGCTGACGCGTGGATGCCTTTTGGTCCCGGTTGGTGCTACCAACCGGGACCAAAGGCCCCCCTGCCTGGGCTCGGCGCACCGGCCACGTGGAGGACCATCTGTCCCGGTTCGTGTTAGAACCTGGACTAAAGGGGGGACGTATTAGTAATGACCCATTAGTCCCGGTTCACGAACCGGGACTAAAGGCCCTTACGAACCGGGACTAATAGGTGTTTTTCTACTAGTGTGTAACTCGGAGTTGACAACGATCCGATCCAAACCGTTATTGCATCTTCATAGTGTTCCTTGTTGATCGTTTGGCGATTTTTTTTGTTTTCTACTACCTTTCCCGCCAATAATGCCAGGCATAGACAACTTCAACTAATAACTAAAACTTGCTCGAACGTGTGCGTATCGTGATTGTCTCTTCCTGAGGGTATGCAAGCAAGAAGAGAACATGATGGGGTAATGTTTGGAACCGTAGGCAGGTGTTTAGGATCACTTATTGATCAACTAGTTTGCGACCCCCCTTGTGTAGGTTGATCTCATATTATTCTAGTATTGGTATGACTAGTTGGTTTACATTGCTTAGCTTCGTGCTGCAACCTCAAAACTTAACCATGTCCAACCTATAAGTATTTTTAGTCTTGGTACCCTTGGTAATGGGACTTGTTGAGTCCTCAAGGCTCACAAATATGACAATAACCCTAGGTGCATGTTCATGTTAAGTAAAGCTTTGCTCTGAGAGCGCTGAATGTTCTACGTGGAGTTCTTCTTCGACGACGGCTAGTAGATCCTGGTTGGCAGCTTGAAACCCATTGGTTATGGGAAGTTTGCTTATGTTCTAGCCTCTATAGGCAACTTTGGTTCTTGTCCGTACTCGGACCCATGTTTCTTTCATGTTGTAATGTCCGGTCATGTGACCTCTGATTGGTTTATAACTATATTACCATATTGGCATATGTTCACCCTTTTGTTCACTCATATTAAACTCATCTATCTTGTATAGTTGTACTTCTTGTGATGTTCCATCTTTGTTCACCAACATATGACATTACGTACATGTTATGAAGTCATATCCTGGGGCAGCCAATATGCGCTTCTATCCTTAGCAAGGATAGCAAAGTCTTCGCCGAGGCTAGGACCGCATGGTGGGTGTTACAAAGAATCACACACTATCTCACCTAACGCACATCCGTTCAACATGACTTTTCTGAATTTCTAGACGGATATGCTTGATGTGATATTGTTTTATGCACTGAGCATGAAGAGTGGTGACATGTGAAGTGGTAGATTATGGATGGTTTTGGAAAGAATAGCTAGAAAAGTGGACCACACCTATTAGAGAAAACGCGGTTGGAAAAGAAATCCTTACTTCTAATTATTTGTAGGCCTAATTAATTGCCCACCTAATTTATTAATATTAATGACTCGATTTTTAAATCGATTCCATGCAAAAAAATCCTATTTAAATGGACCTAATTAATTTCATATGTAATTAACTGTCTGGCTAATTACTTGCATTAATGGCTTGATTTCCAAATTGATTTGGCGCTCGGTTTCTAAATTGTTTTCACATTAATGGTTGCATGCGGACGACGTCGATGTATGTATTCCCCTTGGTCCAAAATAGATTTTTACCTGATGATATTTCGTTGTTAGATAGCAGCAAAATATTTTTTTCCATATGATACAGAAAGGTTAGGGTTCTAATATCAAAAGTAACGGAGCAAAACAGAGATGACAACCATGTGCAGAAAGGAAAAAAGCAAGGGCAGTTTTGCAATGGTTCTTCTTACATATAGAGAGGTAAGAGTCATCGAATCCTGACCATTGATTATTGATGATTTTTATTGTGCAAAAGGATCATATCTAACCCTCCAATTAATACATCGTGGCATAAAAAGGAAACTAATAATGCACATTATTGTCTTTCCTATAAATTCCACATGAAATCAGGGATATTACAATAATTAAATCAACGTGTTTTGAAGATGAAACATTCGAAGAGCATGGCTAATGGTACAACCAACTGCTGACTATATGATGTTGTCATGTCATCTATATTCATCACTTATAGTCATTCATAAAACAAGGTTAGCTATAAGATTGGCTATAAGACTAGTGTTTTTTCCCATCCTCTCTATCTCTTTCTTCACATTTAATGTATCTTCCTTTTTTAAGAATCTATTGTATCTTCCTAAGAGCACGCGTATAGCTGTGCTGTTGCATGAGAATCCAGTCCCCTTACTTCTTCATGTATCTCTTCTTTACGTAGGCAAAATTGCCAGGTAAGCAGGCTATAAGCCTATTATTGTACTTGCTCTAAGCAGCTTTTACTTCTCATAGTACATATATATGAAACATTTTAAAATGTTCCAGTATATTAAAAAAATAAGTATGGTTGGATGGCTCAAATTGTGTGTGCCTTAATTTTTTGAAAAAATAATAATTTAATTTGCATGTGGAAAAGATTGTTGTCAATGGATTCTCAAATTTTGTTTCGAAGAAACTGAAATCTGATTGAAAGCAAATGGATGATTTAAAATTATATGTAGCAATTCTGTTGGCATGTCAAGCTAGTTAATTTTTTAACCGTGAAAACATTTGATGTATATACAAGTTACATTGCATACTTTTTTTTGAAAGTATTTATTTATTTAACGTAATAGTCTATATGGCAAGAGTTCTTAGCAGTATATTTCCATAGTATTAATAGGAGCCCTTCAAAAAATGAAAAATTTACTGCCTGTTTAGTAATCTTACTTCTTAGATGATAAGAATATGGCCCTTGGATCAAAAAACATAGACGGCTAAAATAGTTTGGATCATGTTAAAATTTCTCAAAAAACAAATGGCTTCCACATAAAACCGCTAACATCAAAACCAAGAGCTACTCTTCGAACAAAAACTCCTTATCATTTGTTAATCTGCTACACCTATGTAGTGAACTAGTGCGAGTGATTGATCCAAAGTCTTCGGCTAACATGCAACCCGTATAACCATCAAGGTTTCTAGTTGGGTGATCATGCTTACGGCATGATGGCATACAAATGAACGTATAAGAACAGAAAAAAAAAGGTATAAAGCCAGCCATTGTTCTGTGAACTCATTCGGTCTTGTGGTGGACTTGCAGATATATTTATTGTCAGACAGCAAGTGTTCAGTTTTCATGCCAATAGCTACATGCCATCTAACATCGTAAAGATATGTATTGGAGCCACACTAACCTCGCTTGTTCAATTTTAAGTGCAAGTGGAACCATGCATGATGAAATACATACTCCATGCACATAGTCCAAACTACTATTCCTCTGTAAACTTTTACAAGACTTTTTAGATCACTATTTATAAAAGTTTAAAGAGGGAGAAGTACTACTCTATAAGCAAATGAATCGTGCATACTAATCATCTTTATTAGTTCCCTAGCTGACCCGGTGGCATGGCTAACCACTTCACAGTTGGTTTGTTCGATCTGGGTTACAAAAATGGCTCGTGGTTGTGACAAGAGTTTTAAATTGAAATGATTTTGTATTTGCGCCAACCTATGGGACTTCCGTACTATGCGGCACTTGCCGTTGTAAGACCAGTCAAACAATACGACTTCTATGCAGCCGAAGTTAGGTTTCATATTTTTAGTGAAGATTCAAGGATAGTGATAGGAATCGTGCTTAGTATCACATTTACACTTAAGTATAGGTTGGTTAGTTACTCACCGAATCTTGAGTCAGCTAGCCCACCATGATGAGATATCGATATGGTTGTTGTAGCTTGTCATGCATTAAGGACACTCCCATTGCTCCAACTTGGACTAGTATATCATAACGTTGATACTAATGTGATACCCTATTTAATGAGAAAAGATAGAGTTACCATAGTATTCCCTTCGTTTTTATTTACTCTACATATTAGATTTGACTGAAATCAAACTTCGTAAAGTTTGACCAAAATTTTCAAAAAAATATAAACATTTATCATAACAAATCTATATGATGTGAAAGTACATTCAATGATGAAACTAATGGTATTTATTTGTTATTGTATATGTTAATATTTTTATTTATAAACTTTGTTAAAGTTTACAAATCTTGACTTTGACCAAATCTAATATGCAGACTAAATAAAAACAGAGGGAGTACTATAGGGCTATAAACCGGAAGGGAGCAATAATATCTCATAAATTTTTCTCACAAAAGATACATATTAAATAAGAATTGTTTTAAATGCAACACAAATATAGTGCATTGAGAGTGCCATATCTAAAACATGAATGCCAACTAAAAAAAAACATGAACGCGAGATATACACCAGCCTGCCCAAAGTTGACCAATCTATAAAACCACGAGGATGCCGGCCCTTGATAGCTGTGCACCCTTCCTCGGTACCGTTGCTGCCAGTCAGCTCTCCTTCTCGATACCTTGACCAGTGACCACAATACTCCACTGGTAGCACGAGAAACCTTTGCAGGGCGTCCACTCCACACACACACAACAGGGGAGGGAACGCGATGGCCGTAGGTGCCGTCGGCGTTGAGGCTGGCCATGGCTCCCCTTTGGCTTACGGCGGCGAGCTCACGTTCACCGTAGTCATGACCTGCCTTGTGGCGGCCTCCGGCGGCCTCATCTTCGGCTACGACATCGGCATCTCAGGTCAGGTTCACCCACGGCTTACTACGATCTTGCGCGGTGTGCTCGTCTCGTTTCTGATCTCTTGCCAACTGTTGTGAAATTCAGGCGGCGTCTCGCAGATGAAGCCCTTCTTGCAGACCTTCTTCCCCACGGTGCTCAGGCGGATGGCGGACGCGAAGCGGAGCCAGTACTGCATCTTCGACAGCCACGCGCTGACCTCCTTCACCTCGTCCCTCTACATCGCCGGCCTCGTGTCGTCCTTCGCCGCTGGCCGCGTCACCAGGTCGCTGGGCCGGCGTGGCGTGATGCTGCTGGGCGGGGCTCTCTTCTTCGCGGGCGGCGCCATGACCGGCGCGGCGATGAACCTCGCCATGCTCATCCTCGGACGCATGCTGCTCGGCTTCGGCGTCGGGTTCACCAACCAGGCCACCCCGCTGTACCTCGCCGAGATGGCCCCCGCGCGGTGGCGCGGCTCCCTCGGCGTCGCCTTCCAGTTCTTCGTCGCCCTCGGGATCCTCACCGCCAACCTCGTCAACTACGGCACCGCGCGCCTCGAGTGGGGCTGGAGGCTCTCCCTCGGCCTCGCCGGCGCGCCGGCCATCGTCATCTTCGTCGGCGCTCTCTTCCTCACCGACACGCCCAGCAGCTTCATCATGCGCGGGAAGGCAGACCTCGCCCGGTCGGCGCTCCTCCGGGTGCGCGGGCCCAGCGCCAACGTGGACGCCGAGCTCAAGGACATCACGCGCGCCGTGGAGGCCGCGCGCAGCAGCGAGGAAGGCGCGTTTCGCAAGCTGTTCGCCGACCGGCAGTACCGCCCGCACCTGACCTTCTCCGTCGTGGTGCCGTTCTGCCACCAGCTGAGCGGCATGATGGTGCTGACCTTCTTCTCGCCGCTGGTGTTCCGCATCGCCGGCTTCGGGAGCAACGCGGCGCTGATGGGCGCGGTCATCCTCGCCGCCGTCAAGTTCGGCTCGCTCATCCTCTCCACGCTGGTGATCGACCGCTACGGCCGCAAGGTGCTCGTCATGGTGGGCGCGGTGATCATGGTCGTGTGCCAGGTCGCGAACGCGTGGATTATGGGGGCGCAAGCCGCCAACGGCCCGATACCGCGGGCCTACGGGGTGGCGCTGCTGGCGCTCACCTGCGTGCAGGGCGCCGGGTTCGGCATGTCGTGGGCGCCGCTCATCTGGATCATCCCCGGCGAGATCTTCCCGATGGAGATCCGGTCGGCGGGGCAGTCGGTGAGCGTGTCGACCACGCTGGGGCTCACCTTCCTGCAGACGCAGACCTTCCTCGCCCTGCTGTGCCGCCTCAAGTACGCCACGTTCGCCTACTACGCAGCCTGGGTGGTGGCCCTCACGGCCTTCGTCTTGGTCTTCCTGCCGGAGACCAAGGGCATCCCCCTCGAGTCCATGGGCTCCGTCTGGGAGCGCCACTGGTACTGGAAGAGGTTCGTCGGCGACGGCCGCGGCCGGGGCAAACCAGCTTCATCTCCGTCTGCATCAACATGAGCTATGTGTTTGTTCGTCCGTTCAACGACAACTTTGATGTATCTGTTTCAGTAAAAAGAATCAGTTTCAGTAAAGAAAACAAAAACATGGTGTGCCGTGCACGCATGCTCGGTTAAAGTTTTATTTAGGAGCGTGGCATTCTTCTTCTTCTTGCTTGGACTTGGAGTATCTTGTATTGACTCGCGGATGACTTTGCCATGTTGTTATCATGGATGCTAAATGGCTTTCCTCTTCTTTTGACAGCTTGGATAATGGGTAGTATGTTTATTAATCGTCGATGGATATATGTATACATGTTCGTGTAATAAAATCTTTCTAACGAAACGTGATGATCACCGGAATATCTTCAACATGAGTATTTGTTGGTCAACCAATCGTAATTGACTCGACCCAAAAATATGAGTTCATATATATGTTCATAATGAGCTGAAATGATTGTTTTTTTATCGCCGATGACACACAAAGTCATATTTTACAATCGCTTCGTTGTCTTACATCATGATTGTGATGTCCCATTAGAAGGTTTTTAATGTTCCACGATAAAGGTTTATTGTGATGTTCCATTGTGTGTCATCATTATTGTGATCACACATAAGTTATTGTGACTAACATTGAGAAGGATTTTTCTTCTTCTTCTTCCCTGATGGAATCCCGATACAACTTGGAGCAAATTCTCCCGTCTATCTCTTTTAGTAATAACAACGATGCATTTTATGGCAGTATGACTCTAGAGGGGGAGGAGGGGCATTCCCTCTGTTTGGTCTACTTTAGTTCCTCGCAGGGTCCAAGTCTTTCTGTGGCTTATATCTCATAACAAACCTATGACTAGACAAAAATTTGTAGAAAATAAACTTGAATATACCTTTGGATTGTGTACTTTGCAATGAGCAAGAAATTGTTTCTCATCTGCTCTTTGATTGTGCAGTTTCTAAAAATATTTGGAAATAGTTGTCTAGCTTCTATGGAATTACTTTAGGATACGATTTTCCTTTTGTTGCCAGATTTTGGCCTGCTAACAGCAACCATGTGTGCCTAATTTTACATGTGCTTGCATCTTAGGGTGTACCTGGAAAACTAGAAATGCATACATATTTAATAATGCAATTTGGTCTGATATTAAGCAGGTGTGGCGGTTAATCCTAGTGCTCTAAAAAAGGAGGATCCTACACAAGGAGAAGCATCTCCGAAGAAAAGATTCAATCTCTGAGATGATATTTTCATGGAATAGGAACTCCACATCGACTGTCCTTGGGGTAACTGACCCTGACCTTGCCACTGGTTCTCTCAATAGTGCCCTCCTCTCTAGCATGTCCTTGGTTGATCCAGTCAATAACCACCAGGTGAGGGGAGAGGGCAGATGCTTTGCCATCCCCTACCTCGAGCCCAAAGAGACCAAAGCCTTCCATGCTTAGCCCCTGCAATCCTCTCGAGCTGACCAACTCGTCCCTACAGTCCCCGCCAAAGAGACCCAAGATCACCTTTTGTCGGTGTCAAAACCGGCAGACCTCGGGTAGGGGGGGCCGAGCTGTTAGATCGGATCAATGGGTAACAAGAGAAAGAACACACATCATCTACCCAGGTTCGACCCCTCTCTATGGAGGTAAAACCCTACGTCCTGCTCTTGCTTATATTAGTTGATCTTCGTCGGGTGTTGGTTTGCACTGTCGGGATAGGAGATTGTTGGTTTGATTGCTGGACCTTTTTCATCCAAGTTTAGAGTTATCATTTATGTTGTTAGGCCAAACTGGTATAGAAAATATTTATTCTCGTATAGAGCACTAAATGTCATCAAGCCTGGTGGTTAATCGCCAATTGGGTTGCACCCTTTTCATTTGTGTTCAAAAAAATTACTTTACGCTGCTAATCTAAAGAATATATATATATATATATATATATATATATATATATATATATATATATATATATATATAGCTATTCTAAGCGTGAGTGTAGAATAGCTTATTCTACACTCCTAGTAACGCTATGTACAAAATCTAGTAAAACGTGTACAAAATGTAGTAATTCGGAAAATATTTTTTATCATCAAAGTTCGTAATTTACTACATTTTTATGAAAATTACTATATATAACATAGTGTGTTACTGTATTTTGTATGTATCATTACTGGGGTGTAGAATAAGCTATTCTACACTCACGCTTAGTTTAGCGTTACTATATATATTGGACAGTTTTTCGTCTTACTGATCCCACTTCAACAACAAATGCCGTCGGTTGTTTTGGTAAGACACGCTCTGAAATATTGGACAGTTTTTTGTCTTAATGTGATTTGTGTTCTTTCTGTTATTTTTGTGCAAGTTTTTCTTTTCGCAAAAGAGCAAGCCCCACACGCTGTCCCCATCGTCTGATCACTGTTAGCGGGTTTCATGCCTGCTGGCACGTCTTTACATCAAGGATGTATAAAAATTAGTTTTGCACTGTATTTACATGGCAAAGCCAAGTTTTTGCATCACTTTAATGTACATCACAACTTGTAGCACTCAAGTGATCATTCATACCAAGTTCTGGCACCACTGCTGCACCAGTGGTGTAATTGACTCTTTTTCCGAGTTATTTTTAGGACTTGTATTTTAAGACGAGAGCGGTTCTTGTTCCACTTGGTACTGCCTCGACGGCAAGCAGCTGGCGCTCACGGCCTTCACGTCGTCGCTGCACGTTGCCGGGCTGGTGCCGTCCGCCGCTCGTGGCCAGCTGCATGCCTGCATCAGCACCGCCAAGGCCATTGGACGTCAGTGCATCATGCTCATGGGTGGGGCGCTCTTCCTCGCCGGTGGCGCCATCACCAGCGTGGCCATGCATCAACATCGCCGTGCTCACCGTCGGGTTCACCAACCAGGTAAGTATAAATCGCCATCCCCGGTGCAGTTATTTAATCTATCTACGTGCATACCACGCCTGTGCCAGTGAAAGTCAAGTCTTCGGTTCACATATACACTGCGTATAAATCCAGCCGTTGTTCGCTGGACTTACGACATCATGCCAAGATATCTTCGGCGCCACTAACCTCGCTTGCTTAATTTTAAGTGCAAGTGGAACCATGCATGACTGGACTTAACCCAGCAACAATAGACTGAGTGACGAGCCGTCAATCATGTCTGTTACCAAGTCTCTAGTTGACCTCGTGGCACAGCTGGCTGTTTGGTCTCGGTTCCTAGTATAAACATGACCCGTGATTTTACCTGCCCTGTGGCGAAATGTCTGTGGAGATCCGTTGGGGTCGTGCTGGTACTGATAGATGCCCCGGTAATTACTGGCAGTACTATGCGTGATGCCATGTTTTTCTTCCTGGGGAGAGAAATTTTATACGGTGGGCCTGACAGCTGCCTGCTGGGCTATCTGGCTGGCTCGAAATCGAGCCACCTTTGAGAAGAAAATGATCAAAACTCCTTTTGAGATAGTCTTTTCCATGCGCTCTTTCTTGCTTTATTGGACAGGTTTGCAGCAAGGAGATGATGCTAAGAGGTTACGCGCAAGCGCGGAGCAGATCAGGGCGGGGGCCATGTAGATGATGAAGCTGTGCGAGGCGGCCAGGCAGCCGATCACCGGAGAGTGATCTTCTGGGCGCTACACGCCGAAGTTTAAAGCCTGCTGCTCTTCGTTGCTTCGATTAGCATGCTATTTTGGTCCGGTAGTGTCAATTTGGTCCCCGGTAGGTCGGTTTTGTAATAGCTAGTCAGACTTTATAAATATTGGTGATGCTCAGGTTTTCGCCCCATGGCACTCGTCACGATGTCGGGCGAGTGTAGTGGGTTTCCTGGCAGTGCTTGAACTCGCTTTTCCCCTTTCCCTTCTTTCTGAACATGTTTCTGGGACTGATGTATTTTCGTTCTATGCAATGGAAAGGGGTCAAAAAGCCCGGTTCAAAAAAAAACATGACCCGTGATTGTTGTGACAGTTTTAAATTCAATTAATTCTTGTTCTCTTTCCAGGTGAACTTGAAATGATTCTGTACTTACGCTGAACCTAAAGAAGTTCTAACGATACGTCATATGAGGTATCATATGACTATCGAATAGCAATGGACTGCTTGCCGAACTATATAATATAAGTATTTTCTTTTGCGGGGATATAATATAAGTAATTGCAAAGAAATAAAAAGGAACTCTGAGCAAATGAATCGTCAGCAATCATGTCGTCAATCATTGTTTTGCTCGCTTTAGAGTTTTCCTTTTCATTTTCCTTTTCCTCCGCTAAGGCAGAGATGGTGTCTTGTACGACTTTGCTCTTTGCTAGTGTGATTCTTCATGTGTGTGTGTGCGCCCGCGCGCGTGTGCGAATATGTGCGTGTGTGTGCGCGCGTGTGCGAGTGTGTGTGTGTGTGTGTGTGTGTGTGTGTGTGTTATAGTATTGGTTGTATGCATCCCAGTTATGCAGAGCCCGACTGTGTGCTTATTGAGTTCGTATTATTTTGATGCTTCATTTTGAATTATTAAAACCCACATTTTTATCTAAAGAAAGACCATTTCGTATTGTAGAATGTTTCCTGCGCCAGCAGCGATATTTCGCGTCAGAGCACTAAGAGCATCTACGACCGGTTTTCGTCGTCTTTCTTTGTTTCCTTCTCAGGTTTGACTGTTCATTCTTTTACATTGGGGTTTTTCTTTTTTTTTTCTTTTGAGTTTTATTAGTTTCTCCGTTTTTCTTTGATTTTTTTGTATCATCGGTTTCTTTTTTTCTAACACATGTCTATTTTTTTAGTACACAATATACATATTTAGTGTATACATGAAACAATTTTTCGATGCACGTTCAACATTTTTTGAGTACAAGATTTACATATTTCTTTTAATACATGTTTTGAACACCTTTTGAATATATGGTCAACATTCTTCCAAATACAAGTTGAACATTTTAATCGTAATATTTTTAAACTATATGGAATTTTTATTGCATGATATAAATATTTTTAAAATGTTTTCAGTGCACAATATACATTTCTAGTGTACACGCAATATTTTTGATACACATTGAACATTTTAAAATACATGATGTACATTTTTATTTATTCATGTTTTGAACACTTTATTGAATACATGGTCAACATTTTTTAAAATACACGTTGAACATTTTATGGTAATAAACATTTTTGTAAAACTATGCAAGTTTTTTACATTGTACAAACATTTTTAAATGTCACAATTTTTGTGAAACATGAGAATATTTCTTTAAAAAGTCGTGCATATTTTTAATGCTAAGAAATATTTTTAATATATTATCCAATTTTTTTGCATTGTATACATATTTTTTCAGAAATTTCACATACAGCTTTTTGAAACATAGGAACATTTCTCATTGTTGCGAACATTCTTTTTGAAAGCTATCAACGTTTCCTTAGTTGTGCTAATATTTTTTTACCATATTAACATTTTCAAATTCATGGTTTTATTTTTAAATGAAATTTAAGTTTTAAAACAATAAATAAAAAGAAAAAAATAAGAAAAACAAAATTAGGACATCAATGTGTCATCAATGTGGGAGACATTCCTACTGGGCCAACCCAGCACCGGCTGCATGTATGTGAGGCTGCCTTCCACTTTGCTATAAGCGAGGCATAGGCGCGCAGGCCCATCTGATCGGAGCAGTCTTTCTTCAGGAAGGGGAGAATATCATACGGAAATCAATATTCAATGAAAAATTCATGGCAACCATTTTTAAGTTTTGAAAAAATCTAAAAAATACGGGATGTTAATAGGGTGATATTTATTGCCATGCAAAATTTCAAGTTGAAACATATTACGAGATGTGAGCTATGAAAAAGAGAAATTCAACCCTGAATACTGACACTATTGTTCGACACTATTCAATGTTGGTTTTGTCTTTTTCATAGCTCACATCTATGTTCCAACTTAAAATTTTGCGTGGCAATAAAACATCATCTTCTTAACATCCCATATATTTCTTTTTTTTAATTTCAAAACATAATTTTCTCGTGGTTTTCACCGTTTTTCATCAAATATTGGTTTCCGTATGATATTTCCCCTTCAGGGAGAGACAATCCTCCTCATGCCGATGCGACCCCGTTGAACCTGGGCCTAATCACACCTGAGGTACGAGAGAGAAATGGAAAATGCTTAATGAAACACTAGACCATAAGAGTGTCTGAGAATGTTACAATTATTGACATACCGCGAGAAAAATATGCTGCGCCGATAACATTCAGGAAACCATTCAGCGGGAAACTTGTATGCTGCAATGTCGAAGGTTCGAGATCTTACGTCTAAATGAGATCAGAAGACGAATGTTGATTTTTTTTCTATAAATTTGATCAAACATGAGAAAGTTTAACGGAAGGCAAGCCGAACAGTGGCGGAGCCACCGCCCAGCGACCCTGGGCACTTGCCCGGGCTCGCTGGTTCCTAGCAGCAGCGATAGACAGATTAAATAAAGGGCTAAACTGATCGGTAACTTAATTTACCCGGGCAAAAAAGGTACTGGGCCTTCGTTTCTCTCACGTTCACAGCCCAACAATCAACAAACGATTAGTACGTGGCTACATGCCTACATGCAATCAGCCCAGGCCGCCGAAACAAAGAAACAAAGAGGCGCTGGCATCCTTCGGTCGCTCCAACTCTCTCTCTCTCTCATGTCTCTTCGTTTTTCACGCACGACTAGCGCAGGGACTGGGCGACAGAGGGCGGCGGCGGCGGCGGCTGAACCCTAGAGGCCTAGACGGCTCTGGCACCGGCGGCAAGCGACACCAGGCTACCACGCAGTCTATTCGTCCAGTCGTTCCTCAACCTCTCCTTCCTCTCATCTGGCTTCCGCTTCGGCTCGGCTTCCTTCGGGCGGTGGCGGCGCTCTGGTGTCGTATCCTTCCTGAAGGCGCCGCCTTGGAGCCCACGGTTCGTCGTATGCGGCTTCATCTCTTTGCGGTGGTAGTGCTAGGAATAGTGTTGCTACGCTCAGCGCCTATGTATCCGTCCTTGGGTGTGTGTATGTGTTGTGGTGGCGTGCGGTTGTATCGGGTTGTTGATGATCTTTTCTTTATATATAAAGGGGGCGAAAGCCGTTTTCTGTAAGGTCTTGGACGTGCTCATCATGAACAGTTCATGGTGCTCCACATGTGTCGTCACTCCCCTGTGCACTACACCGCCCCGACACACCGTCTTTGCACTCAACATCTATCGCAAGTATAACACGCGAGACGCTGAGTTCTCTGCCGCTGAGCATTCCTCGTGCCTCTTTGATGTGTACGTCGAGTTCACGCTGTTGATGGTAGCGTGCTCGGTCATGTTTTTGGACACGTGCGCTCATACCGAGTTATCACGACGTCCGGGCCGAGCTCGCTCCAAGCGGGGTGTCCTCTGCATCGCTGCTAACATAGAGCTCACTCAAGGAGGAGAGGCGACTGCATCGCCGCCTAGCTCACCGGGAGGGAGGGAGGGGGGCATCTACACCGCCTCGGAGCTCGTCCAAAGTGGTGAGGTCTACAACATAGCTAATGCAGAGTTCGCACAGTCGCCCACCGTCTAAACGACCTACGACATGGGGGCTTTTCCAATGCGGGACACCATTTACATTGTCACATGCACGGAACCGCAAAGGTGCAGCGCTAACTGCATCGTCGTCAACACAAGCTCGCTTCAAGAAGGGTATCATCTACATCGCCGTTGACATGACCCATCGCTACGCTGCATGTGCTGACTCTCGGCGCCACAAGGCTGCTGTCTACATCAACACCCTAGTGTCTTCACCAACTCTCATCATCATTGATAAGGCTGTGTTGCACGGTCTCAACATGCCAACTCTGTATTGAAGCTTGTCGAGTGGCCGCCGTGTCTTTCTTTGATGAAGCAAACTACCACTTGATATGCCGATGAGGCAAAGTCAAGTCACCCAGTCCGACACCAAGAAGGCGAACATCATTAGACAAGATGCCCACGAGGCGAAGGCCGCCCACTTCATCATGGGACATCGACAATATAGAGGCCATGACTAAGTATAGCTGGAGCGACAGGTGTATCGCTCAACTTTTCCACTTCACCACCATGTCACTACCGTCCACATCAACTTAATCAGAGGTGGTTTGTTTGTGGGCTCTATCCATGGACTAAATAATCAGGAGCTTTGTGAGGCGTCGTGAACTAGAACCTTACATCGCCAAAGTCATATTAGCCACGTTTGCAGGCCATGGAGTGCAGGATCTTGTAATTTTGTCTTCTCGAGAGTAAAATTTATATTTGCATGTATCTTTTCTTTATGTACTTAGGTACACCGGCACGAGTTGTTATTTATTTATTTATTTTTTTGCGAGCAGTTATCAAACACTACTTATCTCATGTCTTCGATGTAAACAACAATGCTTATAATAGGAACACCATAACAACATGCACAATTTAAAAGATGTTATAGGATTGAGTTATAATATGTTCTTTTCTCAAATCAGACCAACTTGACGATATTTTATATACTACAAATTTGTACTATATATTTAAATTCTTTTTTGTTTTGGAAAACTACACACTCATGTCACCTAACTTAGCAATCCATAGCTTTTGGATTGGACTAATTTGAAAGGAGAGAGAGGTGGCCGTGGGTGGCGGCTTGTCAAATTAGAGCCTTATTTGAGTGATCTCGGTCTTCTTGCTCATTTTCAAACAAAGACCGGCCCATCTGGGCCAAACCGATCGGTCGGGTATGGTTAACCCTAGCCGACTCTCTCTCTCTCTCTCTCTCTCTCTCTCTCTCTCTCTCACCCCAATATCTCACTATCGTACCTCAAATTATCGTAGTCGCCGTTGATCCAACCATGGCCGTCACCGGCTTTGTAGCGTCCTAGCCCTTCCTCGCTCTTGTCCCCTCTCTACACCATTGCATGATTTCCTCATATCCCAACAAAGTGTTCGCGATAATGTGATCATCTTCTAGTAATCTGAAAAGGAGAAAAATATCACAAGCAAATAAAGAGTTTCCACAAAAGTCAAAATAAAATACAAATTTGGTACTAATAGAGTTTGAAATTATAGGATTTTTTTAAAGAAAAAACTTGATATTGATGAAAATGAGTGAGCTATGGTTTGTTTGTTTGCTAATGTTGAGTTGCCTCTTTCTTTATCATGACAGATCCAGTTTTCCCCTAGTTCCACTTACATTGGTATTTTGTTGAGAGAAACACCATCAAAAGAGGTGAAGCTAGCTCCCCACAAAGCTCATGTAGCTCGGGCATATTTGACAATACTGGAGCCACGACCTCGATGATGACTCAATCCTAGAGGCAACCGATACAATAGGCGTCGACGATGGGCAGGATCTAGCATGAGGAGTTGAAGACTGGTCGTTGGGGCATTGCACAATAGAAACGAGCTTTGTGGCCAAAGTGGAGGCAACTAAGGCAACTGATTGGGCCCCTCCACTCACAGGCACAACGGCCTTTGGAGAGGCACCGGAAGCAACAAGGCCTAGCCACACCGAAAGAGTTGGCTGCGTGATATAAGTTCATCAATAGGAGACCGCGGAAGGTGACAAGCAACATCCCGTGACGAGGTGCTAGCCATCCAGAGGGTCTCCAATAGGTGTGAGTGCGCAACACGAGGGAGTGGTAGTCGACATTTTCGGATTGAAGCATCCACACCACTCTCCCCAGCTCGGGCGCGGGGGGTGGGAGTTGGGGTGGGGGTACCTCAAACAAAGATAGGCCCATTAATAGATGTGACAAATAAGCAAATAAGATCAGGTTGATATTTTATGTGATAAAGAAATGTTGTGGCAAGAATAGTACTGGGTAGTGCATCTACAAACCCACAAGAAATATGCATCACAGGTAGCTAGAAAGTTTAACACTTTAAAGTTTGAAAGTGATAATGGCACATCATTGGGATTACACATGGTGGCATAGTTTGAACACGCGACCTATGGCTATTTCTAGGATTTGGAAGTTTGTACGGGTTTTATATGTCACACTTCAGTTTTATATCGTTGGCTTTGAAATTATAGTACACTTGATGGTGTGCCTTGACTGTACGGTAGTTTCACCAAGGTAGGCAAGGAGCGCTTGTGTGCTGCATCTCAGCTTGGTTGGAATACGGTTACTACACCATATGTAGTTGTTATTATATGATCTCATGATGGCAAGTACGATGATACAGTAGCTACGATTTGAATATGGGTCGTTGTAATCACATGTCATTGTTATCCACCACATGTGATTACAACGACAACTATTCTAGTTCGGCTAAGATTCTAGGGAGAGAACATGCATTCATACGGTTTTCAAAAACTAGGTTCTGCACCCAACCGTTAAGACTTGACTTGATACATGATGTATTATTCATGGAAATAATGAATTATCCCAAATTGTGTATACTAGGGGGAGGATATTGAGAAATTCTAGTTATCAAACACTACTGATCTCATTTCTTCGGTGTAAACTATAACGCTTATAATGTGAACACCGCAACAACATACAAATCTAAAAAATATTATAGGATTGAGTTATAATATGTTTTTTTTCTCAAATCAACCATATTTGATATAGTAAAAAGTTGTCCTTGATATATAAATTCTGAGAGCAACAACTCACTCATGTAGCCTAACTTAACAATCCATATCTTTTGGATTTGACTAATTGCAATGGAGAGGTGGCCGTGGGTGGAGCCCTGTCATATTAGAGCTTGTGAGCTAAAACACTTACTTGACACGGTCGCTAACACGAGAGCACATCCGCTGGTTCCGTACGGGTGCGTGTGGTTGTTTTATTTGATAGGGTAGACCATCAAAATAATGAAACGGGTGCTCAGGTGAGGCAGGCCAATTTGGGTCGTGACACTAGAAGGGTGCATCTACACCGTCTTACATACAAGAGCATCTTCAATGGATGATGCAAATTTGAAGATGTAGAATTAGGTGTTGTATAATTTACATCTCCAAAAAGTACATTTTATATGTCTGAAAAATAGCCAACTTTCAACTGATGATGTATATTGGTGATGTAAAAATGCAACTCCAAGAGATGATGCAAATTGGAGATGTAAAAACTAGAAACTTCAATTACTACTTCATTTGAAACATAAATTCGAACATAATTCAAACATAGTTCTAATAAAAAACATGAATTAAACGACCACCACAACTAATTCAACTACTACTCGCGCTTGGCCTGAACATACTCCAGATGCTCCCACACGAACCTTGCCATCGCCTCCTCGTCGCTGTCGTCGAAAGCAACGACAATGGCCGGCTTCTTCTTCGTCATCTCCTCCATCCGAATACCGCGCGGCACGAGGAACTCCGAGTCCACCCGAGACTCGATCTCTGGGAAGTTGAGGTCCGCCATCATCCTCCCGGCACGCCATACGACCATGTCGTACACATGGGCGACCTCCTCGACGTCGGGTATGTCTCGAGCCAGAAGCAGCGCCCGGCATCGGAGAACTTGACGCTGAATTTGCTGGACGGCATAGCCTGCACGCTGAAGAACCCCGTCTTGCCCTTCGGGAGCTTCTTCTGCGGCATGGCGACGAGTAGAGGTGGGGTGGGGGCTGGGCGGGGACTGTTGAGCGGCGGCGAGGGCGGAACCGGCGACGGGGCCGAATCGGACGGGGAAGGTTGAGTGGCGGAATAATGGACGATTCGGGGCGTGTGGCGGCGGTCGGAGGTGGGGTGGGGCTAGGCTAGCACTTTGGGCAGGCAGAGGAGCCGCGGCGACGACGGAACGACTGGGGCCGAATCGGGCAGCAGCGGAGGAGGAGCGAAAAAACTCCCAATTCGCTGCGTGTTGCGGCGACTGGCGGCGGAGGAGCGGCGGAACAGGCCACAGGGGGTGGTGCAGCAGCCGGATCTGGCACGTGGCGACGGCGGCATGGTATGGTGGGCGGGCGGCGACGACAATGCGGCGGGAGGAAGCAGAAGTGGTTGGAGAAATGAAAAGAAGAGCACTTGGCGCACGGCCACCAGTTTTACATCACCTAGAGGTGGAGGTGGAGGTGTGGTATTTTACATCCCCTTTAGGAGGTGATGTAAACAAAATTTACATCTACATCATCTGTTGGAGATGGGCTTTGGAGCCTCAGAGATGCAAAACTTAGTTATTTTTGCATCCACGTCATCTATTGGAGATTCTCTGACGCCCACCTCTCGATCCCCGGCTCTATCCTTCGCATGTCTGCACTATCACCTCTCTCTCCTCCCCTTCATGCATCGTCGAGCATAGCGAGGCCGCCTCAAACATCGTGTGGCGCTCGCCATTTTTGAAGTGGACGACCTTGTAGTCTCTGGATAATAGTTGGTATGATCCATATGCTTCTGGGATTTTTCAGAAGCAAGATTGTGCATGTGATATCACATTTTTTACCTGGACTGTGAGTAGGAGGGAATGATCACCTAGGAAGTTTCGGCGACATAAATGAAGCATCGGTCTCTGTGATCGTCAGGGCATCATGGGCATCCTTGGAGGGTCGGACGTGATGTTGCAAGTGGAATGCAGCAACAACATTGGGGCCCACATTGATCTTCTAGAAGCACAGGGGGATTTGGTAGGTCGAGGCGCCCAGGCGATGTCGGCGGCAGGGGACCCAATGCCTGAACCAGCAGGAGTGGATTTGGAGCACTGGGTACTATGCCTGGGTGGAAATCACAAGGCTGGGCGGCATGCGGCGTGGCAAGAGCGACCACCATCATCAACTTTAAGGGCATCCAGGTGAGGACATCGCACACCCATTATCCGTCCTAAATCTCCAGGCAGGAGGACGCCATAACTCAGCCGGGTGGAACGACGCAGAGCCGACGCTCGGCATAGGTGGAGGGATAGTTGACGCGACTGCCGTTGATTTGGACGCTGTCTGGAAGCGAGGAGCCATGGAGCAGCTTCGTTCGCAAGGACTTGGTAAAGCAAGGCGCCCAGGAAACACAAAGTAATTTTGTGTCTCCCGCCCCTTTCCGAGCTGATTCCTGCCCCTCTTTTTCACAAATTTCACCCGCTCCTTTATCTTCCCGCTGATTTCTCCCTTCCTTTTCCCCTGCAAATTCCGCCACCAATATCCATAATTTAGGAGTCTTCATGTTATCATCAAAAGGATGCAATGCATTAGATAAATAATCCTCCACATTTTATTTGCATCCCACATAAAATAAACATCTGACCATAATTTCCGTAAGTTCACTCAACTCAGAGGAACATCCTCATGTCATGTGCGATGCAATAAATTTGAGTCACTTATTTTGGCAGAAAAAAATCATGATGATTGCTAGTGGTTGAAATTTTTGTTCCCTCGCATTAAATAAATCTTGAATGCACGCGTCTAAGAAAGTTATGTACTTCAGAAATCATCCTGGGTAGTTGCAACAAGCGCCTCAACACTATAATGTGATTGCACATGAAATAATAGAATGCGAGATTGAACTGTTTTGCAGTTGTGAGAGTAGTATCTATTCCAAGATTGAACAATTTATTTCTCTTGGAAAATCTTGTACAAATGTTCTCATACGTGTAGGAACCCGCAAGCTACAAAATCCGGTCCCACGTATCATGATGGCTCGCCACCCTGTCTCCTTGCCCGACGAGGGCCAGAACATGTTTAGCCTCTTCAACCACGTAGGCGTCGGTGCAGCAGGAGTGCACACTGCCATAGGCGTTGCACATGCTCTTGTGCGCCACCATTTTATCACAGCATGTGTTTCTCGCTTGATATCTCCCGCATAATTTCTCTCGCCTTTTTCTTTGAGATGGAGAAACGAGCACACACCTTCATCTCGGCGCATACAGAGTGGATACATAGTTAATATTGCAATGCACTTGTTTTAAGGAGCATAAAAGAACACCCTAGCCCCATACGAGATCAACTAGCATTCACTCTTAGAATGGGTGGGCTTCGTCTCCCGACAATTGCTTCCATCTCAACACTTGTGTTATTCTGGTGTGAAGCAAAGGCATTTCATGCACATGAGCACATATACATGGCAAATGCACATATTACATATATCACGTCACATGCCAGAAAAGGTTGGTTGTTTAGTGGACTTTGTATCTGTTTAGGCCGTGAGAGTCAGACCCTCCATATCCTATGCGTGGTCATCGAGGATGCATGGAGACGAGAAGTCTTGTGTTAAATTACTTGGTAGGTTCACAATAAGAATGTCTTAGCAACCATTGTAAGCACGCTTTTATTCATGGACATGCATATATGCATGCACCGGCTCCAACTGATGGATTCAAAGTTGCTACACGCATGCATGGATCTGGTCACCTAGCAACAGGGATGATCGACCGCAATGCTTTTGCACTGCCATGGGAAAGAGGGCGGTAGAGCTTTCAATTGGCTCAGGGCTGCCGGAGGTGGCGGCAGAGCATCCGGAACGTCGTCTCATCCTTCCGCTCCCCCATGCCATCGCCAGCGTCGGTCTTAGCAGCAAGAGGTGCCGCCAAGGCAAGGATGTCTAAGCTCCTCGTGATCGTTGAGTAATATTAATAGTAACACGCCAAAGCAGATGCATGTACGTGACCCTTTCATATGTTGGTGGTGCGCCATGGAACTAACAGCACCTTGTGTATCTATCTTAATTTCTTTTGGTCTATTATCTATGTCTTTATGTATGTGGTGATTTAGCTTATCCAAACAACCCGTAACCATGTTTATTCACCGGAGCCTCCTTTCGCCTGCGGTCCATCATTGAGGTGTTGTACGTACCCGAATGTTGCGACTGTGAGTGCCGGACCGGTGAAACAACTTCAAATCTCTCAACTCTAAGTAATGGCACAAGCTATTTTCTCTTGGCACAAAAAGGACAATTTCGTCATCAAAGCTACAACAGTATAAAATTAGAGACATGTTACTCATATATTTTCCCTTCCAGAGGATACATCATGACCATATATATACATACAGGACGGAGCTCGGATTTGCTGCAGAAAAATGCGTACATCCAAAAAGGAAAAAGAAAAGTAACTCAGTTTGTAGAGCTAGCACACAAATCACTGTGACTCGTGCTCAGAGAGTTGAGCTAAGAAAATGCATGTCAACAACTTCTAGTTTTATCTATCCAGATATCCTAGGACCAACAAAAATGCCTACATATACACCAGAGAATTGTACCAACGACAAATAATGAAACCAAATGGCCGGATGCTGGTCAGTTCATACACCAACCTTGCCTTTTTTTTTCTGTACCTAGTTGTTCCGTCTCTGGAAAGTAGCACTCATCACACCGTGGCAGGACGGGCATATACGCGGAGGACACCATTGGCATGGCGACAAACACTTGTCCGAGTTTGATCGAGTGAATTGCAGAAAACCACCACATTACATCGTAGGGGTTTGCAGAAAAGACTTCTACAAATTTGTTGCCGAAAACACTGATTTTAGGCCTAGTCATTTGCAGAAAGCACTGAACTGTGTGTTCGGGCATTTTAAGCACTATTATGACAGGTGGGGCCCTGTTTCGGTGACGTGGCGTCATGGCCGCGATCTAACACCGTCTAACGGTGCTACAGTGGAATCCGACACGCCGTGTGGGTAAAACCGGCTCCCTCCTCACTCTCTCGCCCCCCTTTCCTATCTCTCTCTCTCTCTCTCTCTCTCTCTCTCTCTCTCTCTCTGTGTGTGTGTGTGTCCTCCATGGCTACTGACAATGGCGGCAGAGTGGATGGCTCCGGCGGTGGAGTGGATGGCGCCGGCGAAGGGTTGCTTGGTGGCGGTGATCCAAACCCAGCGGAGGAGGTGTGCACCAGCTTGAACCCTAGTCAGGCCCCGCATGGGCGAGCGTCGTCGCGGTCTTTAGAGTATCGCGCCGCCGGCGCTCTCGCCTGTGCTATCTAGGCCACTCCGACGGGTAGCCATCAATGGGCTTCAAGATTTGGTGGTGTTGAGTAAGATTTCTCCCTCCTTTCATGTCGAATTTAGGGTTAGGGTTAGGGTTCTTAAACAAATTGGGGATTTTCTACCAGATTTCTTATGTGAGGTTAGAAGGTATCATATAAATTAGATAGTTTAATTTAGTGTCCAGGTCTACCAATTAGTATGATTAACCTGTAGTCCAACCTAACCCTTGCAGCATATGCATAAATTATGTGAGATTAGATGGTGATTGCTTCTGCTTCTATCTTGTGCCCAAATTAGACCATTTAGAATAATTGTGGAGTAATTATGAACATATGGTGATTGCTTATGTCTTGTGCACGGAAGCAATATCCGACTTAGCTCTGTTGTACCTAGCTTGAAAGTCGCAAGTGTTAAATTCAGTTAACAAACTACAATAGAAAATTTAGTTAACATTTCTGTATGTCTGCATTGTTAACAATTCCGTTAACATTTAGCTCTGTATGTCTGCACTGTTAGCAATATTTGACTTAGCTCTGTATGTCTGCACTGTTAACAATTCAGTGAACAATTCTATATATTAGTGTAGCTCAACCTCTATTTTTGGAATGTTCAACAGATAAATAATGACCAATGTTAAACAAGGAATTAAGCATTGACCACAATAAACAATGACTACCATCCAATTATGACAACACAGTGGATAAAACAGCTTGATAAACAAAGCTTAATAACTTGATAAACAAAGCATTAAGCACTGACCATAATAAACAATGCATACCATCCACTAATGAAAACACAGGCTAGAACAAAGCTAAACAAAGACCAAACACTTAACCTTGCTTAACACCTTGATAAGCAAAGCATTAAATAGAGGCAATGAACACCTTCCATTACACAGGTTCTGAGTCATACCTTCTTAGCACATCCAAGAAACCTCGTACCGGTGTGCACCCCTTCAAATGCAACAAAGCGCTCGGTCCGCTCGCCGTGTTCGCAAAACATTCACATCTGCATGCGTCAATGCCATTGAAATTCGGATCACGCATCATAGCTGGAAGCTGCGGGAGCAAGCAAAGAAAAACCTAGGCTCATATAGAGCTCATTAACAAAATCCCCAATTAACTAACCCTAATCCTCCTAGCTCTAGCTCTAGCTCTCTAACAAACTGACCTTGATGATGCCATCGCAGGAGGAGGAGACGTTCATGACTGAATCCTCACTAGTGGAGGCGTCGCTCCAAGACACCACGGCACGGGGGAGTAGCAGGACGACGGTCGGCGGAGAGGGCGACGTCGGGGGGGAGAACAAAGGAGAGGGCGAGCGATGCAAGAGAGTGAGTAGGGAGCCGATTCGAGCCGGTTTTTACCCACACGACCCGTCGGATTTCACTGTAGCGTAGTTAGATGGCGTCAGATCGCGACCGTGACCCCACATCACCGAAACAGGGCCCCACCTATCAAAATAGTGCTTAAAATGTCCGAAGACGCAGTTCAGTGCTCTCTGCAAACGAATAGGCCTGAAATCAGTGTTTTCTGCAACAAGTTCGTAGAAGAGTCTTTTTTGCAAACCTACGATGTAACGTGGTGGTTTTCTGCAATTCACTCAAGTTGATCTGATGTCCATGCACCCGATGATGGGGACAGCAAGTAGGCGGCGTGTATACTACACCAAGGAGCGATACAGGGCATGAAGCAAGCAAGCGAGCAGGTGTACACAGCGACCTGCTACTGCACTAATAGCCTTGACAGAGCACCGGGGCCGGCTCGACAGGGCATTCGGCCGCCGGCGGACCCTGGATGTGCGCGATGGAGATGAACCCCGCGTCGTCGCCTCTGCAGCCTGGATAGAGCTCCGTTAGTGCTGGTGATGAACCCCACGTCTGTGCTGGTGATGGCGCTGTCCATCTACTTTCTCCACTGGCTGTCAGACAGTAGAGATCACATTGTGGATTTATGTTTTCTTCAGAGTGTTCTTCCGTCATTGTTGGATGTCGAATTTGCAAGGCAATCCATCTCTATGTCGATGTCTTAACCACTTCGTACTTCCGCACAATTAGCAGAACAGAGCAGTTGCCACAATTTACCCATTGATTTCTTGGACTGATTCAGACCTAGGAAAGCCTGCTACTTGTGCAAGCAACAGGGTAAGAAGTTTCAGTTTTCTTACTAATGCACCTCAATTTGTAAGGTTAGAACAATGTCAGTTTGCTTTATGTTGGTTTTCTAATTTCTACGTATTCCTTTCTTACATACTCTGCCTTCAAGCAAATCTTATCTAGGTAGTATGGAAAGCAGACAAATTATGTAACTATTTCCGTTTTCTCATGCTCTGCTATGTCAGATTGAGGAGAAAGAATTATTTTATTCACCTATCCTATTTTTTATCTATAATGATGTCATTTTTCCATCTCGTAATCTTTGCTCCAGTTGTGCTAATACTTTGTGTGCACTTCAGCGGGAATGAAATTTTCTTGCTACCATGAGTCATGGTAGTAGGTTGCTGCGGCAAAAAACTGGTAAGCCCCCTAAGAGAGGAAAATTGAAAAAAGTCCCATCCTGCTTACCATGTTTTATCTTAAAAAATTGGCTTCTATTTTGTTTCTAACCTATATCTCTGCACGGTTTCTTTCTCCAAACATGCTTTTGCTGCAACCCTGGTCAACTGGCTTGAACAGAGCTCACATGAGTCACCGCCAAATGACCCTTTTTTGAAATTCATTCTCTTATGCACTGAGAAAGGAGTTACTCCATGTCAGTATGTACATACAGATGCAAGCAATAAATAAACTGATGTAGATGATGATTGAAGAAATTTTCAGGAATTTTCCAATCTGAATTGGCTACAGAGTTGGGGAAAAGACAAGTCTAGGCTCTGATGAACACATCTTCTTTCCTAGCTGACTAACAGTTGGCACCTCTATATTTACATTACATCAGGCCAGCGCTACAAAGCCCATGTATGCCTCTGTCCGCCTGCCTGCCTCAATGGACATTCCGATCACAAAAAAGTAGATAAAAATACACATCAGTTTGTCAAAATACATGTTGGTTATCTTACGAACGAGTATAGCTATCACAAGAATACAGCAAATATGTATCAATTTTTCAATGAAGCAAACTTATATTATGATTATCACATTTTGATCTTGGAGTAATGGTCGACTTTAGTAGATAGTTACTGCAGCCTGCACCAGTCCAGTATTTCTAATTACAAGTTTTAGCTCCACCGGGATGTTTTTAATCGTGCAATTTTGTAGTTATTTTAGTGTTATGCAGAACACATAGATTTTTCACAACAGAAAGAAATCGATGTATAACCTGATTTTGCTTTATTATTTAGTACCAGTTGACTTTGTGAATCCCAGTTTCTCCAGTGTTGTAACTATGTCAGATCATCAAATTAAACTAATCTTTTTCTTTGGACAGCTTGTAATTTGTAATATTATGATTTTCCTTTTCAGAAACCACTTCAACTAGCCTAGGACCATCTCTATTATTCCTCCAATATTTTTTGGAATGAGATGGCACATTGTATGCCAGGTAACAAGCAACTGAAGCAAGAAGATTTTTGTAATTTTTTTTGGAAAGAATGAGCCCCTGAACCCAGGATGCATGGCGAAGGATCCAATATGCCAGGACCAATGAGGGCACTACAGAGCTTCATATGCAGTTTATTATAGCCGCTTGCCTTCTTCAAGTGTCTAGATTACATAAACATGGTTCTTCAAGTGTCTAGATTAAATGGAACATGTTTCTTCAAGTGTCCACACACTACAGGAAGTAAGTTTCTTATAGATGTAGTCAAACCTGGATACCAATTTATTGAAACCATTATATTTCTTATGGAAGTAATGCAATATATTCTCTCTCTTATGCCTACTTTAAATACATTTTGGCTATGTACTTTGCCCCTCATATTGCAATGCAAGGATGCCAGATTGCAGTGATTTTATATCTATGTGTGGGAGGTTGATGAAAGATTACATGCAAAGTATACAAGTGAAAAACAAAATTTATTTAGATAAGCTATTACCGTAGCAGATATACTATATTTCTAGCTGAAGTTAACACTGCTATGATAAACTATTTCAGTGGGTGGCAACTCCAGGACAAGAAAAATACATATAAGCCTAATCTTAAATTTATGGAAATATTGAAGCTTCAGCACCGCGGTCCAGCTTCCGTGGTGGAGCTGCACCATTTGGGACGTGCTGGTCAGCTTCTGTTGGATGAGGGGATGGCCACGAACATATCATAGGGAGACGTTCTTGATGACACCCTATTTTTTTGCCTTGTATTTTCTTTGTTGTTACAACTATTGTGTGTGCATGTGTTATCTTAGCTGACAATCTATTTTTTCTTGGCATTATGACCATGCTTGTGGGATGAAAGACTGAAGTGAGAATTCTCCTTGGACTGCTCCCAATGTAGAGGACTTCGATGGCAGTGTCAGTCAGTTCCAAGGCCCATCCAAATTTCTCCTTTTGGTTATGTTTGCTGGTGACCTTCTTTTTGTTTTTATGCTGAAAGTATTAAAGAGCGTGACATTTGTATCTTTTTTCGGGGGTTTGTAGGCACTCGAGTGATGGCCCGTGGTGCTCTTCTTCTTGGAATATACATGATCTATAGTTGCTGCTCCTCTAGGGTCTTTGCTGCTGCTTTGGCTGTAGGTCTGTGCAGGTACTTATCTTTTCCATCTTCTACTATTTGGCATTACATGTTTATGCTTTTACTTCGAGGATATGCCCCCATCAGACGTGGATTTGTAGCAATAAAATAAGTAATGGAGCCCAGGACGATGAATTTGGAGGATCTGTGCTCAAGGCTTGTTGCCCCTTTGTCTCTTATTTATCTGGTTTGACTTGGGAATAGAATCACCAGCGACATGACTAATAGATTTTTTTTCATAGTTGTGTCGTAGCCCTGTAGCAAATATTTTAGTGCCTCAAGCTAAGCTTACTGACTGTGATTCTTTCTTTCTTCTCACTACCAAGTTTAATCCCTCTGCTCCCTGCAGCGCCTTCTTTGGACAAGCGATAACCATAGTCATGATTCCAGCGGTATCACTTGCCATGATGAGCTACATCATTGATTCATGTTGTGTGTACTTTCAAGGCTGCTATCTGATTTTGTCACTTGCCTTTTGTAGTCTTTTGTATGCCTTGCTTTGTCCAGCTGCCCTATAATGTCCTACTTGGTTTTCAGTCTTTTTCTTTTTAAACGACTTGTGGGATGCATTGCTTTCTATATGAACAACTTGTTGTAATCCTGATCCATTCAACTGTGTCACTTTTTTGTCTACTTATTTATGCCAAACTTGATACTTCTCATTCATACCGGGCAGTATTTACTTTAATTGGACTCACTGGATCAAATATTTGATGCATTGCCGCTTACGTGGAAACGTTCACTAATGTAATGTTTTGTAACTATTAGTAAGTGTTTACTATTTATTGCTTTTTGAGATGTTTCTTTTATAATGAATTTGCTTTTGGTATATATTTTGCCTGTAATGGGTAGCTGCCTTGCTTAAATATATACACATACATGGATATATTGCAAACTTTGTTTAATATTAGTACTTCCTCTCATGCTTGCACTCTTAAACTTGAACTTAATGTCTAAGTGGTTATCTTTCGATGTCTTGCTTCTATTACAAGTTAATGTTTTTTCTTTCTTTTATATTGTTTTCTTGCTTGAATACATATGCTAAATGATTATTCTTACTAACTTGAGCATTAGTTGCTTAACAAAAATGGTGGAACCGGCACCCTTGCGCCAAGGCGCGATCCCCGTTCTAGTATTTAGGAACGGAGGGAGTAGTACTATAGGGCTATAAACCGGAAGGGAGCAATAATATCTCATAAATTTTTCACACAAAAGATCTTATAAATAAGAATTGTTTTAAATGCAACACAAATAGTATAGTGCATTGAGTGCCATATCTACAACATGAATACCAACTCAAAAAAAACATGAATGCGAGATATACACGAGGATGCAGGCCCAAAGTTGACCAATCTATACGTACACGAGGATGCCGGCCCTTGATAGCTGTGCACCATTCCTCCGTACCGTTGCTGCCAGTCAGCTCTCCTTCTCGATACCTTGACCAGTGACCACAATACTCCACTGGTAGTAGCACGAGAAACCTTTGCAGGGCGTCCACTCCACACACACACACCAGGGGAGGAGACGCGATGGCTGTAGGTGCCGTTGGCGTTGAGGCTGGCCATGGCTCCCCTTTGTCTTACGGCGGCGAGCTCACGTTCACCGTAGTCATGACCTGCCTTGTGGCGGCCTCCGGCGGCCTCATCTTCGGCTACGACATCGGCATCTCAGGTCAGGTTCACCCACAGCCTACTATGATCTTGCCCGGTGTGCTCGTCTCGTTTCTGATCTCTAGCTGACTATTGTGAAATCCAGGCGGCGTCTCGCAGATGAAGCCCTTCTTGCAGACCTTCCCCACGGTGCTCAGGCGGATGGCGGACGCGAAGCGGAGCCAGTACTGCATCTTCGACAGCCACGCGCTGACCTCCTTCACCTCGTCCCTCTACATCGCCGGCGTCGTCTCGTCCTTCGCCGCTGGCCGTGTCACCAGGTCGCTGGGGCGGCGTGGCGTGATGCTGCTGGGCGGGGCGCTGTTCTTCGCGGGCGGCGCCATGACCGGCGCGGCGATGAACCTCGCCATGCTCATCGTCGGGCGCATGCTGCTCGGCTTCGGCGTCGGCTTCACCAACCAGGCCACCCCGCTGTACCTCGCCGAGATGGCCCCCGCGCGGTGGCGCGGCTCCCTCGGCGTCGCCTTCCAGTTCTTCCTCGCCCTAGGGATCCTCATCGCCAACCTCGTCAACTACGGCACCGCGCGCCTCGAGTGGGGCTGGAGGCTCTCCCTCGGCCTCGCCGGCGCGCCGGCCATCGTCATCTTCGTCGGCGCTCTCTTCCTCACCGACACGCCCAGCAGCTTCATCATGCGCGGAAAGGCAGACCTTGCCCGGTCGGCGCTCCTCCGGGTGCGCGGGCCCAGCGCGAACGTGGACGCCGAGCTCAAGGACATCACGCGCGCCGTGGAGGCCGCGCGCAGCAGCGAGGAAGGGGCGTTCCGCAAGCTGTTCGCCGATCGGCAGTACCGCCCGCACCTGACCTTCTCCGTCGTGGTGCCGTTCTGCCACCAGCTGAGCGGCATGATGGTCCTGACTTTCTTCTCGCCGCTGGTGTTCCGCATCGCCGGCTTCGGGAGCAACGCGGCGCTGATGGGCGCGGTCATCCTCGCCGCCGTCAAGTTCGGCTCGCTCATCCTCTCCACGCTGGTGATCGACCGCTACGGCCGCAAGGTGCTCGTCATGGTGGGCGCGGTGATCATGGTCGTGTGCCAGGTCGCGAACGCGTGGATCATGGGGGCGCAAGCCGCCAACGGCCCGATACCGCGGGCTTACGGGGTGGCGCTGCTGGCGCTCACCTGCGTGCAGGGCGCCGGGTTCGGCATGTCGTGGGCGCCGATCATCTGGATCATCCTCGGCGAGATCTTCCCGATGGAGATCCGGTCGGCGGGGCAGTCGGTGAGCGTGTCGACCACGCTGGGGCTCACCTTCCTGCAGACGCAGACCTTCCTCGCCCTGCTGTGCCGCCTCAAGTACGCCACGTTCGCCTACTACGCAGCCTGGGTGGTGGCCCTCACGGCCTTCGTCTTGGCCTTCCTGCCGGAGACCAAGGGCGTCCCCCTCGAGTCCATGGGCTCCGTCTGGGAGCGTCATTGGTACTGGAAGAGGTTCGTCGGCGACGGCCTCGGCCGGGGCAAACCAGCTTCATCTCCGTCTGCATCAACATGAGCTATGTGTTCGTTTGTCCGTTCAAGGATAACCTTGATGTACCTGTTTTTCAGTAAATAAAAAAACTTGGTGTGCCGTGCATGCATGCTCGGTTAAAGTTTTATTTAGGAGCGTGGCATTCTTCTTCTTCTTGCTTGAACTTGGAGTAATTACTCGCGGATGAATTTGCGATGTTGTTATCATGGATGCTAAATGTCTTTCCTCTTCTTTTGACAGCTTGGATAATGGGTATGTTATTAATCGTTGATGTATATATCACAGTGTCTTACATATAATCAACTGCCCCCGTGTCGTCCGCTGGGCGACTCGGGCGGCGATCTGATCCCCTTTTCCCGTCCGTCCTTCTGGTGTGGTCGACGGTGGCGGCGGGGCTCCGTACTCGTGGTGTTTAGGCAGTGTTTTGGCGGCGTACGAGTGGCGACTGGACGCCATGAAGGTGGAATTTGCAGCGACGGCGAGGGATCTTGGTTGGGTGGCGGCCTCGCAGCAACGAGTGCACGTCTTTCCTTCCCTTCCATGGCGGTCAGGAGCCTCAAGTGGCAGGGGTGCAGGCGGGCATGAGGTCCATGACCCAACTTGTAAAGCACACTCATGCCAGGCCGGCGATGCTCCTGGAGTGCTGGGTGCCTCTTCGGCGCAAGGGCGCATCGCGCTACGGCGTAGGCCAAACGACAAATGTCGTGGCTGTCGCCCATGCTGTGCATCCGAAGGTGGTGGCCATGGTGGTCGTCCACTCCACAAAAGGCCGGTGGCGCTATGGATCTGGCTAGTATGATGCTGGTTTGCACTGCCCCAGACCTTATTGGTTGCGGCAGTGGGCGGATGGCGTTGCTTGAGGAGTTTTAAACTTCCAATCCGGTGACAACAGCGATTTCCTACTTCACAAGATTCGTGGACTGCATCAAGGATGGAGGAGACAGTGTCAACGCATGGTGCTGTCGTCTTGTAAAGATCAGCCATCTGTTGCCGCTTGCGAGGACGGCGGGCCTTCGGAAACTTGGGATTTTGGCGGTGCCGGTCTTCTTTCTCCCCGTCAAAGACTTCACCATGTGTGTGCGCGCGCGTGCGTGTGCGAGTGTGTGTGTGTGTGCGCGCGCGTGTGCGAGTGTGTGTGTGTGTTATATAGTATTAGTTGTATGCATCCTAGTCATGCAGAGCCCGACTGTATGCTCATTGAGTTTGTATTATTTTGATGCTTTATTTTGAATTAATAAAACCCACATTTTTATCTAAAGAAAGACCATTTCTGTAGTTTGACTCATAGTGTTTTCCTCCCAGTGCCCACTACTAAGCAGGAGTACAACGTTTTCCGTTTGTTATTGACAGTATAATCTCTGATGCTCCACTTTGACAATACCTCTAACCATTCATGTAGGGTACATACCATGTCAACATGGATAATATAGGTTTTAAGTATTTATCATGTTCCTGGTGGTCCTAGTGTAGGAAAGAAAATAAGGCAAGCACATTGAGACCACTGTGGCCTTATTTCAGTCTATTGGTGGATTGTACCGACCAGACCCGAATGGATCAAGTCTCTGTGCTCAGTGTCATTCCTGGATCAGTAATGCTGACACCACACAGTACTTCGAAGGATTTATAGCAGAGTATCAATCACACACTTATTACATCGTTGTCCACAAAGGAACTTATTACAATAATATGGCTTAAGGCCATCTAATAATAACAGCGGAAGGCTTGGAAGATAAGTGAGTCCATCAACTCCATCGGCATCACTGAGTATAGAACCACGACCTAACACCTTACTCGTCGTCTGAAAAGTCTGCAACGTGAAAAGTTGCAGCCCGAAAACGGGTCAGCACATGAAATATGCTGGCAATGTAACACATAGAGAGCAATGAAGGAATAAGCCTATACTACATGCATATATGGCTGGTGGTAAGGCTCTACGGTTACATTTTTGCATAAAGCTAGTTTTTCCTACACCAAAGGAATAATTTTTATTTAACTATCATGGTGGTTGTTAAACATTGAGAATGGTTGACAGCATCCTCAATCCCAATTTAAAAAGTACTCATAAAAATCCCAATAACATTTATTAGAAGTAACATGTTGAAATTCACATGATATTCAATTACCGGATACTCAAAACGTCCATAACCGGGGACACGGCTAATCATGATTAGTTTATACACTCTGCAGAGGTTTGCGCACTTTTCCCCACAAGACTCGATCGCCTCCGCTTGGTTCTCGTGACTACATGGTGTTTGAGAAACGGATGACCGAGACATAGTCTTTCGTAAGCGCTTAGCACCTTACATGTGGGTAGACCGTACCAACCTACATCCCCTACATCAGCTAGCCTACCCGTAAGAGTTCGCACAACTTAGTCAACTACGCCAGAGCCCATAATTGGCTTGTGGCTGCACACGGAAGTTTCCAGTTTGAATAATCTTATGATCCCTTAGAGCCTGGGTGGCGGTCCAAGAAATACAGCAAGTCTGATGGAAACCAGGTGCCTCAATCCACCCAGATGTGTGTTTAGGTTGCCACCTTAGATAAACCATTAATTAACAATCTCACATCTGTCATGGATATTCACTCACCCAATCCACGTCTACTAGCATAGCATGGCATAACAGCAAACGTAGAAGTAACTCCCAAGGTTTCATAAGTAAAACAGGTAATAGGTACTACCTTAATCTACTTCCCAAACCCACAATTTAATTAGATCCTAAACATGCAAGTGTTTGAGGGTTGATCTAATGCATAAAAACTGGGTAGTAGAAAAGGTATGATCAAGTGTTACTTGCCTTGCGATGATCCATGAGACCTAGAGATTCAAGTAACAAAGCGGCGACTCGGTGATCTAACGCAGACAAACAACAAGCATACAATAAGTACTTATCTAATGCACAGGGAAAACTCGAATAAAAGATCTAACCAGAGAGTTCAACTTAAGAACCCTGGTTGCAAAAGAATCGAATCAAATAAAGCATCGAAAGTCGAAACTCGAGAGAGAACGACTCGGTTTAACAATCTGAAACTAGGTCAAAATTTTACAGTACCAAAACTCTGTGTAAGTAGGTTAGTCGGAACGGCGGTTTCGCAACGAAACTCTAGGCGCTTGAATCACCAGATTCCGATAAACGAGCGAGAAAATAAACAGATTTGAAAATCGGATCGGAAATCGAATCAGAAAAATAACGGATTAAATCCGATTAAAAGAAAACGACGAACGGATTAAACAACGGACGTTCGTTAACAGAACTAATCCAACGAACACGTTCATTGAAACGAACGGTTCGGTGAACGTTCACTAAATAAGAAAACCGAAAAAAATAAAACCAACTAGGGTTTTGAAAAAAAACCGAACATCACGAAAAAAAACCGGATCGGGTTTTGTAAAGAAACCGGATCGGGGCGAGGCTGCTACCTCGGCTCCTGGGCTCCGGGGGAGGGGGGGGGGGGGGGTTCATGGGGTCGGGAGGGTCGGCGGGCGGCGAGGGGCTCCGGCGACGGCGGGAGACGCGGCGCGGCCTCAAGCGAGTGGAGGCGGCGGCGGCTCGGGTTGGAGGCGGGCAAGGGATGAGGAGAGGGGGTGGCGGCAGATAAAGGAGGGGGGGTCCGCGCTTTGGGGATGTGTCAAGCCGGCGGCGGCGCATGTCCGAGCCGGACACGGCGGCGGCGGCGGCGGCGGCGGCGGGAGTCCGCGCGCGCGAGGGGAGAGGGAGGTGGGCCGGCGGGTGGCTGGGCCGGCTGGGCCTTGGCCCAGGCGGGCGGCGCAGATTTTTTTTTAAACAAAAACTAAACGAATTTAAAATAAAACCAAACGAACTCCGAATTTAATAAAATTAATTTTCCCCGACTCCTAAAAATGAGTCGAACAAAATGAACTTTAAAAACGGGCAAATATGCATATTTTTTTAAAATACTCATTTTTGCCTAAGGCAAATAAATCCTCAAAACTACAATTTTATTTATTTAGAATATCTTCATTTTTCCTAAATGTTGGGAAAGTCATATTATTCTCTCTCTTAGCTTTTTATATCAGAAAAACTTTATGAAGATAATTAAATAAATCCAAATGATCCTATTTTCAAAATTTGAGAAATCTCAAATATGAAAATAATGAAACTTCCAACTCTCTCCAAGGGTCCTTGAGTTGCGTGAAATTTTCTAGGATCATAAAATGCGAGAAAATATGATATGCATGATGACCTAATGTATAACATTCCAAATTGAAAATTTGGGATGTTACAAACCTACCCCCTTAAGATGAATCTCGCCCTCGAGATTCGGGTTGGCTAGAAAATAGGTGAGGTGGTCCTTAAGCAAAACTTCCTCTCTTTCCTAGGTGGCTTCATCTTCAAAGTGGTGGCTCCAATTGAACTTTGCAAAACTTGATAACCTTGCTGGGTAACTCGCTAGCATAGTCGAGAATCTTAACCGGTTTTTCCTCATATGTTAAATCATCCTTCAACTGAATTGCTTCCAGTGGCACTGTGTCTCTTAACGGTACCTCTGCTATCTCGGGGTGACATTTCTTCAAATGAGAAACATGGAATACATCATGAACTCCTGACAGTCCTTCTGGCAATTCCAACTTATAAGCAACTTCTCCCATGCGTTGCAAAATCTTATAGGGTCCAACGAAACGTGGGGCTAACTTTCCTTTAACTCCAAAACGCTTAACTCCTCGAAGCGGGGATACTCTAAGATATACTCTGTCTCCAACTTCATACTCAATCGCTTTGCGCTTTGAATCTGCATAGCTCTTTTGTCTGGACTGGGCTACCTTGAGCCTGTCTCGAATCAACTTAACCTTCTGTTCCGACTCCTTAATCAAATCTGGTCCAAACAACTGACGATCTCCAGTTTCGTCCCATGACAACGGTGTCCTGCACCTTCTTCCATACAGAGCCTCAAAAGGTGCCATCTTCAAGCTGGTTTGGTAACTGTTGTTGTAGGAAAATTCTGCATACGGCAAATTATCATCCCAACTAGATCCATAATCTAGTGCACAAGCTCTCAGCATATCTTCCAAAATCTTATTGACTCTCTCAGTCTGTCCATCGGTCTGTGGGTGGAAAGCTGTACTGAATTCCAATCTAGTTCCCAATGTTTCGTGCAATTGGTTCCAAAATTTCGAGGTAAATTGGGTTCCTCTATCCGATACGATGCTCCTCGGAACTCCGTGTAAACACACAATTCTGGTCATGTATATCTTTGCCAACTTAGCACTGCTATAGGTAGTCTTGACTGGAATGAAATGAGCTACCTTCGTCAAACGATCGACTATGACCCAAATCGAGTCATATCCTGAACGAGTCTTTGGCAAACCTGTGATGAAATCCATGCCTAGTTTATCCCACTTCCATTCGGGTATCGGCAATGGTTGTAACAATCTCGCTGGCTTCGATGCTCGCTTTTACTTTCGACATACATCGCAAACTGCTACATACTCCGCAATATCCTTCTTCATTCCGGTCCACCAGAAAGTATTCTTCAAATCCAAATACATCTTGGTATTTCCTGGGTGAATCGAATAAGGTGAATCATGAGCTTCTTGTAAAATCAACTTCCTGATCTCTGGGTTATTGGGCACATAAACACGGTCTTCAAACCATAGGGTATCGTGCTCATCCTCACGAAATCCTTTAGCTTTTCCTTTGCTCATTTTCTCCTTTATAGAGGCAACTTCCTTATCTGCCTTTTGGGCTTCTCTGATTTTGTCCATCAGTGTCGACTGAATCTCCAATGCTGCTACATAGCCTCTCGGAACTATTTCCAAACATAGCTCTCGAAGGTCCTCGGCTAACTCATTGGGTATCCCTCCCATCATTAGGGTATTGACGTGGCTCTTACGGCTCAATGCGTCTGCTACGACATTAGCCTTCCCGGGGTGATAATGCAATCTCATATCATAATCCTTGATAAGCTCTAACCATCTCCTTTGTCCGAGATTAATTCCTTCGTGAAGATGTACTTCAAACTCTTGTGATCCAGATATACTTCACAATGATTTCCAATGAGAAAATGTCTCCATGTCTTCAAGGCGTGCAACGGCTGCTAACTCCAAATCATGTGTGGCATAATTCAACTCATGGGGCTTAAGTTGTCGTGAAGCGCATTTAAACAACTCTTCCTTCCTGCATAAGCACTGCTCCAAGTCCTCGACGTGAAGCGTCGCAATACACCTCATAATCCTTGGTCTGATCTGGCAATATCAAAACTGGTGAGGTAACCAATCTTTTCTTCAACTCCTGAAAACTTGCCTCACAGTCCTCAGTCCATATGAATTTGTTTTCCTTCTTCAACAATTCTGTCATAGGCTTTGCAATCCTTGAGAAATTCTCAATGAATCTTCGGTAGTATCCAGCGAGTCCAAGGAAACTCCGAATCTCTCCAACTGTCGTTGGTGCTTCCCATTTGGTTACGGTCTCAACCTTTGTGGGGTCAACTGCTATTCCTTCTCCGGATATAACATGTCCGAGAAATCCAACTTCCTTTAGCCAAAACTCACATTTGCTGAACTTGGCATACAACTGGTGTTCCCTTAGTTTCTCCAAAACCAATCGCAAATGTTCCTTGTGTTCCTCTTCATTCTTTGAGAAAATCAAAATGTCATCAATGAACACCACGACGAACTTATCCAAAAACTCCATAAACACTTTGTTCATCAGGTTCATGAAATAGGCTGGTGCGTTAGTCAGTCCAAATGACATAACGGTATACTCATACAGTCCATATCTCGTGGTAAACGCTGTCTTGGGTATGTCTTGCTCCCGAATCTTCAACTGATGGTACCCTGATCGTAAATCGATCTTGGAAAACACCTTAGCTCCTTGCAAACGGTCAAATAGATCATTTATCATAGGCAGTGGGTACTTGTTCTTGATTGTTACTTCATTCAATCCACGATAATCAACAACCATTCTTAACGATCCATCCTTCTTCTCCACTAACAAAACGGGTGATCCCCAAGGTGAAGAACTGTTGGAAATATGCCCTAGAGGCAATAATAAAAGCATTATTATTATATTTCCTTGTTTATGATAATTGTCTTTTATTCATGCTATAACTGTGTTATCCGGAAATCGTAATACACGTGTGAATACATAGACTACAATACGTCCCTAGTGAGCCTCTAGTTGACTAGCTCGTTGGTCAACAGATAGTCATGGTTTCCTGACTATGGACATCGGATGTCATTGACAACGGGATCACGTCATTAGGAGAATGACGTGATGGACAAGACCCAATCCTAAGCATAGCACAAGGATCGTGTAGTTCGTTTTGCTAGAGCTTTTCCAATGTCAAGTATCTCTTCCTTAGACCATGAGATCGTGCAATTCCCGGATACCGTAGGAGTGCTTTGGGTGTATCAAACGTCACAACGTAATCGGGTGACTATAAAGGTGCACTACAGGTATCTCCGAAAGTGACCATTGGGTTGACACGATCGAGACTGGATTTGTCACTCCGTATTACGGAGAGGTATCACCGGCCCACTCGGTAATGCATCATCATAATGAGCTCAAAGTGATCAAGTGTCCGGTCACGGATCATGCATTGCGATACGAGTAAAGTGACTTGCCGTAACGAGACTAAACGAGGTATTGGGATACCGACGATCGAGTCTCGGGCAAGTAACATACCGTCGACAAAGGGAATAGAATACGGGTTGCTTGAACCCTTGACATCGTGGTTCATCCGATGACAACATCGAGGAGCATGTGGGAGCCAACACGGGTATCCAGATCCCGCTGTTGGTTATTGACTTGAGGTAGTCTCGGTCATGTCTCAAGCATGTCTCCCGAACCCGTGAGGGTCTACACACTAAGGTTCGGTGACGCTAGGTTAATAGGAAGACAAGTATGTGATTACCGAATGTTGTTCGAGTCCGGATGAGATCCCGGACGTCACGAGGAGTTCGGAATGGTCCAGAGGTAAAGATTTATATATGGAAAGTGGTTAAACGGACTCAGGAAAGTTTCGGGGTATACTGTAATGTACCGGGGCCACCGGAGAGTTCGGAGGTCCACGGAGGGGCCACCTCCCGGGGGCCACATGGGCTAAGTGGGAGAGGAGCCAGCCCCGTGGCTGGGCGCACCTTCCCCTTAGGCCCATGCGGCTAGGGCATGGGGAGGAAACCTAAAGGGCGCCCCTAGCTTGGGGGCAAGCCACCCTCCCTCCTCCCTTGGGCCGCCCCCCATCTAGGGTTTCCCTAGATGGCCGCCCCCTTGCCCTCTCCTCCTATAAATAGAGGGGGGGGAGGGCTGCTAACACCATTGAAGGCGCAGCCCTCCCTCCCAACACCTCTCTTTCTCCACGCACGCGAAGCCTCTGCCGAGAACTGCCAGTACCAACCGCACCACGCCGTCGGCTGCCATTGAGTTGTCTTCTTCAACCTCTCCTTCATTCTTGCTGGATCAAGACGGAGGAGACGCCATCGTCCCGTACGTGTGTTGAACACGGAGGTGCTGTCCTTTCAGCACTTTGGTCATCGGTGATCGGAATCACGTCGGGAACGTCTTCATCATCACCACTCCCTCGAACGCTTCCGTACTCGATCTACAAGTGGTATGTAGATGCAAACTCTCTCTCGTGACTCGTTGTTTAGATGAACTCATAGATAGATCTTGGTGAAACCGTAGGAAAATTTTAATTTTCTGCAACGCTCCCCAACAAAGGCATCATGAGCTAGGTCTATGCGTAGTTCTCTTTGCGAGTAGAACACAATTTTGTTGTGGGCGTTGATCTTGTCAACTTACTTGCCGTTACTAGTCGTTTCTTGCTTCCGCGGTATTGTGGGATGAAGCGGCCGGACCAACCTTACACGCATTTTACGTGAGACCGGTTCCACCGACTAACATGCACTAGTTGCATAAGGTGGCTGGCGGTGTCTGTCTCTCCTACTTTAGTTGGAGCGGATTCGATGAACAGGGTCCTTATGAAGGGTAAATAGAAGTTGACAAGATCACGTTGTGTTATTCGTAGGTAAGAAAACGTTCTTGCTAGAACCCAATTGCAGCCACGTAAAAGATGCAACAACATTAGAGGACGTCTAACTTGTTTTTTGCAGCAATTGTCATGTGACGTGATATGGCCAAGTTGTGATGAATGATGATATATTGTGATGTATGAGATCATGTTCTTGTAATAGGAATCACGACTTGCATGTCGATGAGTATGACAACCGGCAGGAGCCATAGGAGTTGTCTTTATTTTTGTATGACCTGCGTGTCATTGAAGAACGCCATGTAATCTACTTTACTTTATTGCTAAACGCGTTAGTCATAGAAGTAGAAGTAGTCGTTGGCGTGACAACTTCATGAAGACACAATGATGGAGATCATGATGATGGAGATCATGGTGTCATGCCGGTGACAGGATGATCATGGAGCCCCGAAGATGAAGATCAAGGAGCTATATGATATTGGCCATATCATGTCACTACTTTATAATTGCATGTGATGTTTATTATGATTATACATCTTGTTTACTTAGAACGACGGTAGTAAATAAGATGATCCTTAGAACAATTTCAAGAAGTGTTCTCCCTAACTGTGCACCGTTGCTACAGTTCGTCGCTTCTAAGCACCACGTGTTAATCGGGTGTGATGGATTCTTACGTTCACATACAACGGTGTAAGCAAGATTTACACACGCAAAACACTTAGGGTTAACTTGACGAGCCTAGCATGTACAGACATGGCCTCGAACACGGAGACCGAAAGGTCGAACACGAGTCGTATGGAAGATACGATCAACATGAGAATGTTCACCGACGCAGACTAGTCCGTCTCACGTGTTGATCGGACACGGCCTAGTCGACTCGGATCGTGTAACACTTAGATGACTAGAGGGATGTCTAATCTAAGTGGGAGTTCATTAATAATTTGATTAGATGAACTTAATTATCATGAACTTAGTCTAAAACTTTTGAATGATATGTCTTGTAGATCAAATGGCCAACGCCATGTCAACTTGAACTTCAACGCGCTCCTAGAGAAAACCAAGCTGAAAGATGACGGCAGCAACTATACGGACTGGGTCCGAACCCGAGGATCATCCTCATAGCTGCCAGAAACAATACGCCCTAGAAGGACCGCTAGGTGACGCCCCGTCTCTGCAGAACCAAGACATTATGAATGCTTGGCGTCTCGTCTGATGATTACTCCCTCGTTCAGTGCGGCATGCTTTACAGCTTAGAACCGGGCTCCAAAAGCGTTTTGAGCATCACGGAGCATATGAGATGTTCAAGAGCTGAAACTGGTTTTCAAGCTCACGCCTCGGTCGAGAGATATGACATCTCCGACAAGTTCTATAGTTGTAAGATGGAGGAAAATAGTTCTCGGTGAGCACATTCTCAAGATGTCCAAGGTTGCACAACCGTATGACCCACTGAATATTAACCTCCCCGATGAGGCGGTCATTGACAGAATCCTCCAGCGCTTCCACCAAGCTACAAGAGCTTTGTGATGAACTACAATATGCAGGGGATGGTAAAGACCATTCTGAAGTATTCTCTATGCTGAAGTCACCGAGGTTGAAATCAAGAAAGAACATCAAGTGTTGATGGTCAATAAGACCACTAAGTTCAAGAAGGGCAAGGGTAAGAAGAACTTCAAGAAGGACGGCAAGGAGATTGCCGCGCCGTAAGCAAGTTGCCGGAAGAAGTCAAAGAATGGACCCAAACCCGAGACTGAGTGCTTTTATTGCAAGGGAAGGGTCACCGAAGCGGAACTGCCCCAAGTACTTAGCGGATAAGAAGGCCGCAACACCAAAGGTATATTTGATATACATGTAATTGATGTGTACCTTACCAGAATCGTAGTAACTCCTGGGTATTTGATACCGTGCCGTTGCTCATATTTGTAACTCACAGCAGGAGCTGCGGAATAAGCGGAGATCTGGCGAAGGACGAGGTGACGATGCGCGCCGGGAATGGTTCCAGAGTCGATGTGATCGCCGCCGCACGCTACCTCTTCATTTACCCACGGGATTAGTTATGAACCTTAATAATTGTTATTTGGTGCCAAGTTTGAGCATGAATATTGTATCTGGATCTCGCTTAATGCGAGATGGCTACTCATTTAAACCGAGAATAATGGTTGTTCTATTTATATGAGAGATATGTTTTATGGTCATGTTCCGATGGTCAATGGTTTATTCTTAATGAATCTCGGCGTAGTATTACACATGTTCATAGCGTGAATACCAAAAGATGTAAAGTTGATAACGATAGTCCCACATACTTGTGGCATCGCCGCCTTGGTCACATTGGTGTCAAGCGCATGAAGAAGCTCCATGCTGATGGACTTTGGAGTCTCTTGATTATGAATCATTTGACACATGCTAACCATGCCTCATGGGCAAGATGACCAAGACTCCATTCTCTCGAACAATGGAGCGAGCAACCAACTTGTTGGAAATCATACATACCGATGTGTGCGGTCCAATGAGCGTTGAGGCTCATGGAGGATATCGTTATGTTCTCACTCTCGATGACTTGAGTAGATATGGGTATGTCTACTTGATGAAACACAAGTCCGAGACCTTTGAAAAGTTCAAGGAATTTCAGAATGAAGTAGAGAATCAACGTGACCGAAAGATAAAATTCTTACGATCGGATCGTGGAGGAGAATATTTAAGTCACGAATTTGGTACACACTTAAGAAAATGTGGAATCGTTTCACAACTAACGCCGCCGAACACCTCAGCGTAACGGTGTGTCCGAACGTCGAATCGCACTCTATTGGATATGGTGCGGTCTATGATGTCTCTTACCGATTTACCGCTATCATTTTGGGGATACGCCTAGAGACAGCTACATTCACTTTAAATAGGGCACCGCCTAAACCGCTGAGACGACACCGTATGAATTATGGTTTGGGAAGAAACCTAAGTCGTCGTTTCTAAAAGTTTGGGGATGCGATGCTTATGTCAAGAAACTTCAACCTGAAAAGCTCGAACCCAAGTCGAAAAATGCGTCTTCATAGGATACCCTAAGGAAACCTTTGGGTATACCTTCTACCTTAGATCCGAAGGCAAGATCTTTGTTGCCGTGAACGGAACCTTTCGGAAAAGAGTTTCTCTCGAAGAAGTAAGTGGGAGGAAAGTAGAACTCGATGAAGTACTACCTCTTGAACAGAGAGTAGTGCAGCTCAGAAAATGTTCCGTGATGCCTACACCAACTCAAGAGGAAATTCATGATGATGATCAAGGTACTTGGATCAAGTTGCTACTGAACTTCAGAGGTCCACTAGGACACGCTCCGCACTGCAGTGGTACGGCAACCCTGTCTTGGAAATCATGTTGTTAGACAACAATGAACCTTCGAACTATGAAGATGCGATGGCGGCCCAGATTCCAACAAATGGCTAGAAGCCATGAAGTCCGAGATAGAATCCATGTATGAAAACAAAGTGTGGACTTTGACCGACTTGCCGATGATCGGCGAGCGATAGAAAACAAATGGATCTTTAAGAAGAAGACGGACGCGGATGGTAATGTCACCATCTATAAAGCTCGACTTGTCGCTAAGGGTTATCGGCAAGTTCAAGGGATTGACTACGATGAGACTTTCTCTCCCGTAGCGAAGCTTAAGTCCGTCCAATCATGTTAGCAATTGCCGATACTATGATTATGAGATATGGCGATGGACGCCAAAACAGCGTTCCTTAACGGCTATCTTAAGGAAGAGCTGTATATGATGCAGCCGGAAGGTTTTGTCGATCCTAAGAATGTCGACAAAGTATGCAAGCTCCAATGATCCATTTATGGGCTGGTGCAAGCATCTCGAGTTAGAACATTCGCTTTGATGAGATGATCAAAGCGTTTGGTTTATGCGACTTATGGAGAAGCCTGCGCTTACAAGAAAGTGAGTGGGAGCTCAGAGCATTTCTCATATTATATGTAGATGACATACTTTTGATGGGAAATGATATAGAATTCTTGGACATCATTAAGGCCTACTTGAATAAGTGTTTTTCAATGAAGGACCTTGGAGAAGCTGCTTATATATTAGGCATCAAGATCTATAGAGATAGATCGAGACGCCTCATAGGTCTTTCACAAAGCACATACCTTGATAAGATTTTGAAGAAGTTCAAATGGATCAGTCCAAGAAGGGTTCTTGCCTCAGTATTGCAAGGTGTGAAATTGAGCTCAGCTCAATGCCCGACCACGGCAAAAGATAAAGAAGAGATGAGTGTCATCCCTATGCCTCAGCCATAGGATCTATTATGTATGCCATGCTGTGTACTGACCTGATGTAAACCTTGCCGTAAGTTTGGTAGGAAGGTACCAAAGTAATCCCGCAAGGAACACCGGACAGCGGTCAAGAATATCCTGAAGCACCGAAAAGGACAAAGGACATGTTTCTCGCTTATGGAGGTGACGAAGAGCTCGTTGTAACAGGTTACGCCGACGCTAGCTTCGACACAGATCTGATGACTCTAAGTCACAAACCGGATACGTGTATATGTTGAATGGTGGAGCAGAAGCTGGTGCAGCTGCAAGCAGAGCGTCGTGGCGGGATCTACATGTGAAGCGGAGTACATGGCAGCCTCGGAGGCAGCGATGAAGCAATTTGGGTGAAGGAGTTCATCACCGACCTAGGAGTCATACCCAATGTGTCGGGCCGATCAAACTCTTCTGTGACAACACCGAGCTATTGCTCTGCCAAGGAGCCCAGGTTTCACAAGAAGACCAGGCACATCAAGCGCCGCTCAACTCCATCCGTGAAAATGTTCAAGATGGAGACATAGAAATTTGTAAAGTGCATACGGATCTGAATGTCGCAGATCCGCTGACTAAACCTCTTCCATGGGCAAAACATGATCAACACCGTAACTCTATGGGTGTTCGATTCATCACAATGTAAACTAGATTATTGACTCTAGTGCAAGTGGGAGACTGTTGGAAATATGCCCTAGAGGCAATAATAAAAGCATTATTATTATATTTCCTTGTTTATGATAATTGTCTTTATTCATGCTATAACTGTGTTATCCGGAAATCGTAATACACGTGTGAATACATAGACTACAATACGTCCCTAGTGAGCCTCTAGTTGACTAGCTCGTTGGTCAACAGATAGTCATGGTTTCCGACTATGGACATCGGATGTCATTGATAACGGATCACGCCATTAGGAGAATGACGTGATGGACAAGACCCAATCCTAAGCATAGCACAAGGATCGTAGTTCGCTTTTGCTAGAGCTTTTCCAATGTCAAGTATCTCTTCCTTAGACCATGAGATCGTGCAATTCCGGATACCGTAGGAGTGCTTTAGGTGTATCAAACGTCACAACGAATCGGGTGACTATAAAGGTGCACTATGGTATCTCCGAAAGTGACCATTGGGTTGACACGGATCGAGATGGATTTGTCACTCCAGACACGGAGAGGTATCACCGGGCCCACTCGGTAATGCATCATCATAATGAGCTCAAAGTGATCAAGTGTCCGTCACGGATCATGCATTGCGGTACGAGTAAAGTGACTTGCCGTAACGAGACTAAACGAGGTATTGGGATACCGACGATCGAGTCTCGGCAAGTAACATACCGTCTCGACAAAGGGAATAGAATACGGGTTGCTTGAACCCTTGACATCGTGGTTCATCCGATGACAACATCGAGGAGCATGTGGGAGCCAACATGGGTATCCAGATCCCGCTGTTGGTTATTGACTTGAGGTAGTCTCGGTCATGTCTCAGATGTCTCCAACCCGTAGGGTCTACACACTTAAGGTTCGGTGACGCTTAGGGTTAATAGGAAGACAAGTATGTGATTACCGAATGTTGTTCGAGTCCCGGATGAGATCCCGGACGTCACGAGGAGTTCGGAATGGTCCGGAGGTAAAGATTTATATATGGAAAGTGGTTAAACGGACTCAAAAGTTTCGGGGTATACTGGTAATGTACCGGGCCACCGGAGAGTTCCGGAGGTCCACCGGAGGGGCCACCTCCCGGGGCCACATGGGCTAAGTGGGAGAGGAGCCAGCCCCGGTGGCTGGGCGCACCTCCCCTTAGGCCCATGCGGCTAGGGCATGGGAGGGAAACCCAAAG